>JAPDVR010000016.1:17443301-17863544 GCA_026230005.1 Gila orcuttii | reverse complement strand
AAACTTCTCCCCATGAAAGGTCCCAGCAATTGATTTCTAATGAAAGCGCTTCCTGCGGGTCATTGCCTAGCTGAGGCTGACCTTTCCACCAGCAAAGAAGGCTTGCTTATATGGGAAAGCAAGGGGGCTTCTGGTAGAGAGAGATAAGGAGAGGATACATGACTGCAACTCCAAAGATCTTTTATACATTTATCCAATAAATGCTTGATGAAACTGATAACTGAGTTTGTCTTCTTACTGGATAAAAAAGGGCTTAATGTTCTAAGGAATTTGATGTGTGACATTACAAGACAGAGCGACATTGGAAAAGAGAAATCATTCCCAGAGCTTGAAAAAGAAGACAAGTCAATTTAACAACAGAAAAAGCATGAAGCTTGAAAATAATCACTGAGCCAGATCTAATGTATTAATTCATGCTCACATGAAGCAAAATATTCAGTTTTTATTCAGAGTTTTTAATATGAAAACAAGACAAGCTTCTCTAAAACAAATAGTTAAGATGGAAAAAATAAATACTCTTCTCAATTGCATCTTTAGGCCATTTCTTTAAGAGGGTTTAGTATAATTTTTTTTTTAAATCTTTTATCTGGTTTAGTTAGCCCCTGCTGGTGAATTTCATAACTACATCATCTGCTGTTAAAAATATATATTATATATACATTGACAACCATTAAGAAATTGCTGTATATTGTGATGCAGTGTATATGTGTGTATGCATTCATTTATTTTATTGTATTTTATTTTAAAGCAACTAAATTATGTTAGATGTTTTATTAGTGCCCATTTTTTTGAGTGCTCTTCCGTAACATTTTGGGGAAAAACTGTGGAACCGACTGCCAATAAGCAAAACCTGCATATATAAAATTGTATAGTTCCGTTGGATTCTGTTCCAGACGAGCAGCAGCCACTGAGATGAAACTGAAGCAGATAGCTTACTCCAGGTATTATCGAATTTATTTATCTGCATGCAGCATTTTGACATTGCATTAACTATCAGTCAATGGAGGAAAAAAAAAAGACTGAGGTTTTATTGAAAACATGCGGCACTGGACCTAAGACCACCTATTTAAAGATTTTGAGCTTGTATTTAAACTGAATTTTCAGTGGGATTACATTAAGCAAAGCCAAAAAGGCCATCTGCTTCTCTGATCCTGCAAAAGGCAGAGGATACAATAGTAATGGAGAGAAAGATGAAAGGACAGTGACTGGTCATTATTATCATTACAATAAGAAGGGAAGATAAAGCTGCTGAGTTCACCGGATTGGATGAGATTGCAGGAAAGGATTAGTTCCCGCTGCCATGGATTACCAATATAAACTTACTGCAAACAGGAAAACAAACATGTCTGCATGCACCCTTGGACTTGCATTTGCTTTTTACATTATTTCTGAATATTATTCATAGTTTTTCCTCAACTATGGGCACTTTTATGTTTTAATATTTCAATAATATTATTTTTTTAATCTTTGTTATATTCACGTTTTTACCATATCTTCATCATTCATCTGCTATTTTTTAATAGAATTTATTGTTTTACCATAATCCCAACCATTATAAAAATATTATTGGCTTTCAAACTATGATAAGCTAAACAAAGAGTTAACTAAACGTAAACCCCTTACTATTGTGTAAAAATGATTTATATCAATATAAAAATATAAATATAAAAATAACAACTGAAATAATTTAGTTTTTCTTAATGTTTCTAAAAGTCTAAAAAGGTCACAGTTGATGATGGGATACTGTTTTATACTATGTACATGCAGTCTGACTGGTCATCCGTCCAGGGTGTTTCTCTGCCTTTAGGCTCCATCATCCTGAGACCCCACATAGGACAGGTGGCTTGCATGATGGACTGATGCATAGTCTGCATGTGCTATATTTATTAATATCTGTGAGTGGTGTGATATTCAACCCTATCAACACCGAAGAGTCTTTGCAACTCGAGCTTTCCACACTGCCATCTGATGATTCATGTTCCAACAGAGCAGGTGTTGTGTTGAACTCTCACACTCCTCCGCCTGAGCAGGTGTTTATGTCTACATGTTGCTATCTATGAGCTCTGTTATTCTGATACAACTTACTTTGAATTAACCCTTTTCATTCAAAGCACTTTGCTAATCAAATTCCATTTCAGGGATGTCTACCTTTTTACTATATTTGCACTCTTAACAATAAAGATTTCAAAAGGGTATTTTCATTGATGCCATATAAGAACCATTTTTGGTTCTTCAAAGAATATTTCAGTGAACAGTTCTTAGTGCAAAGAACATTTAAAAAAAAAATAATAATAATGACTTTTTCCACTATAAAGAAAATGTAGTGCAATGGAAAGGTTCTATGGATATTAAATGTTCTTCTTCTTCTGGGAACAGTGATGACAATAAATAATCTTTATTTTTAAGAGTGTGGGTAATTAATATTATTATTGTTTTGTTTTTTTACTTTTAATTTTTAATTTCATTTGCATTGTGGTATTTTGTCCCTATAGCAAGGATTTAAAAAATGCATGCTTGCATCCGTCTAAAAAGTTACACGCATCTCACCAGACACGACAAAACTAGATTGCTCCCATTATAATCAACGGATCTGTAAACACTTTGTGATGCGCTTGTAAATCATTTGCTGGAAATAACATTTTCTATTTATATACTGCACAGTTACAGCTACTTTATATTTTGACTGTATACGACTGATTATTTTATTTGAAACATTCATTGCTGTATTTTAGTTGTATATACTCCCAGGTAGTTTTAGTTTAATACTCCTGCTATACCAAGTAAATTATAGTAATTATAATCCAAGTATCATACTTATTTTCAAAAATATGCTGAAAACACAAATGTAATTGGAAGCAGCACTGAACACATTCTATCTGGAATGGGTAGATTTTTGCAACTGATTCAAGAACAGTATTTTTGATAAGAAATAAATAAGAGATGAGAGTGCAAAACATTTAATAATAACCTACAAAAGTATTTTTCAACCTAGTAAAGATTCAGTGGGGTTCTTGCTTCCATTTTAAAAAACTTTTATGACAAAAAGGTCCTATATATGGATAATTTGTTTTATGATTCCAGAATGCTAGTATGATAAAGTTTTTAATTCATAAAATGTAATTTAAATGAAAAATGAAGAAAAAAAAAAAAAAAATTATCCATGATGGGAACCCCTAAAGACCCTATACAGTATATGAAGCACCTGACAGAAACCTTTAAAGTTCTATTCAGAACCTTGTCTTCTAATAGTGTATAATGCATTCTATTCTGTAATAAATGCATCTAATTTTTTATCATCAGACTGATACATCAATGCATTTTTTAAACCCTGTAAATAAGCACTCTACCACAAATGATCCTCAAATGAGTAGGTAGCACAGTGTGTTTGGTGGAGCTAAAAGCTCTGACAGGTTTTATCTAAATAGCTCCTGGACATGTTACTCCTTCTCACATTGTTCTGGCTGTGACAGAGAAGAGCACAGGGAGTGTAATAAACAGTAAAAATCTCACACAATCTGCTCAGCTACAGAGGGAGGCGGGTCTGTGCCAGCTGTTTTTTGTTGCCAGTCCCTAAACAAAATAATACCCCTCAGAGTTATGGAGTGGGATTAATTAATTATTAAGACCGCCTTGTGTGTACATGATTAAAATCTTCAGATCAGATTTTATAGCTGCTAGCTCTTCTTTCTGCAGAAAAGGTTGTTGTAGGGAGGGTCAAGTGGGAGTTGTGTTATGTAGTCTTGGTTAGGGCATGTCAAGTGTGTTTCCGTGCCAGTCTCTCTTCATTTTTCAAGTTTCCCCTGATGATCTTCGTATATAAATAGAAGCATTATTTTGAGGCTCTAATAGTACATTTGATAATACTTGCAGATATATTCACAATGACATTTCTCGGATCATTATGTGAGAGGTTTAAGAAATTAACATTGACAGCGTTTAACATTCATTTGTTATAAGTTTCAATGCAGCATTATAATCAAAAAGCAAATTAAAATTTCTTATCTTGAAACTTTTATAAGTGTTATGTTTGTGATTGCATGAAAAGCTGATAGGAAATGTCATTGAGTATTTCTTCTTCAAGGCAGAGAGAGAGAGAGAGAGAGAGAGAGAGAGAGAGAGAGAGCAAAAATTATAAATTGCATCAAAATATGAGGCTGGTTTTAATATTTAGCACCACATTATTAGATGCCAACAGTCCTCCCACAGCATGCAGTTGTGTACCAAATTAATTAATTTGCATTAATATATTCTGAAAACCAAGCAATTTAATTTTGCTTGCAATAATTAGTAGGTGTGATATGATTTCAGGTTCAGTAAACTCATTATATTGCATTTACAGGTTGCAGACTATGCATTATGCATATTTAAGCTCAATAAATAAGGATTTCTCTTGAAATTGCTGACAATAATTCCTATGTGGATATGAAGCCAGATGATAGAAAAGCCCATTATCAATATAAATGGAAATAGTTTTTTTTTTTTTTTTTTTTTTTTTTTAATCATGTAGGTCAGCAATAATATGTGGTCTTCGGTTTCAGTTCTTCTCAATTATTCCTGTTCCTTGACACTATTGCTATCCATAAAGGAGTAATTTTTGATAATGTTTTCTGAGGTCCACTTATAATGTTATCAATATTTCTACATTAAAAAAAACATCCTAATTTAGAAGTATTAAGCTAGCTCTATCCTGTTTTGACCCTCTCTTTCAATCGGTCCGAATGCTATGATAGGATGTCCTACCTGCCTCTCAACCTGTATTTCCATACCTCCGTGTACCCCGCTTGCGCAGACATCACACATCATCAGCACGTTCCACAAGGCTATGCAGAGTTGAAGACAGACAGTCCCCGAGAGTAGTTAATATGAGACAGCAACTGTCAAAATGATTGATTGACAGATGGGCGTGGCTATCCTATGATCTTCCCCGCCCCTTCCGGTTCCTCCCCTTCATGCCCCGCCCTTGTCCCGCCCCTTCCGGTTCCGCCCCTTCCTGTTACCTTTGACCTAGTTTCCGCCCCTTCCTGTTACCATTGACCTAGTTTCCGCCCCTTCCTGTTACCATTGACCTAGTTTCCGCCCCTTCCGGTTACACTTTCTGTCAAAATGATTGATGTGTGACAGTTAGTTTGATCGTTTGAAGTTAGTTTGATAATAGTTACTTTTGAAGTTAGTTTGATAATAGTTACTTTTGAAGATGTAATGTCTTTGAAGCTGGTGTTTTGTCACCGCCCCAGCATTCCTGAGCAGTTTATCTGTTCTGTAAAAGAATATAAAATAAAATCTTACTAAAACCACACACACACACACACTTGCCCAAAACATAGGGAGCGTGCGTGCGTGTGTGTGTGTGTGTGTGTGTGTGTGTGTGTGTGTGTGTGTGTCAAAGAAGGAATTCCCCTCCCTCCCACTCCCACTCCCACATTGCTAGGGACGCTGGAATTTTATCTGACTAAATTTGAAAAAACATTATGTTCATTTAAATGAAATGATTATAAAATTTACATTTAGTCATTCACAAATATTTGACACTGACTCAAGTTGAAAAACCATGCTGTTCAATTAAAAGTATATAAATTAAACAAAAATAAAATAAAAAGTTGAAAAGCATTCTGTTCATTTAAAATAAATATTTTACAAATTCACTGTACCAATTATATTAGATTTAGATAAAAATAAAATCATCTTACATTTTCACCAGGGTTGAAGTAGCTCCTATTACATAGATGTCCATATTGACCATTTAAAGTTGAAAAGAACTTATACCCCAGAGTATTTCTCTCTTTCTCTCTCTCTCACACCAGCATTTGACAGTCAGAGGGCTGTGTTCAGTGATCAGAATGAGACTGTGAATGTTTTGCTAAATTTATTTCATAGTGTATAAGCATTAAAAGTTTGAAATAGTTTCAATTAATTCATAAAAAACAAATATGCTATATCGATGGTCTCTGGGGAAAACTTGACTATATTTTTTTATTTATCAGGGTGCATGTAAAGAACTTTGAAATTTGCGGCTCTCACAAGTTATCTCATACATTGTGTGAAATGTTTAATAATTCCTCAAGTAGTATCTGTGAGAAAATCCCCACATAGGCCTATCTGTTGTGAGAGAGCAACAATGAAGACTTTTAGAATCTGTGATGCCTCAGGCCGAGCCCCATTGATAGCCTGCTTATAAGCTCCTTCCGATCACCAGCACATCTTCAGAGAAATACGTTACTTTACGATAATGTAAATGTAATGTAAAAATAATGTTAGTCTGCTAACGCCTTTCCAGAGCCAAAGTTTTGTTCGTACTAAATTTATTTCAAAGCATAATCGTAAAAGTTTAAATATGATCTTTTAAAAATGAAAAGATTTTTTAAATTAAATCTTTACAGTTTTAATACATTTATATCTTTTAGAAGATTACTGTAATTATTTTTGTTTAACGGTGACCTAAAGTATAATTGTTATTAATATAGCCATAATGATTTTTTGTACTGTAACAGCATATTCTACACCTAAACACGACCATCACAGAAAACTGTATTTTTACATTGTTTTTTACATACTGTTTTGCACTCTCACACACTAAGTTGGTTCCATAAAATCAAATAAAGTATATAACTCAATGTATAATGACAAAATGTATTCAAACAATTTAACCTTAGTTTTAGCTAAATTAATATATATAAAAATATATATATATATATATATATATATATATATATATATATATATATATATATATATATATATATATATATATATATATATATATATATATATATATATATATATATATATATATATAAATATAAAATATAAAAACTCCTTACATTTCCATAGAACTGAAGAAGTAGTAGAAACTAACAATAAAAAAACAAATAGTTTAAGATGTCATAAACAAAAACCCTCCCAGAAAACTACAGGGTGAGATGAAGCTTCACACCCTCACAGAGACGAGAGGAGTGACAGGCCAGATGAGCCTCTGGGGTCACAATGCCCCCAGCATATGCAAAGTTAGTCTGCTTTCCACTGTTTTATTCATATTAAACTCATTTAAAAGCATAATCTTAAAATTTTAAATGAGATCTTTTCAAATTAAAAGACCGTTTAAATCAAATCTGTAAAGTTTTATTAAAATCATATCTTCTATTTATCTTCTACTTCTGTATGATATAAATGAATTTCATAAATTTAACCTAAGGTATTATTTTTTACTAAACATTGTTTGTTCAAAAAATAAAATATTTTTTTTTATAAATCAAGAACTGTGCTTTGGCGTCTTAGATCTTATTTCAAACAGTATTTTTGTCCATGCGACATGAAACATGTTGTCACAATGTTTTTGTTGTTTTAAAAAGAAATCCCAGGACTCTACATTGCTCTTATTTAGATTAAGTTGTATCATTTAGAAAAATCACCACACATGTTCAGAAACGCGATGTGCCTCTGTGGTCCATGAGTAATAAGTAAAGTTTGTCTTGAGCGAATATTTAATTTTACCCGTCTTAATTCAAAGCATGATCTTACTTTTTCTACGGTAGCTATGATCTATTGTACGTATAAGATCATTTTTACTTTTCTTGTATCTCTCGAACTATCCTTATTCATTGTGGAAACACACAGGGTGAGCCCCTTTACTGAGAGTATACTATCAGTTATCTACTCAAAATATATGTAGAATTTTAAAATGTTAGCCTTTGTTGATGAGACAGGCCACATGAACAGACTTTGGAGAGAGCTGATGATACTATAGCGGGAAGCATCCCCTTTGACCTCCTCGATTTTCTAGGCTTTTTGTCAAATACCCTACAACTTAGTCCTTAATGGTACGCTGTGTAGGAATTTCTCCCATCTAGCGGTGATATTGTATTTTGCATTCAAACGCATAGTGCTCTCTAGCGTCTCGCTTTTTTAAATGCGTGTTGCAACTATGGTAGCCGTTATGTGCCAAGAAGCTATGACAACACATCTTCCAATAGCACTTCATCGAGTTTAACTATACATGTTCTACTGTTATGCTGCCTATATAATGAATTACACAACCACGGAATGAAAAAGCTTGTAATTTAGACCGTAACATCGACTTAACTGTCGAGAAGAAAGCAGACAACTTCTCCTTCATTAGCTCTATCCACCTGGGGAAAAGCTATCCCCATATTTACCCTCGTTTTGAATTTGCCGGACACGTCCCCACTTTAAATGAATTTGTATGCTTTATCACGGCTACGAGGATTGCATTATGAAGTACTGTGCAGTGCAACCTTTCAAGCGCCTCTCACTGACCGCTTCAGATGGTTTCAGTCAGCCGGCTCTGAACGAAAAGGTTAGCTAGTTGAGCTAGGCTAGTGCTTTTTGTCCCTCTCTGCTATTATAGTTTTTCAAGATGGCGGAACGACATGGAGGCCTCCATGGACTTACCCGTACCATGTAAATAATGATAAGAAATTCTTTGCTTACGAGGATAAGTCAGTTCGTTGGCAAAGGTAATTTTACACCAATGAGAAAATATTTATGAATAAAGACATTGATTTTAGCTAATTAAATACTTTATAAAAAACTACCATAAGTTTAATTTCAGATGTGTAAATTACAAAACGTCTCGGTTACGTATGTAACCCTCGTTCCCTGAGTAGGGAACGGAGACGTTACGTCGGATGACGACGAATGGGGTTTCGCTTAGAAAGCCTATCAACTTCGAGTATTACAAAACGAGCCAATGGCAAAGAAATGCCATGGGTCTGCGGAATTTGCATGACGTAACTCCACCCCACCTCGTGGGTATAAAAGGAGGAAGTCCGCAACAGCAGTTTATGTTTCTTCGCTGAGGAGCCAAGACTGAGCTCAGGCGATCCCCGCGGTACAGCGGAAAGTGGCAGGCAGACGTAACGTCTCCGTTCCCTACTCAGGGAACGAGGGTTACATACGTAACCGAGACGTTCCCTTTCGTTGTCACTCCGAGTTACGTCGGATGACGACGAATGGGGTTACCAGTCTAATCACGCCACCTTCTCGGCTGTCTTCCAGTGCCCTGCGTAATCGAGGTCCCTGACATAGAAGGACGAAGGACTCAATTAACACAGGAATACCAAGGTACACTGGGAAGCATATCCCAAGCTAGGGGAAGTATGCAATTAATGCCAACCCAGAGGGGGGGGGGACTTAGAAATACACATATGACCCGAAGGAAACATATGGAGAACACTGGGGTGTCCAGCCGCAGGTGGAATATTTCAACCCCAGGGGTGGCAAGGTGGCTTGCCAAGGGAAAGACACATGCTCAGAGAGGCTTACAGTGGAAATACACATGTGGGGGTCGCTCAGGGGAGGGACCATGAACACGGGAGGCACCTAGCCGACGCGCAGGCAAGAGACACTGGCGCCGACGTCAGGAGTGCTGGAGGAACTCAGGGCTTTCGGGGAAGCTCACCTGAGGAGAATATCGCACGTATCCAGTCCGTGGAGTGGAATGGCGAGCAAGCGAAGACACCTGAGCGGGTCCGGTACTAGCTAATTGAAGCGAGTACATGAGAGGACACTGGCTCCACTCGGAGATTATAGAATCTGGCGAATGTGTTAGGTGTCGCCCAGCCTGCAGCTCTGCGGATGTCTGTTAGCGAGGCGCCATGCGCTAGAGCCCAAGAGGATGCCACACTCCGGGTGGAGTGGGCCGTCACACCAAGGGGGCACGGTCGACCTTGCTGCTGGTAAGCCAAGGCAATGGCGTCCACTATCCAGTGAGACAACCTTTGCTTGGAGAGAGCCTTTCCCTTCAGCTTCCCACCATAACAGACAAAGAGCTGGTCTGAGGTCCTGAAACACTGCGTCCTGTCTACATAGGCGCGAAGAGCGCGTACTGGACAGAGCAGTGCCAAGGCTGGGTCTGCCTCCTCCGGGGGCAGCGCTTGCAGGTTCACCACCTGGTCCCGAAAGGGAGTGGTAGGAACCTTGGGCACATATCCGGGCCGGGGTCTCAGGATCACGTGAGAGAAAGCCGGTCCGAATTCCAGGCACGCTTCATCGACGGAGAATGCGTGCAGGTCCCCTACCCTCTTGATGGAGGCCAGTGCAACCAGGAGCGCTGTCTTCATTGACAGGAACTTAAGCTCAACTGATTGCAGGGGCTCAAAGGGAGCACTCTTCAGGGCAGTTAGAACCACTGAGAGGTCCCAAGAGGGAACGAGAGGAGGACGAGGAGGATTTAGTCTCCTCGCTCCTCTCAGGAACCTGATGACCAGGTCGTGCTTCCCTACCGACTTACCTTCGACTAGGTCATGGTGTGCGGCAATGGCGGCAACATAGACCTTAAGGGTGGAGGGAGACAGCCTTCGCTCCAACCCTTGCTGAAGGAAGGAAAGCACAACGCTGATCGAGCATCTCCGGGGGTCTTCTCGGTGAGAAGAGCACCAGTCGACGAAGAGGTTCCACTTCAACGCGTAGACGTGTCTCGTGGACGACGCTCTAGCGGAAGTGATGGTAGCCGCCACCGCTGGTGGAAGGGTACTCAAACCTACCTCGAGCCGTCCAGGAGCCACACGTGGAGGCTCCAGAGATCGGGGCGAGGGTGCCACAGGGTGCCCCGTCCCTGAGAAAGAAGGTCCTTCCTCAGAGGAATGGGCCAGGGAGGTGCTGTCGCGAGGAGTGCAAGTTCGGGGAACCAGGTCCCGCCGGGCCAATACGGCGCGACCAAAATGACCTGCTCCTCGTCCTCCCTGACCTTGCGCAAGGTCTGCGCAAGAAGGCTCACTGGGGGAAACGCATATTTGCGGCCCGGCGGCCAGCTGTGCGCCAGTGCATCCGTGCCGAGCGTGCCCTCGGTCAGGGAAAAATACAGGGCGCAATGGGTCGAGTCGTGAGAGGCAAACAGATCTATCTGTGCGTCCCCGAACTGGTCCCAAATCAGCTGAACCGACTGGGGATGGAGTCGCTATTCTCCAGGGAGGGCTGAAGCCGTGAGAGCTCGTCGGCTGCACAGTTCAGGGCTCCGGGAATGAAAATGGTTCGAAGCGACCTCAGATGCTTCTGACTCCATAGAAGGAGGTGGCGGGCGAGTTGTGACATACGGCGGGAGCGTAGACCACCTTGATGGTTGATGTACGCTACAGTAGCGGTATTGTCGAAGCGGACTAGTACGTGTTGACCCCTAAGCAACGCCCGGAAGCGGTGCAGGGCAAGGCGTACTGCCAACAACTCGAGGCAATTGACATGCCATAGCCGCTGGGGTCCTGTCCAGTAGCCCGCAGCAGCATGTCCATTGCACATGGCGCCCCAGCCCGTGGTGGAGGCATCCGTGGAGACCACAACATGCCGGGAAGCTCATTCCAGGGGGACACCCGCCCTGAGAAAACTGAGGTTCGACCACGGGGTGAGGAACTGACGGCAGGTCGGAGTAACTGGTACCCGGAGCGTGCCTTGATGCCATGCCCACCTCGGGACTCGGTCGCGAAGCCAAAGCTGAAGCGGTCTCATATGAAGCAATCCGAGCGGCGTGACCGCGGCTGCAGATGCCATATGCCCCAGGAGCCTCTGAAAATGTTTCAGTGGAACCGCATTCTTGCTCCTGAGATGTCTCAGGCAAGTCAGCAGTGACTGCGCGCGCTCGCTCGTAAGCTGCGCGGACGTGGCGACCGAGTCGATGTCCATACCGAGAAAAGAGATCCTCTGCACGGGGCAAAGTTTGCTCTTCTCCCAGTTGACCCGAAGGCCCAGACGAGCTAGGTGCCGGAGCACTAGGTCCCTGTGTTCGCAAACCTGATCTCGAGAGTGAGCTAGGATCAGTCAGTCGTCGATATAACTCAGGATGCGAACCCCGTGTTCCCGAAGGGGAACAAGGGCAGCCTCGACGACCTTCGTGAAGGTGCGAGGAGACAGGGCTAGCCCGAAAGGGAGAACCGCGTACTGGTATGCCTGCCCCTCGAAAGCAAACCGTAGGAACGGTCTGTGTCGAGGAAGAATGGAGACATGAAAGTAGGCGTCCTTCAGGTCGATCGCTGCAAACCAATCCTGGGGCCGCACGCATTCGAGAACGCGTTTGGCGGAGAGCATCTTGAACGGCAGCCTGTGAAGGGAGCGGTTCAGCACGCGCAAGTCCAGGATTGGCCGTAACCCACCTGTTTTCTTGGGGACAATGAAGTAGGGGCTGTAGAACCCGGACCTCATCTCGGCTGGAGGGACAGTCTCGATTGCACCCTTCGCCAGCAGGGTGGCAATCTCTGCTCTCATGATAGGGGCATTGCCACCGACCAAAGTGGAGCGGACTCCCCTGAAGCGGGGAGGAGACCGTGCGAACTGAATCGCATAGCCGAGCCTGATGGTGCGCGCGATCCAGCGGGACAGATGGGGAAGCTCTAACCAGGCTCCCAGGAACTGAACCAGCGGGATCAAGCGGACGACAGGCGTCCCCCCGGAGGGGCAGCGAAGCGGAGTAACTGGCCCAGACGTGGACGGCATAGCGGCCCAGTGTGGGGGCACAGTTAGCAACCGCGCCCTGACAGAGGGGGCCAGGGGAGGACCATGCTGGTCGTCCCGCGGGGGCCTGCTCTGGCAGGGGTCTGGCGACAGAGGGGGACAGGGGTGAAGCGGTCCGTGGACGGCACGCCGTGTCAAGCACCTCTGGGACAGGGGGGGACGAGGAGAGCACGGCTTGTGGGCGGCGCTCTGTGTCGTCCGAGAACTCTGTCTTCCCAGAGACGGGAGAGTCAGTTCTTAGGAGAATAAGGATTTTTCCCCGGCCCTCCACCGGGGAAAGGAGTGGTCCTGCTACCAACTCCTGGAAGAACTGAGTCCCATCTCTGTGGAGCCCGTCTCAGGAGCGCCGCTTAACCCGGCACGTAGCGGGGGGCGGGGCTGGAGAGGGCTGTGGCGTCCGCCCGCGGCTTCCAGAGCCGGCCCGTCTCTTTAAACGGGCGGGGTGGGAGCCGCGGGGGGGGGCGCCTTCGGCAGTGGGCAGACCGAGGGATCTGAGCGGACGGCGGGCCATCGGGACAGAATCACGTCAGTCTGCACATGGGCGGTTGAGAGCTGTTGGGCGAAGTTCTCAACCGCACCGCCGAAGAGGCCGACCTGGGATATGGGAACGTCGGACAGACGGGGCCGCGCGACATTCAGCACATCAGACAGGTTCAGCCACAGAATGGTAGGCATTACCTGACCCAGGGAGCGTACGGCCACTTTCGTCGCTCGGAGAGCAAGGTCAGTGGCGGCGCGCGACTCAGTGAAGAGCCCTGGGTCAGTCCCGCCCTCGTGCAAGTCCATGAGCATCTGGGTCGAGGACCAGCAGAATGGCCATGGCCTGCAGAGAGGCGGCTGCCAGTCCCGTGGTGCTATAGGATCTCGCCACAAATGTAGACGAAAACCATAGACCATGGGCGGGTGCTTAGGATTGCGCCGAGAAGAAGCACTCTGAGGACACATAGCATCGCAACAGAGCGTTCAGCCGGGGGAACCCCAGTGTACCCGTGACAGCGGCCCCATCGAGGGGGGAAAGGCGGATGAGATCAGCGAGCGGTCCCGAGAAAACCAGGGGGTCTTCTGGGACTTCGAGATCTCATCATGCACGTCCGGGAGGGAAGGTATTGGGGTTTGCCGTGGACGAGGGTCGGCGGCCTTACCCAAAAACCAATCGTCCCAGGAAAGCATGGCCGTCATCTCTGGATCAGACTCAGGCACAGCCATATGCACACCAGAGGGTGGCAGCTGTGACGAGTCGTCACTTCGCAGAGAATCAAACCCACCTTGTGAAGCTGCTACAAACATAGTATCATCCTCTGTAGCTTTAAATGAAACACACGGGCCACCAGAGGGTAGACTCGTGGGAATCACCTATTCACTAGCGGGCACCGCCGTTGACGGGAGGCTGGGGTCACGGACACGGAGTCGGCGCCTTGTTCCAGACCAACACCCTCAGGTCACCCTGGCCACCAGCCGAAGATCGGGGGGTGGATGAGGGGACTCTCACTCTTGCGAGTTCACAGAGTCTCGACCTATATGACGCGATGATCATGTTCCCACAGAGAGAACATGAGTCATCCACGAGCGCTGCTCTAGTATGATCAAGCCCAAACATACCAGACAACGCTCGTGCCCATCAAAGTCCGATACCAAGCTGCCGCAACCATTCGTTTTTTTTTTTTTTTAAATGCACGGGCGAGCCGTCTTTAAAAAGACGTGCCGCGTGCGCTCTTTTAGAGAGAAAACTCAAGTGTTGAAGCGCCCGGGGAAGCACGCGCTCTCTGATGAACCACTGCAGAGATAAGCAGGAAGCACGCACTCGCCGGAGATCGCCGTCACACCAACACTCGAGGCACTCGTTCGTGAAGCTGATAATTCAGAGTTGGCTTGTGGAGAGAAGAATACACTTGGCTCCGAAGCGAAAAACATAAACTGCTGTTGCGGACTTCCTCCTTTTATACCCACGAGGTGGGGTGGAGTTAAGTCATGCAAATTCCGCAGACCCATGGCATTTCTTTGCCATTGGCTCGTTTTGTAATACTCGAAGTTGATAGGCTTTCTAAGCGAAACCCCATTCGTCGTCATCCGACGTAACTCGGAGTGACAACGAAAGGGAACTCAATTTTTCAACCGAGTGAATCTGCGCATGAGAGATCTTCAGAAGTCATAACTTCAAACCAAAAGATTAAAAACCAAAGATTAAGCTAAATGACACTAGGTTCCAGCGTACCCCCCAAAGTCAAATACTGTTTTACATTTTTTGTCAAAGTATAATCTAGCTTTAAAGTTAGAATAAAAAAGTTAAAATCATGCATATCTACATACGTGTTGTGTTCTGACACAAGGCCATTAGCTGATTCTTTTTGTTTTATAAATTTACTTTACTTATTTCTACAAATATCAGCCTGATACATATGTACTTAATACACGATGAAACAAGATAATCATGCTACCAATTACGTCTGACACAATGTTTTTGTAAGAAAAGTAGTGTTTTAAAATGCAACTAAACCAGATGATTTTTCTTTTGACAAACCTACAGAAATGCAAGTCGATTACTAAGTTTCAGGCATAGTGCAAACATGCAATGTTCGAGAAAGTGTAATCTTTGCGAGGTCTCACCCACAAACGCAAAACGGGCATAGCTTTACTAAAGGAAAATATTATGGAAGTAATTTTCAAACCGTAATTATATTACATTTATATTTTATTAATATTATGGTTTCATGTTGATTTAAAGTATTTGTTATTAATTAATACCTTTATTTTTATCTATCACTTCAATATCCAGCACAAAATTTTGTTCAAAAATTGCTCTCTGATCCCAAATAATTAGATAATGTAATGTTCACAAGCTACAGTTAGATATTGTCCTGCATAGTATGTGTGTAAATAGTAGTGCTTAAATCTTTGGCTGTATTTTGTCACACCGTAGCGATGCAAAGTACCATACTCTAGCCTATGGACTAACTTTATACAGTAATGCAAAAGACCAAATCACTAAAAAGGAGGGTTGAAAAGCACTGTTTATAATAAATAGACAAAAGTTTGCAAATTATGGTTTTATTACTATTCAGATAGCTAGCCGATGTCGCTGTTTCACATGTTGGACCGTATGTGTTTTAGGTGAAGACTTTTCTTTGAGGGCCGTCAACATTCAGTGTTTATAGGAATAAATGACCGTTAATAATTTAAGTGATACTATTTCTGTTTGAGAACTAAATTGATACTTTGTTTAGTGCAACCTTCCCTCTATCTATTTTGTGGAATCACACAAAGTATTAACATGCTGCAAGTATTACTTACTTAAGTATTAACGCGAAAAGTAAGCGCATGCTGTTTTACACTTAAACTATTACAACAGAATCACACCTGACTATTGCACTGAGAGACGCATATTCATTAAAGCTCGAGGCTGTTAAACAAAATTCGGTAAAACCTGCAGATAACATTGCACAAAGTAAATTCTAGTGATCAACTTGCTAAAAAGTAAATACAACATGAGCCATACAGAAAAGCCACTTGTGATCATTTTTGTAATTGACATTTTATATACTAGTCAATTAGGCCGTTTACATCTTGCTTCTTTTTGTTTTTGTACAGTTTGCAAAAATTATAGTCTCCGAGCGTGGTCAAACATATAGGAATTTATGAAAAACATGAACAGATATTTCTACATGAGATATTTCTTTTAGAACATCTTTCAGCTATGTCTACGGAAACATCGACATGAAAGATGAGTATTGCTGTTTTTCTGCTACCTATAAAACTATTATACTTCAAACTCGTCTAGCTATTGCTCATTTCACAGCACAGTTTTTTCTACGTGGCTAAACAACGGTTAAGCTAATGAATTACCGTTGATATTTTTACGTGAAAGGCGGGATGATTCATTTTTATTCCGTCTACACCGATACTTTGACACAAGAGTTTTAGTCAGGGGTCTTTTAGGCCTGATCCAGAAAACAGGCGTTGTGTTTTATGTCTTAATATTTGTTCTTCTTCTTTTTTATGAAAACATGTGATAAGCAGTTTTGGCCTCATCAGCAGACGAAATGTTTTAACATATCGTAAATTTCAATTGTTAGATAAATTATATCCAACTATCAGCAGTTATATGTGAAACACGCTCAGTCGCATTAGAGTTGGATTCTTGTTTATATGGAACATTGTTATTGAACCGCATGTTTAACAGTAGCCTGGCTCCGCCCTCCTACGCACTTCCGCTCAATTTCATTTTCCTTCAGTACTACGTCTGGGATTGCGCTGTAGACTTTGGTTTTGTGTTTATGGCCATCCTCCCACGGGGTTCGGGAAAAGACATATGTCACGACCAAACATTAGCGATTGGTTATGGCAGATAGAGTGACTCTGGGCAGATCCAATAGTTTTAGACTTCAATAGAATACCCGCCTACAAGGAAGTTAACGCTTGTCAATGGAGCGGTGCCAGACTCTGTGTATAAATGAAATGTACGAGAGTCTGGTAGAACCAGGCTAGTTTAACAGTGCTAGTGTTCTTAAATTGTTTACCACGGTTTCATTTTTAACAACACTATCGCAACACTTATCGTATTGCCGGGTGTGACTGTAATGTTTTGTATGGTGTCTTCTTTACACTTTCACCCCATGGATATCTGTTTCCTACAGTTAGCTGTAGTGAACTCTAGGTCTTCTCTTTGTTCATATACGACAGTATTCACATGAATTGGCTTGATTTAATAAAATGATGGTTTAAACCACATTATTGTATTATACCATTTTTAAATAGCGCTTAAATGTATATTTTATATTTTAACCATTTATGCGAATATAGAATAGGCCTACCGCACAAGGATCTCTGAAATATTTTTTTCGTGTAAAACATCTATGTAGATCTATCTATGTTTTTAAAAATACAAAGACATCTTTCTACCAGCGACCCTCAAAATCTGGGCATACAACAAAACACAGTGCATCCGTGTACGATCATTGATCAGAAAATTACTTTTGTCGCTTTGTTTGAAGAAACACTTTAATCAGCTGGTGCTTGATGACTATTAAACAACCCTCAATTCGGTAATGATGCGATATTGATATCATGTTTTAATTTCAACTCAATGCGCTAAAGGTCTATAACTGAACTTTAACGTCTTCATATTTGGTAAAAGTTAACTTAAAGCCTTACTTTCTAAACGCTTTTTACGGAACTTGTTGCGAACATTCACTCATCCATATGTTTAAAAAAATATAGGATTAAAGCCTGATTGAATCATAAGTAAAGTCATGGAGAAGTTATGCATATACCGCCAGAGAGAATTCTATTAATTACACCAATATATATATTTTTTTAAACATATGGATGAGTGAATGTTCGCAACAAGTTCCGTAAAAAGCGTTTAGAAAGTAAGGCTTTAAGTTAACTTTTACCAAATATGAAGACGTTAAAGTTCAGTTATAGATCTAATGATCTTATACGTACAATAGATCATAGCTACCGTAGAAAAAGTAAGATCATGCTTTGAATTAAGACGGGTTAAAATTAAATATTCGCTCAAGACAAAATTTACTTATTACTCATGGACCACAGAGGCACATCGCGTTTCTGAACATGTGTGGTGAGTTTTCTAAATGATACAACTTAATCTAAATAAGAGTCCTGGGATTTCTTTTTAAAACAACAAAAACATTGTGACAACATGTTTCATGTCGCATGGACAAAAATACTGTTTGAAATAAGATCTAAGACGCCAAAGCACAGTTCTTGATTTATAAAAAAAATTATTTTATTTTTTGAACAAACAATGTTTAGTAAAAAATAATACCTTTAAATTTATGAAATTCATTTATATCATACAGAAGTAGAAGATAAATAGAAGATACGATTTTAATAAAACTTTACAGATTTGGTATATATATATATATATATATATATATATATATATATATATATATATATATATATATAACTTTTATATATATTAATTTAGCTAAAACTAAGGTTAAATTGTTTGAATACATTTTGTCATTATACATTGAGTTATATACTTTATTTGATTTTATGGAACCAACTTAGTGTGTGAGAGTGCAAAACAGTATGTAAAAAACAATGTAAAAATACAGTTTTCTGTGATGGTCGTGTTTAGGTGTAGAATATGCTGTTACAGTACAAAAAATCATTATGGCTATATTAATAACAATTATACTTTAGGTCACCGTTAAACAAAAATCATTACAGTAATCTTCTAAAAGATATAAATGTATTAAAACTGTAAAGATTTAATTTAAACAATCTTTTCATTTTTAAAAGATCATATTTAAACTTTTACGATTATGCTTTGAAATAAATTTAGTACGAACAAAACTTTGGCTCTGGAAAGGCGTTAGCAGACTAACATTATTTTTAAATTACATTTACATTATCGTAAAGTAACGTATTTCTCTGAAGATGTGCTGGTGATCGGAAGGAGCTTATAAGCAGGCTATCAATGGGGCTCGGCCTGAGGCATCACAGATTCTAAAAGTCTTCATTGTTGCTCTCTCACAACAGATAGGCCTATGTGGGGATTTTCTCACAGATACTACTTGAGGAATTATTAAACATTTCACACAATGTATGAGATAACTTGTGAGAGCCGCAAATTTCAAAGTTCTTTACATGCACCCTGATAAATAAAAAAATATAGTCAAGTTTTCCCCAGAGACCATCGGTATAGCATATTTGTTTTTTATGAGTTAATTGAATAAGTTTGAAACTATTTCAAACTTTTAATGCTTATACACTATGAAATAAATTTAGCAAAACATTCACAGTCTCATTCTGATCACTGAACACAGCCCTCTGACTGTCAAACGCTGGTGTGAGAGAGAGAGAAAGAGAGAAATACTCTGGGGTTCTTTTCAACTTTAAATGGTCAATATGGACATCTATGTAATAGGAGCTACTTCAACCCTGGTGAAAATGTAAGATGATTTTATTTTTATCTAAATCTAACATAATTGGTACAGTGAATTTGTAAAATATTTATTTTAAATGAACAGAATGCTTTTCAACTTCAGTAATTTAGTAAGATTTTTTAATGAACAGCATGATTTTCAACTTCAGTAATTTAGTAAACTATTTATTTTATATATGATATATTTTAATTTATACACTTTTAAAGGAACACAATGCTTTTCATCAGGTTGTGTAAGATATTTCTCAATGGGCTCAGGAACGTGTCACAAAAACAGATACCAGGCCAGCCACACGCTGGTGTGACAGAGAGAAAAGACTTCAGGGGAAACACTTGTGGGTTTTTTTCAACCATGGTGAAACAGTAAGATGATTTTATTTTTGTTTAATTTATATACTTTTAATTGAACAGCATGGTTTTTCAACTTGAGTCAGTGTCAAATATTTGTGAATGACTAAATGTACATTTTATAATCATTTCATTTAAATGAACATAATGTTTTTTCAACTTAAGTCAGTTAAAATTCCAGCGTCCCTAGCAATGTGGGATTGGGAGTGGGAGTGGGAGATAGGGGAATTCCTGCTTTGACACACACACACACACACACACACACACGCGCGCGCACTCCCTATGTTTTGGGCAAGTGTGTGTGTGTGTGTGTGGTTTTAGTAAGATTTTATTTTATATTCTTTTACAGAACAGATAAACTGCTCAGGAATGCTGGGGCGGTGACAAAACACCAGCTTCAAAGACAATACATCTTCAAAAGTAACTATTATCAAACTAACTTCAAAAGTAACTATTATCAAACTAACTTCAAACGATCAAACTAACTGTCACACATCCATCATTTTGACAGAAAGTGTAACCGGAAGGGGCGGAAACTAGGTCAATGGTAACAGGAAGGGGCGGAAACTAGGTCAATGGTAACAGGAAGGGGCGGAAACTAGGTCAAAGGTAACAGGAAGGGGCGGAACCGGAAGGGGCGGGACAAGGGCGGGGCATGAAGGGGAGGAACCGTAAGGGGCGGGGGAAGATCAAAGGATAGCCACGCCCGCCTGTCAATCAATCATTTTGACAGTTGCTGTCTCATATTAACTACTCCCGAGTGCCAAAAACAAACTGCAGCCACTATTTACAGCTCCTCCCAGTACAGATGCTGTAACTATCTGTGGAGGAAAAATATTTCTCCATTGACTGTCATTCAGAAATGTTTTTTTTTTTTTAGAAGCACTATAAATCGTTATTAAAGTAGATTGCCAATGATTGGTTCTGAAAGACTGAAGATAAATGGAAACTCTAACATCTTTCTCCAGGTTTTATAGACCTACATGCCATTTAAAAACATAATTGTAGAAAATCAATGCACATAATATATAGTTTCAAGCCAATATAGATTAAACAGGCAAAACCTTCTTGTCAACACCCCGGGCACAAAAAAAAAAAAAGAGGGAGAGAAAAAAAGTGTCATCCCTTTGGCCAGAAAACCGTATCCAAAAGTGGATCTTTACTCAATGATGCTTGGACTGTCTTAGAGCGGCTAAACAAAAATTCTGCCCAATCTCTTCTCCGCAGGAAGCTTTTTAGCGCATCCTCGGTTCCACTCTCCCCCAC
This sequence comes from Gila orcuttii, assembly GCA_026230005.1. Taxonomy (NCBI): domain Eukaryota; kingdom Metazoa; phylum Chordata; class Actinopteri; order Cypriniformes; family Leuciscidae; genus Gila; species Gila orcuttii. The sequence continues at coordinate 17,842,561 of JAPDVR010000016.1, read as the reverse complement.
AATCGATATTCATGTTCAGTCGTCTCCCTTTTTCAATAAGTACTGCCTTTCCAAATACAGACGTCAATAATGGGAAGAAGACTGGCTTGTTGATGCCTTGTGAGGTTAATTCCATCGACCTCGCAGTTGGCGACAAGGTGGTCTACGCTATCCTATCAACCCAGCCACAGCAAGAGATCTACTCACACCAATTGTGAAGGCCTTTCATTGTGGATTTATGGCACAGTTGTGTGTGTGGGGAGCAGGTCACAGATATCAGATTATGAGGACAAGTGTGGATAAGCGTGTCTTACATCAGATTATAAAACTTAAAGAGCTGATGGGGAGAAGAACAATATATGTTTGTTTTGTTTAGCAGATGATTTTGAACGGGGTAAACCACTGTGAACCGGTTTTCAAATATATATATTTTTTTGATAATTTATTAGGACAAAAAAAGTTTTGCACTTTTCTATTACCTTTTTTTATGTTAAACAATTTAACCAAATGGTCTGCAAATTATAGTTTGTGTTGAACTTTAGTTTCCTAAAACAATCAATTACACCTTAATCATTAAAAAAAAAATCTGTTTGTCTGTCAGGTGGGCATTTTTCAGTGACTGAGATGGTCTACAAAATGCACATGGCTACATCACACATGTCCCTGCCCCCATGGTCACGGTACGAAAATACTATTAAAAATTTCTTTTGGGTCAGCGCCGATAGCCTCGTGGGCAAGTGTGCCAACATGTAGCACCGTTGTGCTTCGGAAGACCTGAGTTCGAGACGAGTCTTGGTTCATGGACCTTTCCCAATCCTGTCCCACCTCACTTCCTGTCTAGCTACTGGCCTATCCTAATAAAAGGCAAAAAACACCTAAATCTTTATATTAACTGGGTTTTTAATTAGTGCAATTCAGTGAATGACAACTGTCTGTGGTCTCCCATTGGCTTACATTACTGGCAGTTTAGTGTTAAGTGATTAATTTACACCAAAACAAAAGATAACATGTATGCCTTCATCTCCAAAACAAATATTTTTGTCTTAAATTTCATAATAAACTTAGATAAGCTCAGTGTCAACGCTTTTTCCATCAGTTTTTGGACACTGAGTGTGCCAGAAGAGCTGACACTTTTGCATAGTTTGTGCTTGCTGTTTAATAATCATTTGAAACTTAGCAATCTGTCAGCTCCGGTAGTAATGCAAACTAGCATGTATAAACCTTAATTAAACAATTTAATCAATTAAAAATGAATTTATGCCTGTATGATATTATGCTGTAGCCACATTGGAGTATACTCCACTATAGTTTCGGACATCACTACAAATGGCAGTCCCCTCAAATAATTCTCTATTTAAGGGTATAGGGGTCGATTTTGGACACAGCCCCAGTTAGTAAAATGGTCTAAATCGCTTCATAATTCAGCCTAAATCAAGACAGTTCATGCACACATTGAAACATTAGGTGCGGTAAAACTATAACGTGATAGAAACACAAAGTATAAAAGACGCAAGATAAAGTGGAATATTTACCTAGTCTCTGGAAAACATTCTGAAACGCATCCTTGTTTGCGATGAAAGAGGTAGGCCTATTTAATAAGATCAACACCTGCATGTACAGCATGAGCAACTCAGGTAAAGGCATAATCAAAACCCTACACGAAGCAGCACTATAGTACCCGAAATTACCATGGAAAAGAAACAAATGTTGATGTTGTTTTTTTGTTTTGTTTTTTTGGACATGTACCACAGTGTAAATGCATCAAAATCATTACCATGTTATTTTACATGTAGGCTAGGTTAGATCATGGTATCCTTTCAACCACCTTTTATTGTTTGTTGAGGTTTTACCTTGACAGTATGCATCTTGTATCTAATTCATTGATTTAAACACTTACTTTCTCTTCTCATTATACTCTGCAGTTTGTTTGTTGATTTTGTCAGGTTTTGCTATCCTCAAGGACATTTAATCCCCAACAAACATGGTGGGTAATAACATGTTTCAATTTTAGAGATTTTTTTTTTAATTATTATTATTTTAAGACTTTAGTTTATTCTAATTACAGCTTCCTTTTGCCTTCATATTTATGAAAAATAAAATAGCCTATCTTAAATGTAGCAAACATGTAGCTTGCAATTTGCAATTTTCTCTCTCTCTCTATCTTTTTTTTTTTGAGCAACTTGCCAAAACTAGAGTTGTTTTGCAAGACTAGCCACATTACTTCAACGCTAAGATTTAATGAACTCTAGGTTGTATTTCTGCTCAAAATTCAGTTCAACATAATCCTCTTCCTCGAGACCCCACTGCAAAACCAAGTCATCAGAGAAAAGATGAGATGTCATTGCAAGAGGAAGGGGAAGGTACAAGGACACATGAACTTAAAAAAACAAAACAAAAAAAATGATGTGCACGGACAAATCATAATCACTACTGCAATATTCCATAACAAAAAAAAATTATTGTCAACTTTTATTTCATGATGATTTTAACCAATCCTAAACGCTACTTAGCTATAGACCTTGCGACAACTTATCTAAGCATCTAAGTCTTCCATATTTATTCAACTCATGACAAATGATAGCAATATGATGTAATGGAAATAAAAATTTTAACATTTGGAATGCTATCTAAATGTGATGTCTAGAAATTACCAGTTATCGTCTAACACTGTTTTGGTCCTCTGACTTGCCAGGGCAGGCCAGAGTCGCACCCCTACCAAACTTGCATTTAACCTGCAACAGATTCATAGCCTTGCCTCACATTTGCTCCTTTGATATTAATTGTCATGGAGATACATCATCAGTACCAGCAAGAGTGGCATTTTCTTTTCATTAAAGCTTTTTCATGCCACTGCTCCCCATGTGTCCTCATTGATCAATGCTCCCTCTCATCCCTAAAGGTTACATCACCAGTCTTTTAATTGTGAGAAGAAAAGAGTTTTGCAGTCAGAAGTTGGACTCTTCTCTCTTGGGGGTGTGGCATTGATGAGCTCCTGGCTCTGTAAGAAAGAGCAAATCAATGTTGGTCTGGGTAAATGGGGAAGAACACGAGCACTCAGGGGGAGCTCACATGATTAAACCAACAGAAAGTGGCGTAAACGAGAGTTTACTCTCACACTGCCTTTGGAACTTCAAGCCCTCTTTCTCCCAGATTATCTCTCAAGATAAATAGAAATATAGCTTTTTTAAATGAAGAATTCGGCAATCGAGGTGTGCTGTATATTTTAGATTTATTTTTACAACTACTGGCAAATGCTTTCTTACCTTAATGTATATGTTTTTATAAAAGTTTATGTATCAACCAAACATTTCAAATCAATTTTGCAACATCTCACAGACATGTTATTTACCTCAGTATCGTTTCTATTTGTGAAGATGCAATTTAATAATTTCTTTTATAAATATAACTTTATATATAGGAAATAAGTAGAGTATTTTAAGCATTGAAATATTACAAGCAGTATATTCCTATGTGCCTTATGGTAACGGATTAATATTTGTTAGTATTCTTTGCATTAATGTCCTACATTAATTGCAGTGCTTTTCCATTGGCTTCCATGTAGTTCACGGACATTTTGCTAGAGTTGTTGGTTATATGTCATTGTTGAGATCGGCAGATTCAATAAGGGAATAAAAAAAAAAAAACATGCCGTTATGTAGCAGCTGTCCAACAAATCAATGTAGTTGGATTAGGGAACGCTATTGCTTTGTTTTCCTCACCATGTTCATTCAGCAATTGCCTCAGTGATTGATGTAATCCAATGAAAAGGTCTGAGATATTGTTTATAAAGTAATACATCTGCTGTATTTCAAATTCGTAATGAACAGAGGGAAAGGAGGGAGGTCTTTAGACATTTAGAGCTGTTAGACACGTCCCAGCCCCCACTCTTCTGTATGTCTCCCAGCAAAGCAATCTGTTTTCTAACTTTCAGCATCTGGATCCACATGTCTGGTATAACCCTTTACAATACAGGCTTAGTGAGTGCCAAGCTGCTCAGGGTCAGCAAAGAGGAGTTAAGCAGGAAGACGGTGGCTTTAAGAAGCGTTATAATCAACATATTTTATTACTGTAAAAACAGATTTATGATAAAAGCAGCTTTTGAAAATATAATGAAATGAGAAAATTAAAAGGATGACAAGTCTCACATGCATGGCATAGTTCAGGGTTGGACACAATGAATGAATGAGTGGAAGATTGTAGTTTATGCACAAGATTATCATTATAACTACAACTGCAGGCTTGACTGAGTTTCTGCTGCATTACAGAGTTTGCGCACTCTTGGTGCTTGCACCAATGTTTTTTTGTTTAAATAGCAGTAGGCTGGGACGAGGCCGAGGGCCGAGGGAGAACAGCACGAGGCCGGTGGCGTGATTGATAATGAGCGACACCTGCGCGACGCACCGGTCTCGTATCTCTCACGGAGGAAAGGAAGCATAAAAGGAGGAGCGACGACGGTGAAGAACGAGAGAGGCCAGTCCTGGATTTATGTTGTGTTTTGTTATCTGTGACAGCAGTCGTCTGTGAGGGGCTGCCGTCTTTTACTTTCGTTTTGTTTTTGTTTGTTTATTTATTTATTAAAATCTGTTGATTGTTGGCTGGTTCCCGACTCCTTCTTCCCATAACATTGAACATTGCTACATTCAATTATACAGATAGAACAGGAAAAACCAAAAAATAAATAAATAATTGAAAGTTACCCTTTCACTAACACAGGATGCTTTTATAGGATTTTTACAGGTAGATTTTTTAAAAATTTTAAAATGTATATTTGTGTTTGACAGGGTGAATTTACCCATCATACAATTAAAATGTAATGTATTGTCTACTTCTTTATTACTAAAATCATGATTATAAACATTTATATATAAAAAAAAGAATAATATTATGAAACACCTACATTTCTGCTACCAAGCACTATATACTGATTGGCTTCATCACTGTCTCCTCTCCACAGATAAGCTGGTGTGTGGTACTGTAGGCGTTCTGGCGCAATATGGCTGCCGTCGCATCATCCAGGTGGATGCTCCACATTGGTGATGGTTGAGGAGATTCCAACCTTCCATGAGAAGGTTGCACCAAGATTCCAAGATTCCACCTTCCTGCGCTTTGAGTGCAGAGAAAAGTGCCATATAAATGTAATGAATTATTATTATTATTATAATTACTGAACTGTTTACACACAGTGTAGTCTCAGCCAGACGTCATGCCCACAGACTGTTGGCTGAACGTCTGATGCATATGGCACACAAAATCGGAAACACTTAAGGAGTTCTTAAGTCGAGATCTGATTGGTTGAATTCTACGGGTTTTCCGGGAGACGTCCATGTCGTGTTCTTTAATGGTCCACCTGGAAACAAAGCCACTGTGAACATGGTCGTGATGCCAAACCCCTTCATGGAAAAGGAAAGACAATATTGTTGCTGGATTTTCAAAAGTATGTGAAGTTTGTGGTGCCACTGTTGTAGTAAACTTGCAACAACGTTCTTTAATGAGTAATTTATTAGATGTTATCGTAGGGACATTGGCATGTTTAGGACACCCCTAGACATGACGCAGAACAAAACAAACTCTGATTGGTTTCTTTAAATGCTGGTCATACGTCCTCTTGGGCGGTCCTTGGCCAATGAAAGTTGCGAAGGAGTCCAGACCTTCTGCCGTCAGTTTGAAGGTCTGACTATGCAAGACTACGCACAGTGTGGATGTTGTAAGCTAAAACTATTAGCATAAAAAGTGCTATGAAACAGACATTAATTATGATAAACAATATTTTGATCTCTAAAAATGTCCGGGTTTGTTGGAAAAAGACTAAATGTGTAATTTGCAATATTCCCCTTGCCTTTACTTATTTTTTTTGCTCTCTAAGATATCTCCTGTAGGAGATGTTTGTTTCTTCTTCATTTTAAGAGTAGTTTAAAGTTAAGAAAGCAGAGTTCACAGTGGTGGTTTGCCACCTTTAATTATATGCCTTCCTTTAGAATCTGTTTAGGTGCAGAACTCCTGTCAAAATTCTCATCTAATTTTGGCAAAAATCTGAAGAAGGGAGCGTGCAATCATGCTTACAATCTGTTTCCCTCTTATTTCCTGCTGTGTCATTTTCTTAGTCGCTCCTTTTTACAGCAAAATGGACCTGAATAAAGGAAATCAATATCTTAAAAAGCAAAAGTTAAAAGTTGAGTTATCGGTTATTTCGTTGTTAGCATGCGTATTTCAGTATTTGAGTGTTGCATAAATTCAAGTTTTTTCTTTGTCTGTTTTCAGATTGTTCTTGGCAGCCAAAAAAACTTCATAACATGTATGTTTGTCGAATAGGGTTGTTCAGGCTCTGGTGGAAAGTAGTACACAGCAGCACATTTACAAAACCATGTCAAAATGAATCTAAGTGTAAGTTTCTTCCTACATTTGTTAATGAACTGATATCTTATATGCTTGTATGTTTTCAGTGTATCACTACTCCTCCAATTTACTGAAGTTTCATTGATGCAACACTATTTATATTTTGGCAGGCAATACATTCCTCAAATGTATGGATCAAATATTGGGACCTTGTTTCTTTTTGCCATGTCAAGTGTAAAAAGTGAAAGCGGTATGTATGAATAATACTTGTTCACACTTTTTATATAAAGTCTGATATCACATTGAAAAGCTGGGATTTGGTTCATTTAAATAAATGTCTCCATTGAAGTACAAAATTGTCTTTGGATCATTTTAAAATAATGCTAGAGAACATGATCATCAGGTTTGTTCATGAAGCTTGAGTACAGCAGTTATTAAAGCAAGGGGTGGTGATGGCGCAGTGGATAAGACACATGCCTTTGGTGTGAGAGACCCGGGTTCGAATCCACTGTGAGACACCAATGTGTCCCTGAGCAAGACACTTAACCCCTAATTGCTCCAGAGGCGTGCGACCTCTGAAATATAGCAATTGTAAGTCGCTTTGGATAAAAGCGTCAGCTAAATGAATAAATGTAAATGTAAACACACCAAATGACAAAACATTCTAAGACATTTTTCAAATCAATCAATCAAGTTTTTATTTGTCACTGCACTGCTGCTGAATTCAGAACCACATTACTACTTCTGCCATATAAAAACATGGTAAAATATTAAAAGTAGCATACATGCAGTTCAAAATCAAGCATGTCATATACAAAACCTCTCCTGTGGACTTAGGATAGTAAAGTGTCCATTGTCTATCTGTTGTTCCAGAATCTAGCTGGAATTAGATTGTCAGCAGGTACATTTCGCCTATACTGTTTTATGAATACTGTGAATTCTGATATACTACTCTTTTCACTAACTGTTTTTCGCCTACTATATATTAGGGAAGTAGCAGCCAAGGTCAAACAAATATTTGAAAGGCTTGCATGCTCAACTGTGTGAGCGCTACACCTTCCAGCTGAAGTGTCCATGATAACCACTCCTTCAGTCTCCTGGTCTATCTCATCATGAACTCCATTTCCCAGCATCCATGGCCTATTCTCATTATGTGTAATTACATTCAGCTGTGTCATTATCTGGTTAGCTCTGTTTATTAACCCGGTGTCTTTACTCATTTGTTGCAAAGTCTTGTATGTTGCATTATCTTGCTTTCCTGTGTGTCTTGTTTTTTTTTTTTTTTGATTCTCTGGCTGTTTTATAGATTACCATTTGCCTGTGTTTTCTGCCCTGTTGCTATTTTGGATTGTTTGCCTGTGTGTTTGACCTTTTGCCTGTAATATTGATTAAAATTCTGGATTGTCCCAATAAAGCTGCATTTGGATCTTCAACCCAAATTGAAGAGTCTGTGGTCAGAGTCGTAGCAGTCCGAAACAGCGAGATGGAGCGAAACACGGAAGATTATGTATACCATTATGAGCCATTATAGACTATATGTATGACAGGACTATTTTAGTTAGAGTAAATATTAAGAATTTTAAAAATGAGTTGATCATTAATTATTTCCGTCATAAATCATTAACATCAGTCCGACATCATGGAGGTGTTGACCTTCTGCTGCCATAAAACATTTAAATAACTTTCCGAGGAGCAGTTGGGTAGCTCCCCACTGGCCTGATTTTAGCGATAACTAGGAGGTCTCTGCCCCCTTGAGCACCCCCTGCCGTAATTTAAACACTATCTAAAGGTAACAACTGCAACCTGCAGACAGAGAAACCTGAAGAAGCTTTTTTCCTGCTGTTGCTCTATCTGTACTTAATGGCATGTAGAATCCCTTTAGGGCTATTAGTTAGCAATGGACACTTTGTTTTTGTCCATATTAAAATGCCACTTTTACTGTAGCTATAGACTTCAGTTGTAACTGTGGTTTTGTGGGAGCATTTTTGCATAATAAGTGAGAATGATTGTTTTAAACTACACATCCGGTTGTGCTACTGATTAGTATGGCACTTCTGTGGATCTTTGGAAAGTATGTATCATAATATTAATACACATATTAAAATATTATTTTCCCACTTTATGTATAAGTTGACAAACAAGGATGTGATATTGACTTAATTAGAAAGAGATATATTAAAAATTTTTAAAAGTTTGTTTCCTACTGGAATGAATGAAGAATTAGCTTTAAAATAATTTGTATAATGTTTTTTATATCGTTTTTTTTTAATAGAAACTTTTCCATGTGCATATTTATTAATAGTTATATATATATATATATATATATATATATATATATATATATATATATATATATATATATATATATATATATATATATATATATATATAATATGTATAGTAAAATACATTAAAAGACTTACATTTATTTTTAATTTTATTTTTATATATCTGTATAAACATCACAATGTCTTTTATTCTGCCTTGAATATGATGTTGATTAGAAGCTCAACATAAGAACAAGGCTATCAGCCTGATGTGTGAGCGCTTGCCAGATGTGTTATGTGATTGGTGGATACCAGACCATCTGACTTTCTTATTGGTTATTTATAAGTTTGAAATTGCTTGTATTTAAATGAGTCTTTGTGCACCTGCAATATTTTAGCCCGGATGAAAGACTTTGTGCCGAAATGCGTTGGTGAAATTAAAAGATTTTTTTTTTTTCAGCTCCACTTTCTAATTATTTTGATATCTCATCTTCAAAAGTGTTACTGGTATTGTTAAAAAAATATATAATAATTTTATAAACTTACAGCTGGAAATGACACACAAAATATTAATTTACATTTTACCAATATTTATTTAATTTCATTGAATATCTAACTAACACAGTTAGGGACCTTAGTTAGTTAGATTTATGTGCAAAAGTGTACAGTACAAGTCATTTTCGCACAATCATTGAACTAGTTTGTTTATTTCATTTTGTTTATATTTGTTTAGATTACCATAGTTTTTTAAAAATACATATTTTTACAATGGATTTTTTTTTTCCAGATTGATGGTCTGGAACAGGGGTAAAGCAAAATCTTTGTATAAAAAGCATTTTAAAAGTAGAACAATAGTTTCCAAAACTATTTGAATGTGACCACCTATATACCAAAAAGGTAAACATTTATATGAAAAGCTTCTTTTGGTCAATCCCGCTATGATAAAATTCACATTGAAAGATTTTAAAGTCTGATGATGGTTTTACTGAGCCAGAGCCTCCGTTGGCACAATAGAATGTAAATAGCAAGCAAATTAATTATGAAAAATTCACAAGGCAGGTGGAAAAGCCAGCATTTGATCATCAGATGCAAGTTTGATGAATAGTCCTGAAACAATACCTCACCACCAATGCACTGCACATTCTTGATTAAGAGTCGCTAGTCTCCCCATGTGGTCTTTCTACTGCTAGCCATTATCCATAAAACAACAATAAATTGAATATAGCATTGAACAAATTTGTCAGTGATGCTGGAACTGGACCAAGTCTCGGTCAATCCCCTCATTTAATAGACTCTCAGATTTCTTTTTGAATAAATCTGAAAGTTTAAGTCATCAGTCTTGTGGTCAGGGCAGAGGCAGAGGTGGAAAGTAACGAATTACATTTACTCGCGTTACGTAATTGAGTCATTTCTTTGTGTACTTCTACTTTTTAAAGTAGTTTTTAAAACCTGTAATTTTACTTTTACTTAAGTACGTTTTGATTAAAGTATTGTACTTCGCTACATTTTAAATCATCCGTTACTGAGTAAAAAAATAAAAAAATAATACAAGGGGGAAAAAAATCGCGCTCCGGAAACTACTGCAAGGGCGGGAGAACAAATGTGCAAAAGAAAAAAGGGATGCAACGCCGTCGAAACCGAACCATTGCAAGTATGGGAAATATTTGGATGTAGAAAAAATGCATGGTTGTCCTCGAGGATAGATATACAATTTGCAAAAAATGTGGATGTAAAGTGGCTGCAAAAGGAGGAAACACATAGAACACCATCCCTCCGTGCAGATGTCCCGTTAAATTTAGATGCAGAGGAAATCTCGGAATCCAGTCTTGCAAATTGAATTTAAAGTATAGTGCAGATGTCCTTGCACACTGAGTCCAAAATTTTCGCATGCTTTTTTTCGTATTAGTCATTCGGTGGCTATGAATTTGTCAAAACACCAATGAAAATGCGTATGGATGCGAAAAACGCAGAAAATCGAACCCGATCCGAATTTGTTTATGACGGACAAAAGTTTCGGAGGCCGTGTGTAAACGTGATTGACACAACGTGAGGTCGTGCTTATTTGTGCTGAAATTTTGGATGCGAATTTCAGACTCAGTGTGCAAGGACCAGATGTCAAATGATGGACCAGATGAAAGAGCTGTGCAATAAATCAAATAGCGACATGGTCTGTGAATATTAAAGCGCAAAAAGACTGCTATATACATATATAATCTGCGTGTCTCTGTGGGAATTAGCTGTGCCACTTCGTCTACTCCATACTCAAGCTCATGCTGTTGTTAGTGTCTTACAAACAATACGAGGACATGAATACATTAACATATCCAGAGCTGATCTGATAGAACGCCTAATGAGTATTTTCATCATTTTATTTGAGGAAAACCATTGTCAAATACACTCAAATAAAACAGGTCTTCACTACAACCCATCAAAATAAAAGTTCGGTTTAACTAGGAAAAATTATGAAATAAATATATTACTATTGTAGGCCTACAATAGAACACACTTCTCAGAATAATAATAACAACAACAACAATAATAAGACAATTTATTTGAATATTATTTAAGGAAAATGTTTTTGTCCATGATTTATTTTGAAGATGTGAGAGGTCGGTGTGAGTTGGCGAGAGAGTTTGTGTATGAATGAATTGTGTATAAATGAGCTTTGTATGTTATCTGTAATGTATGCCATGTAATGTTTTTTTTTTTTGTTTGTTTTGTTTTGTTTTTTTGTTTATGATTTGTCTTTTGTATTCTGTATATTGTGTTTATGGGACCCTCTTGAAAATGAGATGATGCATCTCAAGAGGCTATCCTTTAATAATTTCAATTCAATTTAGTAAATCTGTTTTGCAGCACTTTCCCAAAAAATAAAAGGATAAAAGTTAAAATTTTCTTTTGATTACCAAATATATTTTTTGATTATATATTTGTATTTAATCATAAAAAGAAAAAGTAATGTTCTCAATAAAATAGTCATAGGACTCTATTATTCTTAAACATTTTAATAAATTGTTAATGTTAAAAATAAGTTGTTAATCTAATTCATTATCAATTATTGAATTTAGTTGATTAGACAAGATTTATTGAAATTTTAATAAACAAAACAAACCAAATGGTTTCAAGTTTGTTATAATAAAAGCATTTGTTCAACCAAAAAAACCTGTTTTCATTCTTTTTTAGGTGTTTTAGGCAAATTTTGCAGGAACGCTAAGAGGTTAACTGTAATTTATCTGATGATAATAATAATAACAACCATAATTTAATAATACAGTTTATTTATTTATTTAATAATTCATTAATACTGTAAACCGTGATATTTTCTGAGATGGTTATACTGTGAAAATCTACAACCCGGGAGAGTCCCCCACCCCTTCCCCGCGGTTAAAAAAGAAACTCAGTAACTTTTACTCTTGAGTAAAAACATTAAAGTCGCGATGAAACAGAAGTGACAGATGTGTAGGCAGATGAACACAAGGTTGTGGGGTGTTGTTTAACCGGACAAAAAGATTGCAAGAGCCGAAGAGCGTACTCTCAATAAAATCAATAGGTATTAATATTTCAAGACAAACCTCCATAATCTTATGTTTAGCACAGAAAGTCGACAAGACAACACTCTGTAATAGAAGTGAACTAAGAGAGAATACATAAGACTGAAAGTGAATAAAAGCCTTAAAGAGAGTCGGTTGACAAGGTTTTTGATGAATGCTCAGATTGATTCCTGTAAAATATGCTGCATTGTTATTTCACCTTCACTGACAGAGGCTGCAAACATACTATAAAATGGAAGATGGAATGACAACTCTGTAAAAACGAATGGAAAGAATTATTTCTCTATAGGCAGTCTTTGTATGCAATTGACATAAAAACTCAACACTTGAACATCTGTACACCCATAATTTTTTGATTCAGCTGAGCTTTTAATACAGATCTAAAAGACCTTGAACTTTAGATCTTGTTTTGTAACATTGCAGATTAAATGTACTGCTGGAGGACACCAATATGTCAATGTCCTTGTCAATTAAGAACATGAATATTAATGCTGATCTACGATGAAAATAGTGGTGGCCCTGGGATATCTTCAGAGAGAGAGATAAACAGGCAGAAATGTAGCTAGCATAATGTATGCCTTTTAGTCATGTTGAGGATCCCTGCATGACATGTCATATGGAAAAACCTGTGTAATTAGGCTAAAAAAAAAAACAAAGGCAATTGTGACCAAAGGCCAAAACTATTTTTATGTTCTGTAAATTTAATTTTTCTGCAACAAAGAACCAAACTCATATGCAAACAATTCAGTTTTTACACTGAACAAAATTATAAACGCAGCACTTTTGTTTTTGCCCCCATTTTAAGCTGAACTCAAAGATCTAAGACTTTTTCTATGTACACAAAAGGCCTATTTCTCTCAAATATTGTTCACAAATCTATCTAAATCTGTGTTAGTGAGCACTTCTCCTTTGCCGAGATAATCCATCCACCTCACAGGTGTGGCATATCAAGTTGCTGATTAGACAGCATGATTATTGCACAGGTGTGCCTTAGGCTAGCCACAAAAAAAGGCCACTCTAAAATGTGCAGTTTTATCACACAGCACAAAGCCACAGATGTCGCAAGTTTTGAGGGAGCGTGCAATTGGCATGCTGACTGCAGAAATATCCACCAGAGCTGTTGCCCATAAATTGAATGTTCATTTCTCTACCATAAGCCGTCTTCAAAGGTGTTTCAGACAATTTGGCAGTAACCGGCCTCACAACTGTGTAACCACACCAGCCCAGGTCCTCCCCATCCAGCATCTTCACCTCCAAGATCGTCTGAGACCAGCCACCCGGACAGCTGCTGCAACAATCGGTTTGCATAACCAAAGAATTTCTGCACAATTTCTGAAAACATTCCCTGCCCTTCCTCTCCTGTAATATCAGGACATGTAATTAGCAGAGTTTCCACCTTTAAACTGCTTGGAGTTCAAATTTCTTCTGATCTGTCGTGGGACACCCACATTAAGTAGGCTACATGATTTTCGAAGGTGCGTCCTAGAATCCACGATCTCTGTGTTGCTAAAAACGCAGGTCTCGCCTGTGATATTTTAATGAAAGTATATTTAACTAGTGAACGGAGATCGCTTTGACAAAATTGTCGTATGTGCAAGAAAAAAATACTATAAAGTACTTATATAGAACTTTTTTGGCATAAACGCTTCTTTAAAACTGAGTCAAGAACCCTATGGTTCTATATAGAACCCCATTGATTTTTTTTTTAAGTTTTGTGGAGATTGATAAATGTATATTTCAGGGCTGTTCAAGTTCCACCCTCAAACTACTGCAGTCATGGCAGAGGCCTGGTACCACATGCTGACAATGAGTAGTTAGCAAGCATCAGACTCTAGTATAAACCAAAAGAGGGAGCTGCAGTGGAGTTGTTAGTAGAACAGGAGGAAGCTACACTACACTGCTCTCTTTCTCCTACTAGTTGCTCTCTTAGCAGGGTAGAACGCTTCTGTGAAAGTTTTAAAGCATCACAAAATGAGGTAAAATTGCTGACATTTGTTTTCAGTCACATCTGTTGCTAATTTTAAGGTCTAACACAACGCCCTTGAATCAAAAAGGTCTAACTCAAAGAGAGCCCTGAAACCATCAAAACCATGAAGTACTTTTTCTTCACTTTGGACAATTCAACATGTGTCATTCAATGACAAAGAGAATTCAGATTTTTCACCATGATAACCACACAGTGGAAGCTGAGTTAATAAGATTCCCATACTTGGCTCACAGCCAAAACCCCTGAACCGATAAGGACTGAAATCTCAGAGTGTAAAGAAAAAATGAAGGGATGAATGAAAAAAAGTGAAAAGAGAAACAATTTTTATTGCTTGTGCCAGCAGGTTGAATAATGATTATCAGCAGTCTATCTTTTATGTCTCAGTCTCAGAGGAAAAAGCGAGATTCAAAACTCCTCAAAGTCTACCGCTACTGCTTTGGTGTGTTTCACAAGCCACATTTGATCTAATTAATAATGAAATTGGCTTCCATTTCAGGCACAAAGAAATATTGAAATGACAAATAACTCAAAGGCACACAGCCATGTTTTAATGCACACACAAATGCATACCATTATTCTATACACTGTCCTTAGGTGAAACCTGTGCACTCTCACTTTTCATTTAAATATTTTGTTCTCTTGTCCAACTGCAATAATGACTCTTGTATATGAACAATAAAGGAGGAAGAGCGAGAGAAACAAAGAGGGCCTTCTTTTTGTGCTCTGTGACGGCAGGAAGACTAATGTGGCAATCTCCCCTGGCTAATTGTATTATGATTCTGCACTGTAGTGAGCTTCCTGCTCTGTTCATTTTCAATCAGGCACATTAGGGTCTCCCGCTGGGTCCTGGCTGTCTGTGCACCGTGAGGGAGATCATTCATTTAAATGACTGATATGTTTCTGTGCTCATGAAGGGGGAGAAAAAACTTCCTGTGCCTACACCCTCTGTTCTGCTGATACACTTTTACAGCAGGTAGTTCTGAGTCTGTTATCAGAAGGCTTTGAGCCAAAATTTGATCAATGCTATGTTATAGTATCATTAATACAATAACAATGTTGGTATATACAGTGGCCCCAAATGCATTTGAACCCTTAGCCATTTAAAGAAAATGATTGTCTTGCATGCAATGGCATACAGGCATTTTAAGTAAAAATACAAGTGACTTTCTTTTTGAATTAATTAATCATTCCTCCAATCGATTAATTCAAAAACACTTATTCATTAAGGGGAAAAAAATGTGTTTTCGTTTGTGTATATGCACTATTTTAAGCCATATTGTAGTATAAATAGTACAATAAATAGTAAATACATTTTCGTATAAATAGTGAAGCGATTCATTCAAAAACACTGATTCATTTAGGAATGAATTTATTTATTTTCATTGGCAAAGCAAAAATAGACAAAGTAACTGACAATTGTATTTAAATGTAAGTTAATCAATATTGACATCTTGTTAATTGAACGTTTGTATAGCAATATTCACACACAATCATGCAGCTGAACATTAACATAGCTGTGAATAACTTCTCGGTTACTAATGTAACCCTTGTTCCCTCCTTCAGGGAACGAGGGTTCCCTGAGACGTAATGTTAACGTGACAACGTAATTGGGATCGCCTTGAGAGACCAATCTACTTTGAGAGTATTAAAACGAGCCAATGCACATTGGCATGCGATAATTGCATCAGCTGCTCTGCTTGCAGCGCGAGCATATAACGAGCAGCAGGTGTATCGCATATTGTTTTACGCTGAGGAGCCGAGACGTGTTCGGCCATACAGCGATGGTCAGCAACCGTGGCGACGGAATATTACGTCTCCCGTTCCCTCCTTCAGGGAATGAGGGTTTGGGATCCCATGGAAAATGCCATGGTTGCTGCCACATCCAGCACCCTATGCGAGACTCTCAGACCCCCAACTGGCTGGGGCGGAAGGCCTGTGTAAAGGGTGTTTGAACTGCTGTTCCGTTCTAACCCACACAGTGGAACTCTTGGATAACACTGGAAAAGGGTGCCTTTCCAGGGGAGAGGGACGCTGTGGAAGCCACATCCTGCCAGAAGGGTGGTAACGTGGAGAATACACATATGGACTGGCCGGAAGGGGCAGTGCAACATATGGAATGTCATTGGGGTAGAGTGGGCTCCCAGTGGAGTGGGCTCTCAACCCGGGCGGGCAAAGCATCGCCTTGGGCTTCGTAAGCCAAGGCGATGGCATCCACTATCCAGTGGGCCATCCTCTGCTGGGAGACAGCCTTTCCCTTTTCTGCTGGCCTCCGTAACAGACGAAGAGCTGATCTGAGGTCCTGAGGCTTTGCGTTCTGTCCACGTAAAGGCACAGAGCCTTTACAAGAAAAAAAGAGAGAGAAAAAAAAAAACATCTATAAAATCTATACATCTATAAAAATAGATGCTACTTAAAAGACCTCTGATATATATTTATAAAAACATATTGATTTGCTATGATGAATTTCATGACAGTGTAACTAACCTTTCTGATGTTATTTCTCAAAAGAAACACGTTTGCTCGGCAAGAAGAAACAAAACTACTTATGAAGTCGTCCCAAATGACTTGACCTTTTCTAGAGCGTTTTTATGTTTTTAACACATTTTTTGCTAATTAGTGACACATACTTGTCCTTTGTATGAGCTGAGATGGTTTCAGTACAGGCCATGAAATAATTTATACATGTCTTTCTCTCTCTTTCTGTAAATAATTGACAAAGCAGATTTAGCAGATGTGGACAGTTTACTGGAGGTTCACTAGCATTTGTTGTGTGAGTGATCCTCCTCTCTCGTTAAATATCACCACAGCCAAATTCTGGACAACCATTTGCACCCCTATCCAGCCCTTCAATACAGCCATCTCTGACCTCTCGCTCTATTTCAACACACACTCTCTCTCTCTCTCTCTCTCTCTCTCTCTCTCTCTCTCTCTCTCTCTCTCTCTCTCTCTCTCTCTCTCTCTCTCTCTCTCACACACACACACACACACACACACACACACACACACACACACACACACATAGAGATCTTTCTGCTTTTGGGGCTACCCAGTCTGACTCACACTGGGTTAATATGCAAGGTGCCAAAGGTTGCCTAAGCTGACAGGGAGGGGGGAAATTTTGCATTATAATCATTATTATCGCATAGATGTGTAGGCACAGGCACAGAAATATGCAATGATATGCTGATGCCTCCATTTGCATGGATCATGAACCCCTGGAAGATACATTCTGCATAATAATCTATGATAATGGTTTACCACAGCAACCTATTTTGTCGTGCAACAAATTGAACTTTGCTAAGTGTAAATTTGTTTCTGCCCTGATTCGCAAAGTGAGGCTTTCATTAATTTTCACCCCTGGTGCAAAAAAGACATTAAAGGCTTTACGTATTGCCAACAACAATAATGGGCATGTCATCTATTCCTTGGTTCAGTACTTATGACATTGCCCTGAGTACATGACAGTCCTCATTTCGCCAAGAGTAATGCAAAGGATAAGGGGATGTCACTCTGATACTGTGTAGTTTTCACAAGTTGATTTAAGGTTTCACAACCATCTGTGCTGTAACACATGAAAATCCCCATATTCCGTAAATGTTTGACAAAATAATTTTGTATGTCTCAAAGAAAATTAGGATAATGTTTACATGAGATCATAGATATGCATGAGCAAGTTACAATTGCAGAAAAAAAACCCTGATCATATTAATTTTTAGAAAAATTTTCAACAAAAATGTGTTTTAATAAATGTCAAGTGGTATAGCCATTGAATAAAACAATACTTGAAAAAATATAATTCTAGTCAAATGACAAAAAATGCCTTTCTGTAAGTTTATTTTGAAAAAAAAATCTAAAATTAGTCAAATTTAAAAAAAAAACTTAATATTTTGAATACATATTTTATATTTAAATACTTTAAATAAATACAAACTAATAAAATGATCAAATACCTCATTACAGTTACAATACATATAGTTTACAATATCTTTATTTCAAGCCCTCAAAAAATCGGAAAAAAGGATAAAATTATGGACGTTTAACTTTTTAATTTCTTATTTAATCTAAAATTTAAAACATGTGTATCATAGTTTAAATCTGTGATTTAACTTTAAAAAAATTGCATCAGAGCAAGTAATACAAATATTTTCAAATAAATATATATGGGCAAGAAATTACACTATGAATTCATAAAGCAAAATGTAATGTACATGTAGTTGAAAGAATGACATCACATGCATGCAGTGCAACTTTCAGTTCATTCTCTGCAGCGATGTATATAGGTGTATGTATAGGTGTAACTTGATATTTTTTTCATTTGATGCATTGTTTGAGATTTCAAATTTTATTTCTTTTTGTCTCTCTTATACCATTTTTGCTTCAACCAGAATACTAATGGTCTTCTGAATGAGCCATTATACACTTTCAAAACATTTATAAATTACCACACTGATGCCACTCTGGCAGCTTTACAATTAAACACAAAGCATCATCCAGTTAAATGTGCAAATCAAAAATAGCAAATAGTTCAGCCTTTTAAAATACAATGCTTTAGTGTTGGGGAAGAGTTCTATAAAGTACAGCAACTTACAACAGAACATGCAGTTTACATCAGTTCATAATTTACTCTTTTTATTCGAATTCACCTTTATTGCAGCTCATGTAAAAGTTTAAAATCCCAGCACAAAGTCCCCTGGGCAGCCTTGTTCCTTTGTTATGTTTCTTTTGTCACCCACACACATATATTAATATATTGTGTATCTGTCTGTCTGTCACTCACTCACTCACTCACTCACTCACTCACTCACTCACACTGCAGTAAAATATTATAATAATATAATATAATAATATTATAATGTATTATAATAATACCTTAAGAACAGTACAATAATCCCAGACACCCAACACTGTTTAATCAAATTCCTCTCAGAACAAATGCACATGCACCTTTTCCTTTTCTAATTGCCAGCCTAACTGGATGACACTCATCACTGAAGAGAGAGTTGATGGAAGGGGGTGGATGAAATGGAAAAGCATGTGGCCCACAGTTGCATCAATATGTAAGTTGAATTGGTGTTGCTTTAATGTATTTCTCCACATTGTGGGGGCGAGGTGTAGAGCGGGCCATTAGCAAAAAACACATCCATTCTAATGTGCCTGTGAAGAAAGAGGATGTTACTGAGGGCAGCAGACACATGGCTGTATGCTGGCAGAAAGGTACAGTGGGTGAGTAAACGGCCTGTGTGCTAGATGTCAAACAAGACTGTAACATTTCCCTTTGAAGGAATAATTATTAAAGATAAAGCATTTAAATGGTAATGTTGTGCGAGTGCACGTTCAAAAAGCAGCATTTTGGTTTAATGGTCTCATATTTTGGTAGAAATATTGTCACGCTGAGCAGAATGCATAAAACTCAATGTGTTCATCCTCCGGAGGCCGGAGGCCGGTCAGTGACATTCTGCTTTCTAATCACTGAAGGAGCTGAAGCAGAAGAATGTCTCAAGAGTGCTTTTGAAAAGAGACCTTTTTTTGGTATCATGGTATCATCTCACATCCCTCGCTTGAACAAGTCTTTTAGTGTTATTGATTTCTACCCATCATTCCATAGTTCCCCCACTTACAATTACCCATCTGTGAGCAAGGGTGGACCATGTCATTCTCGCCTCTGGCAATGTTCTAGGAGAAGTGACATACTGAATGGAAAAAGCACAAACTCGAAAGCACAAACTGGATCTTTGAGTAATAATTATAATTTTAGCAGATCAAATTTAGTCTCTTATTTCCCATTTGACAGCTCCGATTATGAAATGAAGGCAAATGCCCTTTTTAAATGTTTGATAATGAGTTAACATAGGTTGTACTGCAGGTAAACTTGTTATAAGCTTTTTTGAAAAATCAAATAATATATTTTACAATAAGATAGATAACAAACCTAAAGTCACAATGAAATCAAAATTGAAAATTCATATTTTAATGCACATCATTGTTTTTTGTTGTTGTTTTTTTAATAAAAAAAAGTCCCCCCCTTGCAGCAACAGCTCTTCAATTCTCTGTTGACTTGTTTACTTGCACAAGGGCAGGATCAACCTGTCACTCACATGAGATCACAGCAAGAGCAAACCACAACCATCCAATACATTCCAGATGGATGAAATAAAGTCCCACCCTACTTTTTTTTCTTGTTCGAGTAGCTGTTTCACTCGGATATACGCCACAATAGGGAAGAAAAGACAACTTCCATTTCATGCTGCACTTATTGACTTGTTTCACAGGATATTTGCTAGAGGATTATACATCTGGGAAAAACAAAACAAGCACTAATCTAATTTTAACACTTGTAACACAATTGTAACACTATAGGACTTATATGGGGATGAACTAATGAATTACATAAACTCATCAACTGACATTCTCCTTATAATGGTATCATATAAACATGCATTTGTATGTGTAGCGCCCATAGTTGGGGAAGTTACTTTTAAAAAGTAGTGTTTGCTCGTTATTCGTTACTTCTTTAAAAAAGTAATCCGTTACTTTACTTAATTACCCCCTATGGAAAGTAACTTTTTACTTGTACGTTACTTTTACGTTACTTTTATGTTGCTTGACTTTTCAGAACCCAATATCTGTTCCTAAATGTGTCAGCTTACATAAAGTTCTACTATGGAGGACATAACAGGTATTTATTTTATGCTCTTTATTACAAAAAAATATCAATAGGCTCCTTAGGAACATCATGATAACCTCAAAATGGGTCATATGTCTCAAAATAAAACATGCCTCATCTAAATTAAAAAAAAAAGAGAGATTTTGAGAAAAAAAAGATATTTTTATTCAATAACATTTGAAAAACCTGTATAAACGGAACACCAAAGAACAATGTTAATTATTGACCGGTGGTGACGCGTTCATGAAAAATGTCACAAAGAACTGGCAAAAGTAATGATTATAAATATGTAAAATATAGCAAGGAGACATTTCAATTGTTTATTAATAAACAAGTGTTTTCTGTGTCAGTGTCGGCTGCAAAGATGAAGTTGACGATGCTGACTCGTGTTCTTTACAGAAGTGAACGTGCCAGAGAGAAATGCATATTTCATACGGATTACATAAGCAGAGAGCAGTCTGTTTTCTTTCTTTTTTAATTGTTTCAGTTAATTTATGAGACGAGCTCCAGTTCACGTGCCTCCGTGTCCTGATTATATTGCCTGCTATATTTACTTCTTATTTATTAAATCCAGGCAATTGGATGGAGAATTACTTTGTAACGTGTTACACACAACACTGGTAGCGCCCTCTCCCTTAGATTTAAGCTGGAGAGGCCCTGGGTTAGTTTATTGTTAGATCTCTGAAATAGCCTCTGAATATTATTAACTTAATTTCCGTAAACCCTTATCTCAATTTTGGTGTGCTTATTAACAGACTAAAATAACCACAAAGTCCTGATAGGTAACACTTTAGAATACTGTTCCTTCATTAATTAATAACTACACAGGAACAAATGAGTAATTCATTATTAACACTCTAATAACTACTATTAACTAACAAGAAACTCTGATTAACAAATTATTAAGTAATCAGCGCTAGTTGAATGTGGTAATTCACTATTACCTAATCAATAACTACTATTTTTCATACCTCACTGATGAATATAAGAACTACTATATACTGTACAGGTTCATAATTAATATTACTAATGCATAATGTATAATATAAGGCAATGGTAGCCCATTAGTAATGAATCAAGTGTTACTACATCCTTCTGAAGGAACTACTAATAATTTGGATCAGTATTCTAAAGTGAAAAACATGATAAATACCTAATATTGACTTAAGTCATTGTAAACTTTTAAGGTTTTTGTAAGGTTTTGGATAGCAATGACTCAAGTGTTACTACATCTTTCTAAAGGAACTACTAATTATTTGGATCAGTATTCTAAAGTGAAGATCATAGGAACTCTATGTAGTAATGACTAGAGTGTTACCAAATCCATTGGAAGGAATTACTATTCTAAATCTTACAAAAATCTCAAAAGCTTACAATGACTTCAGTCAATTTTAGGTAGTTATGTTTTTTACTTCAGAATCCTGATCCAAATAATTAGTAGTTCCTTTAGAATGATGTAGTAACACTTGAGTCATTACTAGTGGGTTACCATAATCTTTTATTAGAAATTATGCATTATTCATGTTAATTATGAAACTGTATATAGTAGTTCTCTGGGAGGTATAAAAAAATTGTAGTTATTGATTAGCTAATAATGAACTACTACATTCATCTGAGCGCAATTACTAACTAATTTGTTAATCAGAGTTTCTTGTTAGTTAATAGTAGTTACTAGAATGTTAATAGTGCGTTACTCATTTCTTCCTGTGTAATTATTCATTAATGAAGGAACAGTATTCTAAAGTGTTACCGTGAAAGAGAAACTTTAAGTAGTTTACTCAAATAAAATAGTAAAATTTGCATAGCAATTGAAAATAAATAGGGTATGTAACATTGGTTGGGCTGAAAATGCCCCGGTGGCCCTTTATACGCCCTAATGCAACCCTGAGAAATAGCCCCAGAATGAAACGAGTGGTTTTCTCCCTTTTATGGTAATACCATAATGGTATGCTCATGAATATTTAGATGAGCTGCATGAGACTAGACCAATCAATGATATGGCAAAAACTGCAATAAGTAGGCTACACAGAAATTACACTTGATGGACTATGAATAGTTCGCTAATTTGTTGTGAATGACTCACGGAATTGCTAAATGTACCCAGTCATCATAGTAAACATGCTTGGAAACACTCCCTTGCTAATACCAGTCATAATGCTACACATGGAACACACAAACACCTCTTGTAACTTTAAACATAATAAAGCGATGTCAGACTGTGAGAATCTGTTTGGTAAATCAGAATCTGAAATAAAAATGTACGAATAAATCCAGTGTATCTAAACTACTATCGAATAAATATTTAAATTGAACCAAACCGTCACACTAACTGTACCTTCTAGATAACTATAGCTAGTAGATAACGGATAGCATTGTTAATAACTGTTAGCGACAAATTCATAACGTTAGATTACTTACAGTTTGCGGTAGTTATGTCAACATGGTCGGAACAGCCCCTCTTTTCAGAAGTAGCCGCGTAAAAAAGCCTTCTTGAAACTGTCCAAGGTTTTCGAAACAGTCTGGGGAGAAATGGTCCGAGCATATTGATAATTTCATGTTGAAGCTCACAGGGATCTTGTTGTATAAATACATCAACCATGCCCGTTGAATGTTTGGTTCCTTGGGAAGACAATGAAAAGTGGCAACATTCCAAGTACAGCCGGGAACACTGCAGTAATGACCGTGACTCATTTTGAAGATCCTTTAAAAACGTCCAAATTTTCTTATTTGTAATTCCAGAAGCAGTAAACTTAGCGCGCCCAAATTTAGGGGCGTAACAAAGGTACAGACCAGATCCAAATAAGGAAATCCCCCAAGTGTTAGGTCACATCTGAGCTGATTTGAGATCCGGCCGTTTTACAGCTGCAGTTTACAGTTTTAAGATTGTAAAACTGCCTGGGGCATATATCTACCTGCTCCAGGTCTGCAGCCTCCCCTACTCCACAAACGCGACCTCGCTAGTCTCTCACGAGTGATTAGCGCTGTTTCTTGAGAATCGTGCGCTACTCGGCCATTCGATTATCAAAGGAGAAATTTCTATCCCCCCGCATTCAAACAACATTATACTGTACCAACTTTAAATCAGTTCGCTTATGGACAACCATCATAGGATGGAATTTTTATAGTTAAGCTAGCACTCAGACACGTTCTATCTTCCAGCCACCACATCTTCTTTTCCGGCATCCTCTTCTTCCTGCCCCTCCAGCATTAACCAATCCCAGCTCTCAACAATGGCAAGTACTTTTAACTCAACACATAATCATTAATTTTTCTTCCTTGTCAATCAAAATAATCTTATACATACAATTAGGGGAAAAAAATACACATGTAAACAAAATATTAGAAAATAATATTAAGGAAATATTACCACACCAAATGAATACCCAAACTAAATGAATAAACTTCAACCGGGCTTCATATACTTCATGCGCAACTAATTAAGCAAGGCATCCAACATTAATGTTTACTTTCTTGTTATTATGCATGCATGCTTATGATTGTCTTGTCCTCTCTCTCTCTCTCTCTCTCTCTCTCTCTCTCTCTCTCTCTCTCTCTCTCTCTCTCTCTCTCTCTCTCTCTCTCTCTCTCTTTCTCTCTCTCTCTCTCTCTCTCTGGGGTAATATTCCACCCATCTCCCTTCTAATGCAAATTGGCTGAAATATTTGTGATAAATTGTAATTGGCCTCTTTTGTTTTGAGATTTTGTTAACTTTTGCCTTTGGTCAGTAATTGACACCAGTGGGATCACTGGGATCATAAATACTCTACTAACTGTCACTTCAATCGGTTTCATTAAGGCAAGCATTGAAATGTGCAAAACTGTGTTTATAGAGATTTAGAACAATGAAGGCAACATTTTGCACAACTTTCTGGAAATTAATTAATTATTTTAAAAGTGTCTGACTGTACATAAAAGGGCAAGTTTTAATACTATGTGATTCATTTAATGTTTTCTTTTAATACATTTTCATGAAGAGCAAAGTGATTTAAACTATCATCACATGAACACTCATGAGATAAAACACACATGAATGCCACACACAGACCTTATCAATTGCTGCCTGAAATATGACAAGGGTAACAATCTACAGATTACTTTGTGGGGAGGAACAAACTCACCCTGACATCGTGAGACAAGAAGTTTTTATGGACGTGACAGCAAAATCAGCAGCGATGTAAATAAAAATGGCAAATGGTCAAACAATGCCACCATATTTAGTCATGCCCAAACCCCAGCACCCTGAGAAAAAAAGCATCCATACAGCAAGTTAGCACATAGAAGAAACATTTGCAGATTTTTGTCAAGAAAGTACAGTAGAGAGACAAAAAATCATGGCTAAACAACATGATCTCATTAATCTGAGGTATTTGTTCGTAAAGTGTGGTTCTAGCACATTTTTTGACACAAATTAGCATGTTTCTAACATGAATTCCTACATTAACAACGTGCTAAATCATGTTATCAACATACTAATTCATACTAGCAACATGCTAAATCATGTTAGTAATGTACTGCTGTAATGTTAATTTTGTAATAACTTGTCATGATAATTAATTTAGCATTTTCCTAGCATGTTTTAACACATTGGCAACATGATTTAGCAAATTTTGCTGATGCATTTTAACACATTGCTAACATTAATTAACATTTTTCAATCAATTTTTACCACATTGCTAGCATGATTTTGCACTTTGCTAGAATTAATTAACATTTTGCTAGCATTTTACATTGCTAACCTGAATTGTAATGTTGCTAGCATATGTTAGCACATTGTTAGCATGAAATAGCAAGTTGCCAGCATGTTTTAACACATTGCTAGCATGAATTAACATGTTGCTAGCATGATTTAATGTGTTTAAGCATGTTGTTAGCATGAATAGGAATGTTGCTAGCATGAATAGGAATGTTGCTAGCATGATTTAGCACGTTGCTAGCATGATTAAAGGGTTAGTTCACCCAAAAATGAAAATTCTGTCAGTATTTACTCACCCTCATGTTGTTCCAACCCCGTAAGACCTTCGTTCATCTTCGGAACACAAATTAAGATATTTTTGATGAAATCTGAAAGCTGGATCACTACTCCATACTCCTCCATAGGCTTCTTGAGGGATTGAACTTGCAGGCCCCGAAAAGTTATTACAGACATCGTTAAAATAGTCCAAGTGACTACAGTGGCTCAATCTTAAGTTTATCAAACGACGAGAATACTTTTTGTGCGCAAAAAAACAAAAATAACGACTTTATTTCAACTATTCATTTCCTTCTCTGTGGGCCTCAAGTCAGTTCACTAGTGTAAAAGGGTAGAGCTTCTGTTGTTGTACGTCACACGCATCACCCACATGACCAGCGTCGGCCAATAGTGAGCCTACGTGTGACGTAGCTCTACGCAATCATACTAAGTTAACTGACTAGAGGCCAACAGAGAAGGAAATGAATAGTTGAAATTAAGTCGTTATTTTTGTTTGTTTTTGCGCACAAAAAGTATTCTCGTCGCTTGATAAACTTAAGATTGAGCCACTGTAGTCACTTGGACTATTTTAACGATGTCTTTAATAACTTTTCGAGGCCAGCAAGTTTCAATCCTTTTGAAGCCTATGGAGGAGTATGGAGGAGTGATCCAGCCCTCAGATTTCATCAAAAATATCTTAATTCGTGTTCCGAAGATGAACGAAGGTCTTGCGGGGTTGGAACAACATGAGGGTGAGTAAATACTGACAAAATTTTCATTTTTGGGTGAACTATCCCTTTAAACACATTGCTAACATGTCCTAATCTAGTTGCTAAGTTTTGATAGTGATAGATACATAGTTGACAAAGCTTAAATACTCTATTAGAGTTACTGTGTTAAAGTTTTGACCCCTCAATGAAAGCGTACTTTTAGTAATTTTGATCATCCCTTTAAAGGGAGAGTTCATCCAAAAATGAAAATTCTCTCATTAATTACTCACCCTCATATTTTTCCAAACCCGTAAGACATTTGTTCATCTTCGGAACACAAATGAAGATTGTTTTTAAGAAATCTAAGAGATTTCTCTCCCTCCATAGACAGCCACGCAACTAAAAATTTGATGCTTAAAAAAGGTATATGATTTTAGTGGTTTAGTCCAAAATTTTCTGAAGAGAAACGATCATTTTATATGATAAACAGATTGAATTTAGGTAGAACCCGCTGTGCTAGCCTGTTCAGACAGTGCATCTTGAATGCAGTCCATCTTGGTGATTTATGTAGGCAACTATCGTAGTGTTGTCCACCCGCACTAGGACATGGTAGCTCCTTAACTGCTGGAGGGAGTACTGACATCGATCAGGACTTAAGATGGACTCGACACAAGACAGCTGTGCCTGCATGGTGACAGAGTCCCATACAACCCCTAAATATGTTGTCCTCTGGGCAGAAGAGAGAACGCGTTTCTTAGCGTTGACTCTTAAGCCCAGAGATACAAGACGAGCGAGGACGACATCCCAAAGTTGAAGCGCAAGCTCTTGAGACTGGGTCAAATTCAGCCAGTCATCTATGTAATTTAAAATGCGGATGCCCTGGAGTTGCAACAGAGCCAAAGCTGCATCCATGCATTTTGTGTACTGCGGGGTGACAAGGTTAGACCGAATGGAAGATATTGGTAAGCTTCGCCACCAAAAGTGAGCCTCAGGAACATCCTGTGTTGTGACAGAATTTCTATATGAAAAAATCATCCCTGAGATAGATTGTGACAAACCAATCTCTGTGTTGGATCTGAGACATAATCATCTTGATTGTTAGCATCTTGATCTTGTATGTTCTGAGAGAATGGTTCAGACCATGGAGATCGAAAATCGGACACAACCCCTCATCTTTTTTGAGAACCAGAATGTACCTACTGTAATAGCCTGACTGTCTCTCTGGGAGGGGAACATGTTCTGTGGCCCCTTTTCCCAGAACAGTTTGCAGCTCTTGTGACAGCAAATGCACCTGCTCCAGTTTCAAGGTAGTGGGGACCACTACTGTCGTACTTTCTACTAGTTTTAAGAAGGAGACATACTTGACTGTAGTTTCTATGCTGCCAACTTCTCTGAAAAGGGTACTAATTTCGATACTTCGTCTTGTTGGGGGGGATGTAAAAATGTTCTGTGTTCTGGGAGATAGCAGGAAGCAACTAAATATTCAATATTTCGCTGGAAACAGCTGCCCCCCGAAACACAGAAGATGGCGGGGATGGAACAGGGGTGTTGTGAGGGTGTTGGGAAAGAGCTACTTGATGTATTTTTGCCTCCTTTTAGGCTGCTGAGCATGAGCTCCTCAGAATTGGTCAACAACCATCACGTGAGAACATCACGTGATATCCAAAATGGCAGCTTGCATCGAGCTAGCAGCAAAAATGACGGAATATTCATAAATTATGGACATCAAGAGGCTCATACTTGGATATAAGCGTTTGGATTTATTGCTGAAAAACTCCGAAAGGATGCACAAGTTCCAGGCTGGATAGAAAACCTTCTGTAAAGGCTAGAAAGACACCCCCGTGATGGCTAGCTCGTTAGCTTTCTGCTGAAAAAAACGGTAAGAAAATCGATAAATCTGTCACCGAATAATATAAATATTTATCGGAGGTGCCATGTGGCGTCGTCGACGATGCCGTCGGTTTCTGGGGGTTAATGTTACATCAGTCATTCAAGTTAGTGCTTGGCTAACATATGTGCCGTTATTGATGAAGCTCCCGAATGTGCACTGCAATAAATTAGAAATATGCATATCGGTTTGTTGATGGACATACACTTGTTGATGCTTATGGGGAGGAATTACAGTTGCAACATCTCATAATGTATGCCAAACTGGGTAGCATATTACTGAGGAATGTCCAGCTCAAGTCATCCTTGTGATGTTTGGGTTGAATAACTAGTTCTTCCAATGTTTCATCATCGGACTTGCGCTTGAATTGATATGGTAAAATCAATGCCATTGTTACTGTCTTTACAGTTTGTACAATCCCTGAGCTTTAGGAAGCCTCTGGAGCTGAAGTTCAGTTATTTTATTTATTTATTTACCTTTATTTAACCAGGAAGAGACTCATTGAGATTAAAAATCTCTTTTTCAAGAGTGTCCTGGCCAAGACAGGCAGCAGTACAACCCTACATACATACAGACATAAAATACACAAAAATAATACAAACATAAAACAACTGAAATAGAAAATCCCTTGAAGTCAACCACAATCATTTACACATCAGGCAAAACATCTACAACCAGATGTGGGAGGACTCAAGTCAGTTAACATCCAGTTCATTAATTTTCATGGATTTCTGTAACTTGTTCCATGTAGAGGGAGCAGCAAACTTAAACACATTTTTTCCAAGCTCAGTTCTAACCTTAGAATTCTAAAAGATCCTGGGAACGAAGATTGTAAGTCCCAATATTATTTACACTGATATAGGTCAGAAGGTAGGATGGAAGTAGACCTAAAATAGCCTAAATATGAAGACCATCCATCACGTTCATACAGTTCACAATGGTGAGTGAGTACTTTAAAACCAGTGATGATCCTCAGAGCTCCATGGTATACAGTGTCCAGTGTATGTAAACTTTGAGACGAAGCATGCATGTATAAAACATACCATAGTCAAGTATAGACATAAAAGTGGCAGCAACCAACCTTTTTCTAGATTCAAACGAAAAGCAGAAAGAATAGAGATTAATCTATTAAAATACCAAGATATCTGTATTTAGAAACACATTCAATCTTCGTACCCTGTGAAGTGAGGATTGAAGGCAGGTCTGATTTGGATTCCGAATTTGAAAAAAAAAATCATGACTTTTGTTTTTTCAGCATTTAAAACAAGTTTTAAATCATAAAGATTCGGTTGAAGCATGTTAAAATCAAGTTGTAATTGGGAGAGGGCCTGGTCTGCGGTGGGTGCTGAGCAATACAGTACATTGTCATCTGCATAAAAATGAAATTTTCCTTTAGACACGTTACAAGCAATGTTATTTATATAGAGTATGAAAAGCAGTGGCCCCAAGACTGACCCCTGAGGCACGCCTTTTGCTGTTCTGAGATAGCGAGAGGTTTTGCCCTCCGCCTGCACACACTGATTTCTGTCTTGTAAGGTAATTAACAAACCAGCTGACAGTTTGTTCAGAGAGTCCAGCCCTACACAATCTGTGCTTAAGCACTGTGTGGTCCACTGTATCAAATGCCTTAGAAAGGTCAATAAAAAGGGCTACACAATGCTGCCTGTTGTCAATGGATTCAATAGTCAAAAGTCATTTAAAACCTTAAGAGCTGCCGATGTTGTACTATGCCTTTTTCTAAAACCAGATTGGAAGTCAGATAAAACATTTTTACTGTTAAAAAAACCCTTTAATTGATCACTGACAAGGGACTCTAAAACCTTGACCAAAACAGACAATTTGGAGATTGGTCTGTAGTTATTTAAGACAGAAGGGTCACCACCTTTTAACAGGGGAACCACAAAAGCTGATTTCCAGATGGAAGGAATTACATTTGTGTTCAAGCACAGATTAAAAATATTAAAGGCACAGCAATAACATTTGCTGCTAGATTTAAAAAGTGAGGATCCAGTTTATCAGGGCCTGCAGATTTTGTCGTGTCCAAATGCTTGAGGGCTTTATTTACGTCTGAAACTGTAATAGGACTGAAACTAAAAGACTGACTAGAAGGATCCGAACCAACAGTCTCCACTGTAGAGGAAAACTCGTGTTGAGTATTGAGTGACTCAAATAAAAATCATGAGGCTATGAAATGTTCATTGAAACAATCAAGTATTTTGGTCTTATCAGAAAGTTTTGAGAGTCTATCACAATGCTTGAAGGTAGCTCCTGACCTTTACTGTTTTCTTATAATGATTTGATAGTTTTCCAAAATTTTTATGGATTATTTAGGTTATGAGTGGTTTAAATAAAAAAGATCAGCTTTGGCTTTTCTAATTTTGAGAGTACATGCATTGCGCAGTTGCCTGAAAACCAGCCAGTCAAGAGTTCACATTTGATTTTCTGGCTTTTGCCCATTCCACGTTGTGACAGTCTACTAGTAGACAGTCTACTAATACTCTAATGACAGTTAGTTGACATGTAGCTGCAAAGTTACTTATAGTTAGTAGAATGTCTAAAGTGGACTATCGAAATAAAGTGTTACCAAACATTATAACCAGTTATATTGATTGGTAACACTTTATAATAACTGCAAGTTATTAATCATTAGTTAAGCATTAATAAACAGTTAATTCATCATTTATAAAGCATTAACAGACATTATTAAGCAGTTTATTAAATACAGCTATAAATGCTTTATTCTTGATTTAAAAGCATATCTATAATGTGTTTAATAATTGTATTTTCATACTTTATTAATGATCAGTTTATCATTTCCAAATGAAGTATTGCATTATTTATAAACCAGTGATTTAAGAGTTGTCAGTGGTTCATAAGATTACTTAGAAAGTGTAAGTAAATGATTAATAAACTATTTAAATGTACATTCATACATCTTATTCAGACATATAGTAATAGTTACTTAGTGTGTTAATAAATGCTTTATTAACATGTATTTATATTGTAATTCAGGGTTCATTCGGGTAGTTATAAAGCATTTAGTAGTGGTCAGTTGTGAGCTCATCTAAAGTGAGGAATATTTATGCCTTGTAAAGCATTTACAAAGGAGATTTAAAGGCTGTTAAATATTTTTATGTTCTGTATCACTGTGTTGTGTTTGTTTCATTTTTCTGTTTAGAAGATAACTGAGTCTTTAAATCTCCTTTATAAATGATTTACAAGGCATGAATAGTGCCTCACTTTAGATGAGCTCACAAAAATAGTTAACTGACCACTACTAAATGCTTTATAACTACCTGAATTTACTCCATTAACTTACACTTTCTAAGTGATCTTATGAACCACTGACAACTCTTAAATAACTGGTTTGTAAATAATGCTATACTTCATTTAGAAATGATTAATTAATCATTAACAAAGTATGAAAATACAATTATTAAACATTATAGATATGCTTATAAATCAAGAAAAAAACATTTATAGCTGTATTTATAAATTGCTTATTAATGTCTATTAATGCTTTATCAATTATGAATTAACTGTTTACTCATGCTTAACTAATGATTAATAGCGTGCAGTTATTATAAAGTGTTACCTATTGATTTATTTATCTGAAACCGATTTGCTTAACTAGGTTTCAGACAAGACAATTACATCAGTATCTGTAGAGTGAGCCCAGATATGCAACATGTCCATTTTAGGAACAAGACTGGTACATTCAAATGAAAGAAACCTAGACTAGACCTTTCTTTAAAATCTGCCGGGGTGTTAAAGCCTATAGGGGTTTGGCTGCACATTTCCTGACATCAACAGTAATAAAGCAATTAAACATTTTAGCTTAAGTGATTTATTGTACGATTCATTGCTTCTCCGACCAAAATTGGAGTCTTGGAGCACACAAGAGATAGTGGTAAAGTTGTCACATATCATCATGATACTAGACAGACAGCCCAAGTCAACAGTGTCAGAGGGGAAGAATAGGGGCAAAGGGAATAGTACTACATTTAGTGAACAGCCAATTGCACACATGCCCTTATATGATTCACACGGTATTGGGAGCACTGGACTGGAGTAGCGATTCCAGTAGTAGGTGTAAATAAGGACAAAGAAAAAATAAAACAGAGGGAGGCAAGGAGCAACCAATTCTTTCTCTCGTGCCTGTCGCACCACCCAGACATGGAAAGACAGAATATTATGTAGGACCCGGGCAGCCAAAAAACAGGCCTAGGTATGATAACAGAGTCCAGGTCAGCGACGGAAAAATCCAGTACGGGTTATCCGTTTCTCTGAGGCGCCCGATGATGTTACGTGTCGTCACTCGTACAAAGGAAGCCCGGCGAGTGAAGCAATGCTGTGGGTAAAAGAGCTAAAATCAAGACCAGCCGCCTCTAGAACATCAGGCTACATCCCAAAAAACAGCAGTAAGAACGAGGATCATCATGAAGAGATCAGGCCCATCAAACTCAGCGACACGTCTGCACTCAAGCTCCAGCAGGTAAGCAGGCTCCAGGCACCGACCAGTCAGTATGAAACAGATCCTCCAGAAACGACGCGGTTCCAGGTAAATTTCCGTACAAGCTTGATGGTCGTAACCACTTGTTCAGACTGGGATTTTACGGATACCGTGCGTTTTCAGACTGCACTGCTAGGACTAGCGCAGTGCCAGTTCACTGAGGATGTCAGTCCTGATTTAAACTATACGGATTTGTGTCATAAAACAACCATCGAGCATGACAAATACCGACTCGACATTATAGTTATATTGTACGAAAGCTCACAAAATGATCAGTTGGAAATTATCCCATGAACAAACAAATATCAACCACTCAGTCACGGACAGACAGAAAGACATGCTGCCATCTTGGGTTATTGTTATGGTGTATAGTAATGGAAGTTCCCTTCCAAAAGCTACAATCGATGCTGCGATGCTTAGCGCATTGGGAACGTCTTTAATTGTGATCAGCTGTGAATATTGTGTGTAACACGTCAATAGAATTGACCCAGAAGTAATATAGCATTGGTCGGTAACGTCATCGGCGCGCACTCCCGACACGAGGCTATAAACAGATGAGCCACAGGTGCATCGCCAGGCCTTTTTTCTTCAGAGACCTCTCTGTGTATGTGTGCAAGCATCTCTCACCTCTCTGTCTGCTACAGATCTTTGGTTAAGAGTTAGTTTCTCGACTGGCAGTGTGCAGATTTTTCTCTTTCTCATCTCTGAAATCGATCTAGTGAAAAGAGTTAAATCAAAATAAAAAATGAGTCAACAAAGTGTTCCATGTTTTCATACTATGTCAAAACTGGATACACACGACTACTGCTTCGTTTGTTTGGGGGAGGAGCATGTGGCTCTTGCGTTCGAGCAGGGCGAGTGTGAGCATTGTGAACTGTTCACTGTTAAATTGCTGCGTGCTCGCCTTGACTACTTCCAGACCGCACCGACATTACCATCGTGGGACTCTCGCATGGATCTGACTGACGAGCAAGAGACGGGTCCGTCCCTATCGCTTGCTCGATCACCAGATCCACACGTCCCCTCGTGTGATCTCAAAGCGCGCTCCGGTGCTTCTTCGGTTCACACGGGGGACAATGACGACTCTCTTGGGTCTAACGGACCACGGACTACCTCTGAGCATTTCTCTCACAATGATAAATCTGTCAAGGAATTGCTCGAGGTGGTTACTCACGCGGTGGCCAGGTTACAGCTTGACTGGCCACATGAAGAGACCCCCAAATGTTCAAAGCTAGAGGATAGGTTTCTGTCTGGTGGCAGGGGGAGGGACAAAAACATCAGTCTCTCCCCTTCTTCGAGGACCACCATGACGAACTATCAAAGTCATGGAGAAAACCATATACTTCTCGCGTCTTTGTGCCTTCGACGTCGACTTTTTTTTCGACTATAGTGGGTGTGAAGTCGCGGGGGTATGCGGAGATGCAGCAGGTTGAAGAGACACTCGCGAGCTATCTCTCGCATGGTTTGGCATCCTCGCTAAAGAGACCTACCCTCCCCACAAAGCCGTGTAAAACAACCTTCGGCTCTCGTGGGTAAAGCTTATCAAGCTGCAGGTCAGGCTGGTGCTGCGCTGCACACTATGGGTGTGTTACAGGCATACCAGGCTGACCTGTTGAAGGACTTGAGTGTAGGAAGTACCATCGACAAGGAGGCATTCACAGAGCTTCGTCAAGCCACAGACCTGTCTCTCCTTGCCACTAAGCAAACGGCCCGTGCCATCGGCCATTCAATGTCCGCTTTGGTCAGCACGGAGTGGCACCTGTTGCTTAAGGATAAAGGTAGAGTTTTCCTTCTCGACTCCCCGATTTCACCCTCTGGCCTGTTTGGAGACTCGTCAAACAGTCGTCACCAGGTGCAGAGAGGTAAAAAAAACATGAAGAAGCGTTTGTGCAATTCCTTCCTCTCCGCACTCAAGGGGAGGGGCCATTGGCCACCCAACCTCTTCCCGGTCCTTCAAAAGCCAGGGAGGTTAAAAAGCAGAGTGTGGCAAACCGCGCTCCCCCTCGCACCTCCCAAGCCAGACCTCAGGACGATTATGAATAGAAAGAAGAATTTCAGATGGTCTGGCACCCAGTCTGGTGGGGGTAGCCCCCTGCGGGACGGGGCACGTAAAACACCTGCTTGCCCCTTTCCATTACCCCCATATAACCTCTCCATCCCCGCCGGCTCTGGCGTTTCAGGGGGCAGTGGATTCCAGCGAAGTGTTAGATGTTCCGTTGTTTCCTGCTGTCATTCAGGACACAGAACATCTAACATCCCCTCAACAGGAAGTGTTAAAATTGATACCACTCTCAGAGAGTCTGGCAGCGTGGAAACTTATGCCAGGCATTTCTGTGTGGGTATTAAGCACAGTACATATATACAGATACATAATCCAATTTATTCATGGTCCTCCGCGTTTCAACAGCGTGGTCTCCACTTCCATAAAACCGGAGCTGTCGCATGTACTGTCACAAGAGCTACAATCTCTGCTGAGCAAAGAGGGCATAGAACATGTTCCTCAGATACTTCCTGGTTCCCAAGAAAGATGGAGGGTTGCGTCCAATCTTAGATCTTCAAGGCTTAAACTGTACAGTCAAAGCGCTCAAGTTCAAGATGTTAACTTTCAAGACGATCGTGTCAAAAATTCAACATCACGATTGGTTCGTCACAATCGATCTGAAGGATGCATATTTTCACATTAATGAAAATATTGCCACAACACAGGAAGTTCCTGAGGTTCGATTTTGGGGGTGAAGCGTACCAATTTTGGGTTCTTCCATTCGGCCTAGCCTTGTCACCCCGCACTTACACAAAATGCATGGATGCAGCACTGGCTCCATTACGACTCCAGGGCATTCATTTTTTGAATTACATAGACGATTGGTTAATACTAGCACAATCGCAAGAGGTGGCGCTTCAACACAGAGACATCGTGTTAGCTCATCTAGTTTCTCTCAGGTTGAGACTCAACGCCAAGAAAAGCGGTCTCTCTCCTGCCCAGAGAACGACTTATCTCGGGATCGTTTGGGATTCGATCAAGATGCGGGCACAACTGTCTCCCGCTCGAATCGAGACCATTCAGCATACCCTGAGCAAAGTCAGGCTAGGCGAAGATCGCACTGTTCGTCAGTACCAAAGAATGTTAGGTTTCATGGCTTCAGCATCCACGGTAATTCCTCTGGGGTGCAGAGGAATGAGACCGTTTCAGTTGTGGCTAAAAGCCAGGAGATTTCATCCAAGGGCCAATCCTCAAAGGCAAATAAAAGTGACGTGCCGCAGGCTTCGTACACTATCTCTGTGGCTCAGACCCTGGAATGGGAGGGTCATCAGCTCGATTGGCACATCAACTGCCTCGAGCTGATGGCTGTATTTCTGGCCCTGAAATACTTTCTTCCTCAGTTTAGAGTGTAGCGTCTGGACCAATCACACACAAATTATTCATTATATTTAATTAATAGTCCTATCAGTTACATAGATAAGGATTTTTACAACCTCAAAAAGGAAATTCCTGAGAGATGTGACACTCACTTAATTCTCCTGAGAAGGAGAAATAAACCCTGGTAATCCTATATATTCTATATATATAACCACTTGAGAAATGTATAAACGTATCTAATTTTCACATCACATGATTTTCCTTCTGATGTTGTTTTGGCCTATGTTTTCTTGTAAACTCTAATGGGTTAATGTTTCAGACTTTGCACACAAATATGTGTGGCATATTTGATCTCTATAAACTCCAATCTTCGTTCCCCATTTGTTAATTTACATTACATTTTGCTAACTTTGTGACGCATGGGTATTATAAGAATCTTGAAAATTCTTTTTCTTAAACACCCAATAAAATTACGGATTCAAATGTCCTGCTCTAACACAAAGGGTCGTGAAATTTTCCCTCCAAAGGAAACACTTCTTATTGGCTCACAGACCCCCAGAGGGTGTGACATATTCATGCTAAAAATCACTGATCACAAGATCAGCTCTCTCTTGCTCCTGCTTCTCGACTGCTGGTTGATGCCCATGGGCCCCGGCAGGCTGTGACCACAGCCTGCTATGCCTTCACTCTCCTAACAGAGTCAGACTGTATTTTCTTCATTTCAACTCAGAAGAAAACTACCACTGTACCATCACTGAATGGGCAACCAACTACGCCGACTTCCTCACTCCTTGGTTGCCTGCATGGCCTCTCCGGCCCAGGGCCGGCAGGTCACACAATCTGCATGTGCTCATGGAGAGAGAGAAAACCTCCAACCAGAACAGAGTTGAACTACCCATGCAAGTTCATCATCTTCTTCATCCAACGGAGAAGAAAACAATTGCAACTTCAACATTTGACACTCACGGAACCGTCAACGACTTCAATTTCCAACAACTTCAAGAATTGTGTCCACTGCAAAGCCATGCAAGTATCAATTTAAGAAGGTGCTTTGAAAATAATAATATTGATGGTTCTTTTCATAGTTCCCTTTCCGGTTTCCAGTTCCAGGCTATCACTCACCCTTTTACCTATACATGTGATTTAGTTAATAAAACTTGTGCACAATATGTATTTGGTTCTGATTCACTGCTTGCAGACAACGTCTCTTTTACGATTTTGATCTTGTTACATGCTCAAAGCGCTGTACATGCTAAGAAATAATTATTTTCCGTAACCATGGAAGATACCCCTTTTCTTAGAATAAATGAATAATCAAAAGAGTAAGAGAAAAATTTTCAAAGTTTTGTTGATGATAATTAGATGATATTTTACTGATTGTGTTTGTGTACTGGTACCATGGCTGGTTTAGGCCTGTTGTTGACAGCTGACTCACGAAGATTTTCATATTTTTCATATTCTATGCAGTGGTCAGTTCACAGTAGTGAAAGAAATTAACATTTTTTATTAAAGGGCAATATTTGCAACCTTAAATTGAGTTCCAGAGGCATTTTCACCCATATATGGACTTTTTTTTTTGTTTTACTTAGAGGTATGCATCACCTTTTATGTCAAATTCTAACATTCAAATTAAATTGTATTAGAATAATAACACAATACCACTGTTACCAGTTAAATTAAATCATTAAATCAAAATCCATCTTTGCAGTGCAGAGGAGACACAGAAGCAGCATCAGAACTGGCATTAATATATTTACACTCCATTTACAATTGCATAAATAAAGCTATGAGATATTCAATTCTTTCAATTCTTCAATTCTTAATTCAATATTTAAATATGAACTGATTTATAATTGTAACATTTTAATTACAGGGTACTTTAAATGTGAAACTAAACCCGCCAGTAGGTGGCGGCAAGTCACTGTCTCAGGGAGTCATTCATTCAACCGATTTGTTCAAACGGCCGATTCATTCAGGAAGTGCAAGTGATTGTTCACAGTGATCAATCGTTAAAATGATTCGTTCAAAACACGGAATTCAGTCAAGAAATCATCGCTGTCTTTTGCATTGAGACTCTGCTACGGTTTCATTTTGAAATTCTCGTCAGCGAAATAAAGGGAAAACAAACAATATTGACAATATTGTTTATAAAATGTAGCTCCCAATGTTAAACTGTTATATAAAATGAATATCATATTTGCTATTGTGCACGGGAAAACAGCCCTCTTGCTGATGTAATATTGTATGATAACAACATATGATATATAAAATAAAAAAAACTTTATACGTCTATTAGGGAACATAGCCTACCTATAACTGCACTGACACATCACACAGTGAAAGCAAGCATGAGAGACAAATGCGATGTCAGCTCGCAGTGCGCCCTCGTACATAGTTAACGTTAAAGTAAAACAATGATTACAATATCATAATAGACAATACACATCACACACCACTACGCACATAAAGAATGAACTTACAATTGAATTGAAATGAACCAGCTTTCTTCTCCTCTCCAGCTGTTTCGCGTGCAGGAGACAGACGTAATGATGGCGCGAAAACTCAAATCAATGAAACACCTTTTATAAACCAATCGCAAAGGTTTTATCAAAGGTGTAATCATGTAATGGCAATCCGCGAACTATCTAATACCTTTTAATATGAGGTGTCTCTCAAGGCACGATATCTTAGTAAACTG
Organism: Gila orcuttii; assembly: GCA_026230005.1. NCBI lineage: Eukaryota > Metazoa > Chordata > Actinopteri > Cypriniformes > Leuciscidae > Gila > Gila orcuttii. The sequence goes on along the minus strand of JAPDVR010000016.1, from coordinate 17,803,665 downwards.
TAGGGCTCGTTTTATGAAAGCTTGGTCAATCAGACCTATAAGAGACTATTAACTTCGCCTCTTCCCTTTATCAAATGTGTCATTAAATGTGTATGAATCTTTAAAAGTGATACAAGATCACATAAAGACTAGATACACACTGGTTCACGAACCGTTGAAATTTAAAATAATTTCGAAACAGCTATGACGCATAACGGAGCCCCTTTTACTGAAATCACGTGACCTCGAGGGAGCCGCTTGTAGCGAGTGTGAGAAGCTGCCGCTCAGGGCTTTGCGCTCGCGGCTGGCCGTGTTTGATGAGTCAAGCGGCCAGGCTCGCGAGCCTCACGGTTCTGGGCCCGCGGTTGCCGAGGCAGCGCGACGCCGCAGATCGTGGGGCTCACAGATGGATCTTCCAGCGGGACACGGGACTGCTTCGGCATCTTCCCGATCCTCGGCTGAAGATTCAGATGTTCTCCCGCCCCGTGTGGAAGCCTGCGATGCGGTTTCTTCCCGCGAGGTGGATGAACAGATGCTTCATTTATCTGGTTCTGATGAATCAGATGTGTTAAGCATCGGGGTGGGTGATGTGGAGCTTAATCCATCGCTTCACGCACCCGCTCAAGAGGAGCTGGTGGATGTTTTGACCCGCGCTGTGGCCAAATTAAATTTAGACTGGCCACAAGAAGAAACAGAAATTCAGCCATCTAGTAAGCTGGATGAATGGTTTTATAGGCGCCAGTCTCAACCTCCACGCCGGGGCCTTCCGTTTTTTCCTGACTTGCACAATGAGTTGAAAAAACATTTTCAGCCAGGTTCTCCAACCCCCCAGTGCTCGATTTCTCTAATGTGCTGGGGGCGGCTGAGCGTGGCTATGGGAAACTGCCTCGGGTGGAGGAAGCTCTCGCGAGCTATCTTTCCCCCGAGGCTGCATCTTCCCTTAAGGCCCCGGTACTGCCCACCAAGCCATGCCGCGATACATCTTCGCTGGTGGGCAGAGCTTATATGGCGGCTGGGAGGGCTGGTAGCTGCCTGCACACTATGGTGGTCTTGCAGGCCTATCAAGCTGACCTCCTTAAGGAGCTGGATGAGGGCGAGGGTCCCTCTCCTAATGATATCTTGGAGCTGAGGAAAGCCACCGACCTGTCTCTCCGCATCACCAAGGAGACAATCCGTGCCATCGGCCGCTCCATGGCTGGTATGGTGTGTGTGAAGAGACACCTTTGGTTAAATTTGTCGGGGATGAAGGAGAAAGAGAAGCATTTTCTTCTCGACTCCCCGATTGCGCCTTCTGGCCTCTTCGGCGGTGCTGTTGGTTCAGTAGTCGAGAGGTTTCAGGAGGTGAAAAAGCAGTCGGCGGCTTTCCGTCAGTACCTCCCTCGCCGCTCTGGCTCCTCGGGGAAGGCTGCCTCAAAAGGGCAGCCTCAGCCACCTGCCAGCTCCTCGCACCGTCAAGTGCAAAGAGAGAGTGTCGCCGCCCGCGCCCCTCCCGAGGGAGCTTGGCAACGGAGACGGCGCTCTCGAGGTAAACCTTCTGAGCCTAAGGTCGATCTGAGAACCGTCCTTCAGGCCAAGAAGGCTTCTCGACTGCTCCCTGCCGGTCAGCCGCTTCAGGGGGTCGGGAACGAGTCTCGGTTAACACCCGAGGCCAGCCTCGAGGTTCCCTTAGTAGATTATCTCGGCGCATGGTCAGGCCTTCCGAATATATCTGCGTGGGCCCTGCGTACTGTAGAGCTGGGTTACAGGCTGCAGTTCAGCTCCCCTCCCCCGAAGTTCAACGGGGTGGTCTGGACTGTGGTCGGCCCAGAGCAGGTTCGGGTTATGGAACAGGAAGTTCAATCCCTGTTGGTCAAGGAGGCCATAGAACGTGTTCCTCTGCCAGACAGGGAGTCCAGGCTCTACAGCCGGTACTTCATAGTTCCCAAGAAGGATGGGGGGTTGCGTCCAATAATAGACCTCAGGCACTTGAATCGTTCTCTGAGGAGATTCAGGTTCAAGATGCTCACAATTCCGGCCATCGTGAGTCAGATCCAGTTCGAGGACTGGTTCGTCACGATAGATCTGAAGGACGCATATTACCATATATCCATCCTTCCATGTCACAGGAAGCTCCTGAGGTTCGCTTTCGGGGGCGAAGCGTACCAATATCGGGTTCTTCCGTTCGGCCTAGCTCTCTCCCCTCGCACTTTTACAAAATGCATGGATGCAGCTCTAGCACCCCTGAGGCTCGAGGGCGTCAGGGTGCTCAACTACATTGAGGACTGGCTGATACTGGCTCAGTCGCGAGAGCTGGCGATTCGGCATCGAGATGTCCTCGCCCACATCTGGAGCCTGGGGTTGAGACTCAACACAAAAAAGAGTGTGTTGACGCCCTCCCAGAGGACTACGTTCCTGGGAGTTGTATGGGACTCCACTACGATGCGGGCACAGATGTCTCCTGCGCGCGTGGAGTCCATACTGGCAATGGTCTCCAGAGTGAAGCTAGGCCACAACCTCACTGTGAAGCAGTTTCAGAGACTGCTGGGTCTCATGGCAGCAGCGTCCAGCGTCATACCTTTTGGCCTGCTACACATGAGACCCCTACAGTGGTGGTTGAGAGCCAAGGGGTTTTCCCCGAAGGGAAATCCGTTCCGTATGATCAGGGTAATGCGCAGATGCCTTCGTTCTCTTGTCATATGGAGGAAACCTTGGTTCCTGTCCCAGGGACCGGTGCTGGGAGCATCATGTTGCCGGAAAACCGTTTCAACAGATGCCTCCCTCACTGGTTGGGGCGCGGACATGGACGGCCGCTTTTCGAGAGGCCTGTGGGAGACCCGGCATTCTTCCTGGCACATCAACTGCCTGGAAATGCTAGCGGTCTACAAAGCTCTGAGGAGTTTTTTCCCAGACCTCCGCGGCCACCATGTCCTGATACGCTCGGATACCCCCAGGTGGTGGAGGCTATGAGCGTGAGATTCGGCCCAGTGGAAGTGTATCTGTTCGCGTCACAAGAGACGTCCCACTGTCCACTATGGTTCTCTCTCAGGTATCCAGCTCCGCATGGGGCTGGACGCTGGGAAAGCACCATATGGTTGTACGTTTCCTCCGTGGGGCTCGGAGGATGAGGCCTGCGGCTCACTCCAGAGTCCCAACTTGGGACCTGGCGGTGGTTCTTGAAGGGTTGGCTGAGGCCCCCTTTGAACCACTGGAGTCTGCTGAGGCAAAGAACCTGACCTTCAAGGTGGCCTTTCTCCTTGCCATCACCTCTCTGAGGAGGGTGGGGGATCTCCAGGCCTTGGCTGTAACGCCAACTTGCCTGGAGTTTGCCCCTGGCGGTGTTAAGGCCATCTTGCATCCTAGACCGGACTGTGTGCCCAAGGTGCCGTCTAGTGCGGCACGGTCAGTGGTTCTTCAGGCCTTCCATCCTCCACCTCATGGGATGGCGGAAGAGGGGAGACTTCACCTGCTCTGCCCAGTCAGAGCTCTAAGGGTTTATTTGGAGAAGTCTTCTCAGTGGAGGAAGTCAGACCAGTTGTTGGTGTGCTTTGGTTCACCCAAGAAAGGGCTGTCTGCATCTAAACAGACAATCAGCAATTGGATTGTCCAGGCTATAGCCACGGCTTATCAGGTGCGCAATTTGCCTTCACCTATGGCCGTGAGGGCACATTCCACCAGGAGCATGGCCTCCTTGGTGGCCCTCCTTTCTGGCGTCTCGCTTCAGGAGATCTGCGAGGCGGCCGGGTGGGCCACCCCGCACACCTTCATACGTTTCTACAGTCTGCAACTCCCCGTGACGCCTGGCGCCAGAGTGCTCACGTCCTAAAGTGTGCCTGGTCTTCCAGCTTCACACTAGGGCGGGCGTGATTACGGTGTGGCATAGTGGGCATTACGTTCCCTTAGTGTCGTCACGACGACGACGCAGTGCGAGTTCCTCGAAGGGGAACGTCTCGGGTTACGACTGTAACCCTTGTTCCCCGAGAAGGGAACGAGACACTGCGTCTCGTCGCCACACCTATCACGGTCAGAGCGCTTGCTTCATCGCAAAAGAGCTAATGTGTGTGTGTGCTGGGCATCCCTTTGTATCTTCCGGTTATGCCGTCATCTACTACGTCATGACGCAGCACCAATCAGGATTGGACAGATGTCATTCATGCTTCAGACGGATGGCATTCCCCTAGTGTCGTCACGACGACGACGCAGTGTCTCGTTCCCTTCTCGGGGAACAAGGGTTACAGTCGTAACCGAGACGTTTTCATTTGTGTTTCTTTTATTTCGACTTAAGTCTAACCCTCTTTTATTTTGTGTATTTACACCTGTTGAGCTTGAATATTCCTATTCAGTTAAGTTGAATTTAATTAAATTTGTAGTTTAATTAAATCAATTTGCTTATTCAATTTCCCTTTTAGTTACCAGAGCTATAAGGACATTCCGCGTTTACTCTTTATTTTGAATTTAAATTTGAAATTTAATTAAATCAGTTGGTGTGTTTCCCTTTCCTTTTAGTTTTCCAGAGCTAAAAGGACATTCTACTTTTACTTTATCTCATCTTAGATATTTACTATCAGCATCTTTTCTCTCTCTAAAGGATTACAGTAGTTCAATCAACTGTTGTTTCCGTTAAGAGCTACACAGGTTATTAGTATCCTAATTCCTCCGTGCTTTACCCCTCCTCACTCCTTAACACCAAGCTAAGTACATGAAGTATGATTAAAGTTAAAGCACTGTAGGCACCAGATAGAACTAGAAACACTTCCCAGTGTTTTCTTTCTGTTTCTTTTATTTTGACCTTGAGATGTTGATGTGCCTAGCTTAGTCTAACCGCAGCATAAGTGACACCAGTTTATCTATGTCTCCTAGCTAAACATAAATAGCTGCTGACACAAGCAAAATAACTCCCTGAATGGACTCACCCGAGGAGTCCTGTAAAGTACAAGCTTCCGACTCCTTGCCTACCCCAGCCTAGGCAAGATCACGTCAGCATCGCCATAAGGACAGAGCAACACTCCGATCCTTCAGACTTCTCGTGACTGAGAGGCTAACAACCACCTTCTGACCTCCTGCCACCAGCACTAGGTTGGCCTGAAACCCTCTCTATGCTACATAGAGCCCTAACCACTTCCTGCAACCACAAACAAACACCTGCCCCAAAGGAACTGACTTCAGGATGACAGGTGATACACAGTCAAGGCACCTGCTGCCTCAACAACTGCGGCACCTGCTGCCTCAACAACTGCAACACCTGCTGCAGAGACCTGGACTTGGCTACTGTACTGTCTACATCACCCACCGTGGAACAACCCCACCACTCCAGGAGACACAAACCGAAAGGGTGTCTGATCGTTCTGCACCTTTGACGTCGCTCGTTGTTGTCTATAGCACGGACAACAATGTTCGAAAGGGGGGAGTTGTAGTGTCTGGACCAATCACACACAAATTATTCATTATATTTAATGAATAGTCTGGCAAACTCACTCTCCCAACTAAGATATGTGGCCAACTTCCCCTGAAACTAACACCACTGGCAGAACTCAGTGTCCTGTTACATAGATAAGGATTTTTACGACCTCAAAAAGGAAATTCCTGAGAGATGTGACACTCACTTAATTCTCCTGAGAAGGAGAAATAAACCCTGTTAATCCTATATATTCTATATATATAACCATTTGAGAAATGTATAAACATGTATCTAATTTTCACATCTCATGATTTTCCTTCTGATGTTGATTTGGCCTATGTTTTCTTGTAAACTCTAATGGGTTAATGTTTCAGACTTTGCATACAAATATTTGTGGCATATTTGATCTCTATAAACTCCAATCTTCGTTCCCCATTTGTTTATTTACATTACAATTTGCTAACTTTGTGACGCATGGGTATTATAAGAATCTTGAAGATTCTTTTTCTTAAACACCCAATGAAATTACAGATTCAAATGTCCTGCTCTAACACAAAGGGTCGTAAAATTTTCTCTCCAAAGGAAACACTTCTTATTGGCTCACAGACCCCCAGAGGGTGTGACATCTTCATGTTAAATATCTCTCTCTCTTGCTCCTGCTTCTCGACTGCTGGTTGATGTCTGGGGGACCATGGGCCCCGGCAGGCTGTGACCACAGCCTGTTATGCCTTCACTCTCCTAACAGAGTCAGACTGTATTTTCTTCATTTCAAATCAGAAGAAAACTACCACTTTACCATCACTGAATGGGCAACCAACAACGCCGACTTCCTCACTCCTTTGTTGCCTGCATGGCCTCTCCGGCCCAGGGCCGGCAGGTCACACAATCTGCATGTGCTCAGCCATGTGCTCATGGAGAGAGAGAAAACCTCCAACCAGAACAGAGTCGAACTACCCATGCAAGTTCATCATCTTCTTCATCCAACGGAGAAGAAAACGATTGCAACTTCAACATTTGACACTCACGGAACCGTCAACGACTTCAATTTCCAACAACTTCAAGAATTGTGTCCACTGCAAAGCCATGCAAGTATCAATTTAAGAAGGTGCTTTGAAAATGATAATATTGATGGTTCTTTTCATAGTTCCCTTTCCGGTTTCCAGTTCCATGCTATCACTCACCCTTTTACCTATACATGTATTTATGTATGTATGTTTGTTTAGTTTAGTTATGTTCGTGATTTAGTTAATAAAACTTGTGCACAATATGTATTTGGTTCTGATTCACTGCTTGCAGACAACATCTCTTCTACGATTTTGATCTTGTTACATGCTCAAAGCGCTGTACATGCTAAGAAATAATTATTTTACGTAGCCATGGAAGATACCCCTTTTCTTAAGAAAAAATGAATAATCAAAAGAGTTTGTTGGACGAACTGATAAATTGATTGTAATATTAAGTTAGCTACATCAAGTTAATACCATTAACTGACCCAAATATTCATAATTAATCATAAACAGTTATCATTCTGCCGTGCAAAGGCAAAAGACCGTAACTTCCTTTTTGGTCGAAAATGAGTTATTTATATTTTTGGCACATTCAAGACCTCCTTTATCATGTGGATAAGTAGCTTGAGTCAAATCCGTTGTTTTTTCGAGAAAATAATGGGTTGTCTTAACCGTAACTTCCAAAAGCCCATGAGAAACCAAGGCAGAACACGTAACACCAGTTACGGCTCTTTGGCTTTGTTTTGGAACGCACACGCTTGAGTTACGGTTCTCTGCCTTTGTTTAGCCGCGCGTCAATATGAAGTTACGGTGCCGGCGTTCTATCAAATAATGCTACCTATCAGATTATACGGTGTTCTGCTTTTGTTTTACTCTCCATTAAACTTTAAATTACGATATAGCCTGTGTAGCTACTGTGTACAGCTGCCATCAGTCCCTGTCTTCTGATGTCCTCAGAGCTTTGTCCTGCACTAACGATCACGAAGGATATATGCAGAGATGACAGAAAAATGTTACACATTCCATAGCAGGTGAATACAAAGAACTAAAGCCCCGCCTCACCCAGTTCGGATACCGGACCTGGTTGAAACAATCATGCATCTAGCTGGCAGAGTGCCAAAACTTCGCCGGCGCCTTCAGCACCGCTCTGAATGTGGTCGAGCCGACACGGGACTAATATATCGCAGGGAGTGATAATAATGAAGCAACAAGGGTATTTTAGTGCATACAACATAAGGAAGCAATAAGTGCTGGTGCATACAACATCAGACCAGCTTTTACAAGCAGGTTATAGAATCACAGCGTCTGGAAAAAAAATCCGCGGGACGAGCGAAGTGCACAAGCACAATAATAGGGCAGACAGCTGAAAAAAACGCATACTGAAAAGACGCGTAACACAGAAGGTTGTGCTATAAATGCATTAGTCGTCTAGGTAGTCCAGAACGCGCTCCCTTCTGCGTCTCAAGGGGGAAAGCACTGCGTAGGCTACTTTTCGTGAACGGACGAGGAGCGAGACACCTTCGAACACGAATCTCGGTAAGTGCCTGTGAAAGTATGCGTCTTTCAGATCCACAGCTATAAACCATTCCCGATGGGGGAATGTGCGCGAGGATCTGTTTTATCGTGATCATTTTGAACTCATGTTTAGCAAGTCTTATGCCACTCGGTACCACTTGAAAATACTCTTTACCCTATGGAGGTATTTTGTCATGTCTAATGTAGGCTATTAATAGGGCCACCAGAATGCAACCAAAGCACAGGATAGCAATAAGTAGATGGCTATAATTGTAAATCATACAAAATAAATGCCATGATCACTAGATTTTATACAGGTGTTGCTATAATGATTTTGTTAATGGTGATCAGCAACCAGATATTGATAATGTGGAAGTTACTGCCTTTTGCCTTGGCACGACTTCTCACTTTTTGATGACAATACAAAGGCAGAGTACAGTAACTTAAAAATAGTGGTCAAAAGTCAAGTTTGAGCTCAAGATTTTTTTATGTAGATAATTTTCATTACTTAAACATCTAATTGCCCGATTTTCAGTGTCCTACCTATAATTAATTTGGCGGGACAACTAAAAATCTTTAAAGTCATTTTTCTCAGTTCCACACTCTAGCGAGTTAAGGTCTTTTGCCTTTGTAGGGCAGTATTGATTATTAATATTTCCCCTCTGAGCTGACTCGTTACAAGAGGCTGTCATGCCCTAGTGCAGGTGGACAACACAGCGGCAGTCTCTTACATAAATCACCAGGGAGGTCTGCACTCACACAATCTGAACAGAATAGCAAGGCAGATTTTTCTCTGGGCCCAGGACAAGTTCCTGTCACTCAGGGCAGTGTACATTCCAGGGCATTTGAATGTGGGAGTGGATTTACTGTCCAGACAGAAACTACCGATGGGGGAATGGAAACTCCACCTAGAGGTAGTCAAACAGATCTGGACCAGATTTTACGAAGCGGAGGTGGACCTCTTCGCCTCCCATCAGACAGCGCAATGTCCCCTCTACTTCTCTTTGAGTCACCCAGCCCCCCTGGGTCTGGACGCGATGGCGCACACATGGCCCAAAATGCGCCTGTATGCGTTTCGTCCAGTTTCTCTGCTCCCGGGAGTTCTAGCCAGAGTTCGCCAACAAGGGTCTTGCCTCTTACTGATAGCTCCGCATCGGCCAAACAGAGTATGGTTCTCGGAGATAATATCTCTCCTCGACGGCTCGCCTTGGGCGATTCCGGAGTGGAGGGACCTTCTTTTTCAGGCGGAGGGCATGATAATCCATCCCAGGCCTGACCTGTGGAACCTTCATGTTTGGCCCCTGATGGGGACACTGGGCTTTCGCCTGACGTTTTTGAGACCATTCTAAGTGCCAGGGCTTCCTCCACTAGAAAGAGTTATGCCAACAAATGGGGTGTCTTTGAAAGGTGGTGTGTTGTACATAATGCAGATCCGGTCAACTGCCAAATTGCTTCAGTTCTAGACTTCCTGCAGGAAAAATGATCAACAGGCACATGCCCCGCCACTCTCAGGGTTTATGTAGCCGCTCTTTCGGCTTGCCACGCCTTGGTTGACGGGGTGCCACTCGGGAGATAATCCTCTGCTCGCTCGCTACATTCGTGGGGCCAGACGACTGAGGCCACCTGTTAGAACCAAGATCCCTTCATGGGACTTACCGTAAAACTTCAAATAATAGCCAAGTCCCAAATAGACGCCTGTCTCTTTTACACGCCTGGTGTGGCGACAGGTTTGGGTAAATAAAGGCCGGTCTCAAATAGAGGCCGGGTTTGTTTTTTAGTTTCGGGTTGTATTTAATCTTCTAAACCCCGTCAGATCGTCCGCTTTTTGGCAGCCGCCAAAGCAAATTTGTGTCCCGCCAAAGTCTTTTTTGATCGTTGAGTGATGTAATAGAATGACTGCTGCGCTTGACCATAGCTTGACAGGGCACAAACGAGCAGAGAGAGAGAGCGCCCCGGCCGCGCGTGCGCACTCTCGCGTCTTCAAACAACACGAGCGCGCTCTCTCCCTCGCGCGTATTAATCAAAATCAATTGACACAATAGTAAAAGGTTGGAAGACCGCAGTTTCACGTGGAGCATTTGAAGATTTTTAGAGATTAATGACTTTAGGAACAACATCTCAATGAACAACATCTCAACACTAAATTATAAAGGCCTGTCTCATATAGACGGTGCAGTTCGACGATTTGGGAAAATAAAAGCCCGGGCTATTATTTGAAGTTTAACGGTATATATAGTCCTCGAAGGTCTGGTTGAGACCTCCTTTGAACCTCTGGAGTCAGCGTCTGACAAACTTCGGACCCTAAATATGTTTTTTCTTATGGCTATAACTTCTTTAAAAGAATAGGGGATATGCAGGCTCTGTCGATCTCGCCATTCTGCTTAGACTTTGCCCCAGGAATGGTGAAAGTGATTTTGCATCCTCATCCTGACTACCTGCGTAAGGTTCCTTTTCTCGACTGTACATCCGGTCACTCTCGAGACATTCTGCCCTCCACCGTTCACAACGCCGGAGCAGGAGAGATCTCACAGACTGTGTCTAGTCTGTGCTCTTCAGGCCTACGTCCACCACACTAGCCAGTGGCTTAAGTCAAAGCAATTGTTCGTCTGTTATGGGGGCCGTAACAAGGGGGCGGCCGCCACCAAGCAGACAATGTCACATTGGGTCAGGGATGCTATTGCTCTTGCCTATGAGGCACGCGGTCAAGCTTCGCCAATGGGTCTAAGGGCTCACTCCATCAGGGGGGTCACCTCCTCTACTGCTCTGGCAAGGGGTTCCCCCTTGCAATTTGTTTGTGATGTGGCAGGCTGGTCCTCTCCACAAACATTCATAAGATTTTATAGTTTGGATGTTCATGCCACTCCGGGCTCTCACGTCCTTGAGTCGACATCACAAGCTAATGTCTAGGGCCTTCTTGCGTTCTTGTGAGCACACATACACAACCGTAAGGGGTCCAGACACTTTCAAGCATGGCGGCGTGGGTATTCTCGTTACCAATGCGCTAAGCAGTGCAGCATCGATTGTAGCTTTTGAAAGGGAATGATCCGGGTTACTTGACTGTAACCCTGTTCCCTGAAAAAGCAGAACGAGATGCTGCGCTACATTGTTGTGCTGAAGATGTCCCGGGACTGCTCTTCAGACAAAATATCCTGACGATGCACCTGTGGCTCATCTATTTATTGCCTCGTGTCGTGGGTGTGCGCAGATTACATCACCGACCAAGGCTATATTACCTCTGGGTCAATTCTATTGACATGTTACCTGCAATATTCGCAGCTAGTCACGATTAAAGACGTTCCCAATGCACTAAGCAGCACAGCATCTCGTTCCGCTTTTTCAGGGAACAGGGTTACAGTCAAGTAACCCGGATCGTTTCGTTTCAGAATAGAGTAGGCTCGTGGAAAGGAGGGATTTAGAGAGACTGAATCATAAGAAGAGTGGTTTAAGGATCATTGAAAAATGTGCTGATGTGCAGTGTATATAATGGGAAAAAGAAAGTGTTTTTGACCTTAGATGCATGTAAACCTGTTGTAGGAGACCTCCAAAACAAAATTAGGAACCTTTAAAATAGCATAATAGGGGCACTTTAATGAAGGCTTCCTCATGCCTCTACAACTCCCGGAACCAGCTGAAGACTGTGTTCATGGAGTCGCCGAACATTCTGGAAGGCGAGACAACACTTTGTCCCTGTCCATGATGCAGTGAAATTTAGCCACAGATGGCGACCAAAGCCAACATAGAATGGCTGATAGCACAGGCCGTCTACTTAGTTGCCCTGAGAGACAGATCTGTGCCCCCCGGCTTAGTTCTGAGAAGGCTGCCTCATCTATACTCCTGCATGCAATCAGATCTTTCAGCATGACCCACAGATTGGATTTCCCCACCAGCGTGGATGTCAATCAATATTTTTTTGCTTTCTTTACTCAAAAGGAATTGCTCACATTCAATGAATCCTGAAGGAAGAGTGATGGTCTGTGTCTGTACTTCCAGTGGAGCTACACTCTTGATAACCACAGAGGAGGAGACCACGGCATCATTCAGACATGAGCTCATTTGATTTTCAGACAGGACCCATTTAGCTTGACCATCTATCTCTGCGTCACCCTCATTACATCATTGCATGCAGGAGTTTTAAGCCTGAAAGCCAAGAGGTTGCCTTTAGTAACCAGACTGTAAATCATATTGTGAGCACCCCTGGGAGGCTACTGATTCAACGGAGGTTTTGCATCAGACTTCTTTGACATATCATTTATGAATTGCACATATAGGAGTCATAATGGGATGGAACGATGCTAAGTGATTTAAAAGTGCTGAGGGAGACTATTGAGGACTGAGCAGATCGATGCGAGGCCTGCCACGCTACACGAATACAGCCTGTTAAAAATTCAGGGTGCTGCACGACACTAATTTAAAGTCTCATACAGTACGTGTCAGTACTCAGTAAAAAACACATCTTTTGGCTTAGCTGAGCTGACTGTAGCCTAAGCAAGGTTATTTGAATCTTTATTACTTCTCCCCCACCCACTTGTGTATCTTGAGTCCTCTGTCAAAGTCTGTTAGGTTGCCTCTCTGTATTGCCGGTAGAACATTGAATAATTCATGTTGTCTGTATTATTTGTGCTTTTGCTTATTTATGAAGGTGCTATGGAGTGTCTCTGGATTGGTTTCAGGGACTGGAGGCAAATGAAGACATCTTGATGTTGTGTCGAAGCCATTTGTGGCGAGTCGGGCTGCTTGATTGTAAAAGTGTAATAATACTGGATTCTCTACGAGTCGTCATTTCTGCCCACTTACAAAGGGCCGTGTCCAATCGGTGTACACGGCACAGAGAGGCGATTGTACTTGCCGTCCCTCAGCGTCTCAGTCTTTTTCCTCATATCTTCTCCTCTCACAAACCCCGGCCCCCTGTAGGCAAAATCCACCAACACCAAGCGCCGTAATCTCATTTCACCAGAGTCCCTCCAACAAAGAGAAGTGGAGAGGGAAAGGAAAAACATGAGCGATTGTCTTTCCTCTTTGTTAAATGAGTTCATAAGGACAGGCAATTGGAAAGCATTGGCAGAGATTTGAGCTGTTAGAGATTGTTGTAAGTACATGAGCCGCGAGCTGTGTGAGGGTTTGAGGTGTCTCTCGTTTTCTTCTAATTTTAATCATTACATTGTTCTTTTGCGTATGCATAGGTGTTTCTTCCACTGAGGTTTGTGTTTTGCAAGTTGAACGTATTCACTTGTTCACTTCAAAACTTCTGCTTCTGGCAAGTCATACTTTCGGTGTGTGTGTGTGATTGATAGATTTAACTAAAGGAGGGTGACCCAAGGGGAACATTGGCTTTAAAACTGTGCTTTAGTCATCAATAACAGACTGTAATTTTGCAAGAAGGAAACACAAAGAGAGTGAGAAGGAGAAAGTGAAATATGTGTGGGAGCAGAGAGGAAAAAAGATGAAAAAAGCAATGGAAGGAGAAGGAGAGAGTGGGCTGGCACATGAATAAATTAGAAATTTGGGATTCCCAGGGATATGTGAGCTATAAGCCTCAAGAGAGTGGAAGAGAGTGAGAAAGGAGGGTTAAAAAGAAAGGAAATAGGCAACACAATGGCCTGCCTTGACGAGGGGGTGGAGGTGGATACCAGGCAAGTCAGAGTCAAACAGCTGAAGTAAGAGTTAGCCTACGGCACCAAAATCCTGTATATGAATGCCACACAAACAGACAAGCAGCCCACGGCCGACCTAAATCTTCGATTTTACCTGAGGCCCTATGTTCAACCAATCACAGGAGGGGATCCAACACCTTCAATATATTTCTACCGATAGCAACCCAGTGTTAAGATTTGTCAAGCTTCCCAAAACCTTGATCTAAGAATTTTGGCTGATATAATGATTCTATTTTGAAAACTTAAAAAAGCAAGAAAAAGAGATACATACCCTTTAGAGGCATTAGCCTCAAACACATTGCCTATTATTGTCCGACAAATTCAAATCAATATGAGACTTTGATCCCTGCAGTAGGTGAGCTTAAGTGTATACCCAATTCATAACCGCAGAGTGAGCTGGAGCTATTTCAGGAGGCTTAATTGTCACTTAAGAGTCCTCACTGACAGATACAATAAGCTGGCAGGCTGCAGTGACTCACATTTGAGACTCTCACCATAGGGAATGAGGGATAAAATGAGAGAAGTGCTGAATAAATGAATCACCAGGAAGGTATTTGAGAAAGAACGAGTCAATGAGTAAGGGTTCAGACTATGTCTAATATTTTATTGTCACCGATAGACGCAGAATAATTTTGTTTTTCAGTAGGAAACAGGACAATAGAGCCTCCAACGACCATGCATACTCAGATTTTTGGATATGAAAGCCCAAAATCAAAACAGAAAGTTTAAAAAAAAAGAAAGAGAGTTGTCTAAAGTATGTTTGGGTTTAGTAAGATTTAAAAAAAAAAAAAAGAAGAAGAATTTACTCTTATTCAGAAAGCATGAATTAAATTGATCAAAAGACTTCTAATATTAAAAAACTTAAATTCAAAGAATCAAAGAAGTCAGATAAACAGGAGAAGGAACACAGGTATCATTAAGCTGAAACTTTATTAAACAGGTAGCAGATCGGATGAACAGCCGACAATCAGGTAAGTGAGTAATTTGGAGACAAGTTGCAGAGAGTCACACTTAGCTCACTGATCTTTCTTTCTTTTTACAGTTTATGAAGGAGCACACAGATAAGTTAGGAAACTTTGCTTAAAGAAGCCTGTAGCAGGAAGAAGGTGAGCATGCAGGTAAGTATGAGTCAGGCATGATAATTCTCAAGTGGATCGATGAGACCAGACATGCAGACAACAGGTGTGTGTGGCTGGTGAGTATATGTAGAGAGGTAATCAAGTGGAGACAGGTACGACTGGTTAGAATTCGGGCGATTGTGAGCGGATGGGTGGAGCTGAAGGTCCTGGTGCTGAAGATGTGTTGGTGGACTCCATGACAGAGTCAAATAATTCAAACAAAAAAATTCACGGTTTCCACAAAATATTTAGCAACATACAGGTCCTTCTCAAAAAATTAGCATATTGTGATAAAGTTCATTATTTCCCATAATGTAATGATAAAAATTAAACTTTCATGTATTTTAGATTCATTGCACAGAAACTGAAATATTTCAGGTCTTTTATTGTTTTAATACTGATGATTTTGGCATACAGCTCATGAAAACCCAAAATTCCTGTCTCAAAAAATTAGCATATTTCATCCGACCAATAAAAGAAGTGTTTTTAATAAAAAAATAAAAAAAAGTCAACCTTCAAATAATTATGTTCAGTTATGCACTCAATAGTCAATACTTGGTCTGGAATCCTTTTGCAGAAATGACTGCTTCAATGCGGCGTGGCATGGAGGCAATCAGCCTGTGGCACTGCTGAGGTGTTATGGAGGCCCAGGATGCTTCGATAGCGGCCTTAAGCTCATCCAGAGTGTTGGGTCTTGCCTGTTGGGTCAAAATCTCTTGATAGCTAGCTGCATTGACCCTGCCCTTGATAAAACACAGTGGACCAACACCAGCAGCTGACATGGCACCCCAGACCATCACTGACTGTGGGTACTTGACACTGGACTCCAGGCATTTTGGAATTTCCTTCTCCCCAGTCTTCCTCCAGACTCTGGCACCTTGATTTCCGAATGACATGCAAAACTGAGCAACAGTCCAGTGCTGCTTCTCTGTAGCCCAGGTCAGGCGCTTCTGCCGCTGTTTCTGGTTCAAAAGTGGCTTGACCTGGGGAATGCGGCACCTGTAGCCCATTTCCTGCACACGCCTGTGCACGGTGGCACTGGATGTTTCTACTCCAGACTCAGTCCACTGCTTCCGCAGGTCCCCCAAGGTCTGGAATCGGTCCTTCTCCACAATCTTCCTCAGGGTCTGGTCACCTCTTCTCGTTGTGCAGCGTTTTTTGCCACACTTTTTCCTTCCCACAGACTTCCCACTGAGGTGCCTTGATACAGCACTCTGGGAACAGCCTATTTGTTCAGAAATTTCTTTCTGTGTCTTACCCTCTTGCTTGAGGGTGTCAATGATGGCCTTCTGGACAGCAGTCAGGTCGGCAGTCTTACCCATGATTGCGGTTTTGAGTAATGAAACAGGCTGGGAGTTTTTAAAAGCCTCAGGAATCTTTTGCAGGTGTTTAGAGTTAATTGGTTGATTCAGATGATTAGGTTAATAGCTCGTTTAGAGACCCTTATCATGATATGCTAATTTTTTGAGACAGGAATTTTGGGTTTTCATGAGCTGTATGCCAAAATCATCAGTATTAAAACAATAAAAGAACTGAAATATTTCAGTTGGTGTGCAATGAATCTAAAATATATGAAAGTTTAATTTTTATCATTACATTATGGAAAATAATGAACTTTATCACAATATGCTAATTTTTTTTAGAAGGACCTGTATATGATTATCTAATATCTAGTATTATACGCATGTTGCGTCGTGTTTTTCTTCTGTTTTTTGAGTTTGGAGCTCCATCAATTTGATTTCTAATCCTCAGTCTCTTCTTTAAATCAGTTATATGACCTATTATTTTATCTTCTTACAGTGGGTGAACATATCACTGATAGTATTCTATATCAAAAACAATCGTAATGCACTGATATCACTAGTTGTATCCGACTTCCCGAACATCCGCTACAAGCCTTAGCCCATTAGCATCACTAGTGTGGTCTCGGCTACCACTTGTTTTGTTTCCACTCGGTTTCACTTTATTTTGATGGTCCCTTTAACACATTCTGTTGTCTATAAGTATCATTGCACCTTCATGTCTACTAACTCTCATTAGAGTATTAGTTGAGTATTAGTAGACTGGTAGAGTTAGGGTTAGAATAAGTTGACATGTAGTTGCAAAGTTACTTATAGTCAGTAGAGTGTCTGTTGGAGGACCATCACAATAAAGAGTTTGCAGATATGAAGCAGATAGTCCACTAATACTCTAAAGAGAGTTAGTTGACATGTAGTTGCAAAGTTACTTATAGTTAACAGAATGTTCACAAGGGACCATCAAAATAAAGTGTTACCTTACACTCTTCTCACTCAGGAAATTACTGTGTAATTGTTCTAATGGCAAATTTATCGGATGCATGTCTACCTTTGAGTACAGGTGAGGAAATGTTCAAGCTTCACACGATGCAGTTGGAGCTGGAGGCCGTGCCCAGACAGCACGTTCAGTCTTACCAACGTTGGCAATTGGAGGTCACCAGCGGCAAAGTATCGGAAGTGGTTTTTCCCCTGCACACCAAAAAAACTTAGGTGGGTAAACCATCGGCGGGATGAATCTACATCCACTCCAATTCATGCACACTGCGGAGATCGGCGGAGGAACCGCGAGGAACCATTTTGCCGATCCCGCTTCTTTTTTTCTTTTTTTCCACAAATGCTGCTGCCTACTAGATCTACGCAACTGTGGTCCACGTCAAGCCGGTGATGTAAGCGCGAAGGTATGTTGAGCTTGTGTAGATCCGTATGCCACAATTTATTTTATATGATGATAATACCCAACAAACAAACAAAAGTAAATATTGCCTTTTTAACCAAGGGGGCGTTTAGGTGGCGCGTGCACGTTTTTATGCACGTGATCAAGTCTACACAGAAGCATCGCCTCGGTAGCAACGGACTCTCTGTGATCAGTAAGTTATGTTTATCCATTTCAAACACACAATTTTCAGGCCAGTATGTGATTATTTTGTTCTGTGTAACTGTGACGATCGGCAGCTGTAGTGCCCTCGAGAGCCTCTGGGGGACACTCTCTCTTTTTGTTATGTTTCATTATGGACTCATTATGTTTTATTATGTTCAGCTGTGTTTCATTATTGGTTATTGAGTTCCTGATTTAAGCCCTGTGTTTCTGCCCTGTCTTTGTGAGTTGTTATATGTTTCAGGATTAACGTGAGTGTGGGTCGTTCCCAGTGTAAAGTTTTCTTGTTCCACGTTCTGAGTCTCTGTTTGAGTTTATAGTTTGTTTAAATAAAGCGTGTACACGGCATTTGGATCCAGCCTCATATCTGCCTTCACCGCATCACGTTACAGAACAACTCACCACGAAATGGATCCAGCAGTTGTCAGCAACCGGGCTCTGGGAGAATACCTGTCGACGTTATTGCAAGAGGGCCAGTCCGTCCAAAGGTACGCGAAGGATTTTCTGTCCATTTGCCATCTGGGAGCGCTAGATGATATCCAGCTCATGGGCCTGTTTTGGAACGGGCTGGATTATGACATCGCTCGATGGATGCCGCGGGACCTTACCAACTGGACTCTTGACCGGTATATCGCTAAGGCTTGTTCCTTGGAAGACCTCTTCTCCATTACAGCCTTGTTCTACTCGACACCTCCCAAGTTCACATTACCCGCGAAGCCCTCGTCGTCGTCTTCGCCGCTGGTCCGGTCCAGCCCTGGACGAACTCACTCTTCGCTGCAGCCCTGACGAACCCGAGCTCCTCGTCAGCCTCGACAAGCCGGTGCTTCACGTCAGCCTCGAAGAACCCGAGCTTCACGTGAGCCCCGACGAGCATGCATTTCACGTGAGCCCCGATGAGCATGCATTTCACGTGAGCCCCGACGAGCATGCATTTCATGTGAGCCCCGACGAGCATGCATTTCACGTGAGCCCCGACGAGCATGCATTTCACGTGAGCCCTGACGAGCATGCATTTCACGTGAGCCCTGACGAGCCCTGATGAGCCTGCACCTCGCGACGGTCCAGCCGAGCCCGCGCTCCGCGTCAGCCCTGACGAACCCGAGCTCCGCGTCAGCCCTGACGAACCCGAGCTTCGCGTCAGCCTTGACGGACCTGAGTTTAACGTCTGCCTTGACGAACCTGAGCTTCAAGTGAGCCCTGCCGAATCAAGTGAGTCTACGGAGTCAAGTGAGTCTACTGAGTCAAGTGAGTCTACTGAGTCAAGTGAGTCTACTGAGTCAAGTGAGTCTACTGAGTCAAGTGAGTCTACTGAGTCAAGCCCAGTGAAGCGCCGTCGCAGAAGGAGGACTCGCTCGGCTACTCAGGCTCCAGTGAGCACACCCAGACTTCTCGCCCCGCCTCTGCGCCTCGCCCTGCCTGCGCCCTTTAAGCTCCGGGAGGCCTTTCCTAAACCCGTGGATTTCCCCAAGTATTTTTGGGGGGGGGGGGGCAAGGGTCCGGTGAGGAGACCATGAAGGCTGCGCCGCCATGGTCGTCTGCAGGGGCTTCACCGCCCTGGCCTTCGCCTCGTCCTGCTCCGCCCTGGCCTTCGCCTCGTCCTGCTCCGCCCTGGCCTTCGCCTCGTCCTGCTCTGCCCTGGCCTTCGCCTCGTCCTACTCCGCCCTGGCCTTCGCCTCGTCCTGCTCCGCCCTGGCCTTCGCCTGAGTCTGCTCCGTCCTGGTACCCTTCCAAGTGTGTTCCACCCTGGTTGCCTTCCAAGTGTGCTTCCCCATGGTCTCTTGCCCTGCTATGGTCTCCAGGCCCCAGGTCTCTCCATGGGCCTGACCTCCTGCCTCTCCATGGGCCTGGCCCTCCATCCCAGCCCCCGTTGACCTCCCCCCGGAGCTCTTAGGAGCGTCTGGAAGCCGCTCCTTAGAGGGGGGGTTATGTGACGATCGGCAGCTGTAGTATTTTCAGTGAGTTATTTTAGACAGTATTTTTAGACATGAGGGGAACTCGTTTTTCTCTTTCAGTCTGAGGAGAGGTAAGTTAACGTTAAACAGCCAGGTTAAACTAATAAACGGTCATAAAATTGACGACTGTCTTTTTTCCTCACAAAAATGACATCTGTCCTTTTATAATAATAACCCCTTACACTCTGAAGGCATTTTTAATGATTTTGTGTAAGTGACATGCTTAAAATTAAAGGCAGCTCTTTTGTTGTGCGTCTCTATGGTAACGTTAAAAGTAGACCTGTCAATCAAAGAGGTCAGTTTAGTACAAGCGCACAGCCACTGTAGACAGTCAGACGGTGGTTATGAAGTAGTAAAGTGATAGGAAGTGAAGTAAGTGTTTTTTGGACACACACCTATTCATCAAATATAGCCTTTATTAACCTTTGTAATTTAAACAAAATAGAATAATTGTCTTTTCTGTTTTTTCAGTGATCGATTTTCATCTGATTTTTGTAAGTGATCAATCTAGCAAGAAGTCATCCTACAGTTATGATTTGCCATGTTCTTAACATACTGTTTTAGTCAATAAAGATAAATTAAAACAGAGTGCATATTAATTAAATGCATTTGCAATATATTTTACTCCTTTTTATGTTTCTTATTTTTCTCTACAGGAGCTACATACACCCCAAAGGCTCTTTTCAGAGCCATTTTACACATTGGCTTTGCCTTTGTACAGTAAGTTTGTGTTTTAATTAACCTCAAAGACAACTAAAGACTTCTCAAAGACTTCTTTTAATGATTTAAATTCCCAATTGTCGACTTTTGTGCACTATATCGGACATTTTTCAATCGTTATTGATAAAGATTTATCATTGATATGCAAGGAAAGCAGAAACCGAACTGTGTGTAACCAGCATTAATGTGTTTTTTCATTTAAGTGATTACATCAGTGAATGAGGACCTTCTTCTTACTGAATGTAAGTTTCCGTTAAATATGTGATGCATTGGGTCTTTAAACTTGTGGCTATAAGCCACTTGAAAAGTTTGAGAACAAAAAGCCTACTTCCTGTTTGGCAGTTTCACCATCTAATTTTATCATTTCATAGTGACAACCGTTAATTGGCAGCAGGAAGCCGAATATGAAGGGCTGGGCTCTCCTGAACATAAGCTATTTAGCATGCAGATGGAGAACACACTGAGACAGGCACACACACACACAATACACAGCACACATAGCACAGTCCTAGGGCTGTCGCGATAACCGCAATATTGCATTACCGCGCTACTGACAGGCCAACCGCAGAGAAATGCAAGTAACCGCAGCAACCGCGAACCGCGTTTTCTTTTTTCATAAGGCCACCCTTCGTAGTTCGTACCATGTGTATTGAATGTTAAATAAGTTAATAATGATAACAGGACTGTTTATCATGGTGATTTGTACAGAGGATTCGTGGATTAGGACTTAAGCCTAAACAGACAGTGAATGTGATCGACTGAGCGCGTGAGATTACCTGCGTCTGTCTTTGAAGTCAAGTCATGTATATTCGTGAAAAGGTTGCCGTTTCCAAGGAAAGCGAAATATTTGTCGTTGGCTATCATCCTTTTAACGTGTAAGGGTATTTACCATGAATGGCGTCAGCGCTGGTCAGCATTACACAGCGCGAGGAAGCCGTGGGGGGAAAGCAGCGAGTCACGCATTGAATCAATGCCATTGGTCTCTTTTAAGTGAAGCATTGCTTCAGCTTTGCCCAAAAGTGAAGCATTGCTGGCCAGCTGAGACTTGAAAAGTGGAGCTCAAAGTTAAAAAATAATTAACACCTTGTTTCATTACATCTATCATTTAAGGAATCAGCTTTTTTGAACGTTTTCGTTGAATGAACGGTTTAATGACTCACTCAAAGACAGTCCGTTGGTGTAACAACTGCGCGCTGAGTGACAGTCTTTCAATGCGCAGAGATGCTGTTTAGTTTCGGTTACATTGTTTACATTGTTTTTGTGTATGCTGACCACATCATAACACGTATTTATATAGTAACAAATAAATATAAATAAATAAATAAATGGCGGTAAAACCGCATATCGCGCTATTGAGGCACTTAAAATTACCGCAAGGGAAATTCCTTCACCGCGACAGCCCTACACAGTCCTATACAAAATAGGGAATGACAAAAATGACAGAAAAAGTTTGAGAACCACTGCTGTGGGGTCACTGGTTTAGCTCTGTTAGTTGGACCTGGGTGATGCTGTTCTTTGTGTAACGGGCCGTTTTCTGTATTTCCTAGTGCCACAAGATGATTGGTAGCAAGACACACCCAGTGATGAAGGGATGTGCTCTCCTGAATGTAAGTTAATTAACACGCAGACACAGAAAAGGGTCTGTTAAACAACTTTGTAAGCAATTAAAGCTGTCACACACAGACACTCAGTGCGGTTACATGACCAGTCCAGTCTAGTCCAGTCTTTTAGTCTGTTCTCCTGCAATCAGACTAGCTGTCTTAGTCTAAAACTACATACAGTCAAGTTAGTTTGACCCGAGAGCATGGTGGCTAGAAGGTCTCTCTCTCTCTCTCTCTCTCTCTCTCTCTCTCTCTCTCTCTCTCTCTCTCTCTCTCTCTCTCTCTCTCTCTCTCTCTCTCTCTCTCTCTCTCTCTCTCTCTCACAGTTGACGCCGGTTCTTTGGTGTAGGCTAGGCTGTGCAGAGTGCAAAAATGCGGCCCTCATTCATACGGTCATTCTGACTGAATTCGATATGATCTGACACTGATTACCTGAAAGAATCATTAATCTTTGTTTTAACCTTTTTAATCTTTGTGTTTCAAGTGTCTGTGAACACAAACATGCCGCAGTGTCGTGAAATCCCTCTATCCCGTCCAGGCCATCCACACAGGACCCCTAAAAGTAAGACATATTTTAGTGTATGATGTGTTTTATGTGTCTGTACTTCTTACTCTGTGTTATGCTAGGGTAGAGGCTGAGACAGAGTAGCTGGCTGCCTGTTTCGGTTTTAATTTGAGTAGGAAGTCACTGTCTGTCTCTCTCTCTCTCTCTCACACAGTTTTATTAAAAAACAAGACACATTTCATACTTTGTATTTTTGTTAACACCTATATTTTTTCTGTTTTACACAGGTCAAAGATTTGCCAGATCAGCTCCTGCTGGATGCACAGGTATTTTGGGCAGGTTCTCTCTGCTGTTGTCAGTAAACTACTGTATTATGAGCATTGCTTGTTAATTGTTTTTTGTATAATTTTGTATATTTTCTTCCTGTACTTTCCCCAGCTGTTGAAAGGCTCCTTTTGGAAGACAGGCCCTAAATCACAGCCTATTCATCAGGTACTCCTGAGTAAGTCCTACAATGTGTTGAAGCAACATTCTGTCACTATTCAACCCATATGTGGTGTCTGTATTTATATCAGTTGTTCTCGATATTTATATACTGTCCTCACACTATTCTCAACCAAATGTCTTAATGTCTTAAATGTTTTTTTTTTTTGTAAAATGCTCTGACTTTTCTGAATTGTCTTTATAGAAACAATCAAACGAAGATATAAACTTTTGTGCTACTGTCTTATTTTTTCCCCCTGTTGCTTTATTTTTTTTTTGTTTTGTTTAGGTGCTGTGTAAAGAAATCCTGCCCAACAAAATTCCACTGAGGCTGACGTCGAGATGAGCGTGAGGAACTGGCTGCGGCTGAGCAGGGACAGGAATGGGGGGCGGCAAAGGCGGGGCGAGCAAGCATCTTAAGTGAAATAATTGATTGGACTGATTTTTCATTTAAACTGACTAACTATTTTGGAGGGAATTTCTTATTTTTGTTGTACAGGTGAAACTCGAAAAATTTGAATATTGTGCAAAAGTTATAATTTTGATGATTATGGCTTACAGCTTATAAAAAACACAGAATTCAAAATCTCAGAAAATTAGAATATTACATGAAATCAATAAAAAAAAAGAATTTTAAATACAGAAATGTTGGCCCTCTGAAAAGTATAATCATGCATATGTATATAGTTATATATACTAAATATATTAGTTTCACCTTTTAATTTGAATTACTGATATACATGAACTGTTGCACGATATTCACATTTTTCGAGTTTCACCTGTAGTTTTCTATGTGTGATTTGTGGAGTGTTAAAATAAATGATACTGCTTTTGCAAAAACAAAGTAAAAAATAAATTTTCAAGGTCATCTCCCGGTGCGGTTTTGTTATTTCTCCCGGAAAACTCCTGTAGCCTAATTTGCATGACCATCAAACTTAATTTTAAAATCACTGATTCATTCTTTTTTTTCTGTTAGACTGATATTTCCCAGGTTGTCAGATTGTGTATGATCAATTTAAACTTTTTTTGTCATAAAACCTGGCAACTCAAAAATAAGGACGCATGCAAGTGGTCTAGTTGCCTACTTCTCAACATGTCAAATTGTTAGGGAAGAAATGTTATGATTAACACATCACATAAACTGTTATTGAGTGTTGTTGAACTTGTGTCCTTGGAATACAATCTGACAGCAGTTAGCCTAAACAAATCAATAAGACAAAACGGTGGGATCCTACTAGAGCGGCGAAAAGCATTCAGACGCCTCGCTCCCTTTGACTTAACACTGGAACAGCTGATTTCCAAGCATGCTGTGGCGTTTCCAGCGATGCAGCCGAAAATCAGCTGTTCCAGTAGTCAATGGAGCGAGGCGACCGAATGCTTTCCTCGCTCTAGTGGGATCGCGCCGCATAGGTCATAATAATTATATCGGGTTTACGTTGGCTCACGGTCGGCGATCATTTCGGGTTTACGTTGGCTCACGGTTGGCGATCATTCTAATGCCACCATCTTCCCGACATCTTGCCGATTAGCTACCGATCTCCATAAGACATCTTACCGAGGCACTTTATGTCGGGCAGGCACACGCGCCCCAACGTCGACAAGAGCTAAATTGTTGTCTGGGTGGAGAAACAGACCTGCGACCTACTAGAGAAGCAGGCCGAGCAACGAGAATGGCTATCAACGCTAGAAACATCTAGTCACAAGTCTGTGGTAAGTTGTTGTCGCGATGTTAACACCCCGATCTGCTCTACTTTGTGTGTTCCTCTGCACAGGGCCCGTGAACCCAGAACGCGATCATCCCAAGTCTCCTTCACTCCGCCGCAACACACCACGGCCCCTGGGTGCATCAGCAGTGGAAAACGCGAGCCAGGCCCCAGGAGAGAACCTCCCTCACTCTGACACCCACCCTCTTACAAAGACTTCAGATGATCCAACACCTGTGAAGAGATGACCAACTCCTGCGAGGACTTCAGATGATGCAATCTCTGAATCAACATGCACCAATGCAAAATGTTCTATATATTGTAACTATTATGTTCAAAACTTGTAATAATTACTTAAATGAACTCATTGTTTCTGCCTTAAATTAATACATTGTTGGCTAACTGCGTGATTTGTATATGTACATTTCTGAAACACATTACTTGGACACAGTCACCTCTGATAACGGATTACTCTAAATTGTAATGTAGACACATACATTTTCTATATAGCTGCTTTGAAACATTCTATATTGTGAAAAGCACTATACAAATAAATGTGAACTGCATTTAATTTAAATATTTGGTTATCATTGATAATACTCAGAAATGTTTTTGTGGAATGAAGTGAAATGAAGGAATAGTTTGCCCAACAATAATTTTGTTTGCTCACTATAAATTTTCTGGCTCTAAAGCCCTATGTTTTTAAGAAACACAAGGACGGAGGGGAGGTTTGTGTCTGTAACTTCCCATTTCAAAAAAGCACATTAAATGATAACGGATCCATAAGTAACCTGTATGATTCATGTGTTCATTAATTCAACTATTTAAGTTGTTTCACTGTGTGCGAAAAACTGCTCATAACTGCTTGTCTAGGATCGGTTTTCTGAATAATAATAGCATATTGGCGAAACAGATTTGGTGTTTGAGAGCGTGAAAGGTTTCTATTGACAACGTGTTTTGCAGCGTTGAGCAATGTACCACAAACATATCCTTTGATTTTTGTCCAGCGCAATGAATTGAGGTGACAGCTTTTTATTATAAAGGGAGTGCTCTTTGCGCACTTTCTAGGCAATATATAATCAATTCAGAATTTACATAAAACGTTTGTTTTGCTACATTAGGTAAGGCAATGGTTATTTATAATTCAAACTGGCTGCCATGCTAATTCACGCATACAGTATGCTTGCTTTTCTGTTCAAATGATTGTGGTTTACGATCGTAGCGTTTATACTGGGATGTGTAGGTTGTTGCTGGACAACACATAATTATTTCATGACATTCTATTTAAATGTGTTTTTAAGGAGGAAGGACATCTAATCTTACCCTGGAGTATCTCAATCTCACCCTCTGCCTATGGTCTGCTGTATGTCTAGCAGATGGGTCTTCAGTCTAGGCTTAGACTGAGTGTGTCTGGAGAAAGCATATCATGAGAAAATATATAATTTTACATTTACATTTATTCATTTAGCTGACGCTTTTATCCAAAGCGACTTACAATTGCTATATATGTCAGAGGTCGCATGCCTCTGGAGCAACTAGGGGTTAAGTGTCTTGCTCAGGGACACAATGGTGTCTCACAGTGGATTCGAATCCCGGGTCTCTCACACCAAAGGCATGTGTCTTATCCACTGCACCATCATATTACATATTTGATACATATTTGGTACTAAACTTTTTTTTTTTCAATAAGACAACTATTTCACCAGTTGATGTGGAATAATACAGTATGTGCATGTGTTGTTGAGTTTTCATTCAAGGGAGTTCAATAAATCACAAGAGAGATAAACATTGAAACTTTAGTTCTATGGGATATATGGGATATAACATCAGCTATGGTTGATGATTATTTAATTATTGATCACATTAATTTGCAGATTTGCCCCAATAATTAGTTAATGAGTCATCCAGGTGCTACAAATGGTTTTCTGTTTTGGCTTTAAAAGACCAGGGGCCCATTCTTTGTACGTCGCTAACTCAGTTAGCTGGATTTGATTGTTGGCGATTTGGCATGATCTTGGATTGTTTGGTTCTTCAACGCTCATCCAGGACTTGCTGTTATAGCAACAGGTCCGTAAGCTTGAACCTGCTCGTGAGCAGGCTTATTTCATGTTAACAGGATTAGATCCCGGCTTTATAAGCGGAGGTGATACGGGAAGTCTTTTAGCGCAGCGCGGTAGTGTACTTTTTGAGAGATATAATTTCGCATGACTCGTGAGGATGTCGTTTACATCATTAATTTGTTGGAAACGCATAAATGTTCGACTCGTCGGAGTCGGACTTTAATAACAGCACAAACTGTGTGCAGTGCCGAGAGATTCTTTGCGAGTGGTCTTTACACTATTGGAGTTGCGGAGAACTTGGTGATAAGTGCTGTCTGTCGTGCCATTCGCAAAGTTTACCTGGCGCTCAAGCAGTTTTTAGGGGTTTTTTGTGGCATTTCCAAGCCACTTTAGACCCAAGGTTGTATAGCAGGGTTTTTTTTTTTTTTTTTTTGCCAACGCAGGTACATTACAATTTTTAATGAAGATCATGCAATCATGACCATGCCGATTAATATGACTTAAAGTATATGTCCCTCAGGTTTCCCTAATGTGACTGGTGCCATAGAATGCACACATGTTCCCATCAAGACCTCAATGAAGGGGATTTTGTGAACGAAAGGGGGATCACAATGTAAATGTGCAGGCAAGTTACTATTGCGAGTCTAAATATTCCAGATTAGTATTATAATATCAAATTTTAAAAAAGGCAGTTGACAGACTAAAATGTCTTAGATGGTGTGTGACTATGTTCCATATCACAAATGTGGAAGCAAAATGGCCAGGATCTGTGTATGACTCAAGAATTTTCAGAGATTCACATTTATGCTTGAGAATCGTTGCTTGACCAAAAAAACTGGTACGGTTAACTCCTGGATGACACGCCACGTTGGAACAATGACCCCATCGAATAACGTCGGACCGTAACTCCTTCGGCATGAACAACCGACTCGGTGAACAACCGGGCGGAGGTGTTACCCCTTCTAGGGCCGTCTTGACCCTCGATTCGACCTCCCATGTGATTGTGGAGATGAATAGAGTCTTGGGTAAAATGCACTCGGGAGTAGACGGTCGTTCGGATCGATCAAAAATACGAGACAAAGAATCGGGTTTGATGTTTTTGGAACCCGGGGGGTACGAGAGGGAAAAATCAAAACGTCCGAAAAAAAGTGCCCACCGAGCCTGCCTGGAGTTGAGTCTTTTGGCAGATTTAATGTATTCCAGGTTCTTGTGGTCGGTCCAAACGATAAAAGGTACCCCCGACCCTTCTATACAATGGCGCCATTCTTCCAACGCTAACTTCACTGCCAACAACTCTCTCTTACCAATGTCATAGTTACGTTCAGTGGGCGATAAACGATGGGGAAAAAAACGTGCAAGGGTGCATCTTATCATCTGTGGAAGAGCGTTGGGACAGAACTGCACCTACCCCCTCCTCTGACGCATCAACCTCCATCGCAAACTGACGTGATGGATCAGGGGCTACCACGATGGGAGCTGAAACGAAGCGGCTCTTCAGGTTAGCGAATACAGTCTCAACTGTATCGGACCACCTGAGCATAGTTCTGGGGGAGGTTAAGGCAATCAGAGGAGCGGCTAGTTGGCTGAAATTACGAATGAAACGTCGGTAAAAATTAGCAAACCCCAGAAACCTCAGTAGGGCCTAACGGGAATCTGGACTTAGCCAATCTACCACAGCCTTAACCTTGTCAGGGTCCATACGCAATCCCTCAGATGAGACGATGTAACCTAGGAAGAGAACAGACTGTGCATGAAAAGAGCATTTCTCCGCCTTGACAAAAAGCCCATTCTCTAGCAACCTCTGAAGCACTCGTCTGACGTGCTGAACGTGTTCCTGGAGAGACGAAGAAAAAATCAATATGTCATCCAGGTAGACATATATGAATTGGTCGACCATGTCTCTCAGCACGTCATTGACGAGTGCCTGGAAAACCGGTGGGGAGTTGGACAGCCCAAAAGGCATGACCAAATATTCAAAATGACCCCTGGAGGTGTTAAACATGGTTTTCCATTCACCCCCCTTCCTAATGCGGACCAAATGATAAGCATTTCGTAAATCCAATTTTGTGAAGACCGAGGCTCCCTGCAACCGCTCGAAAGCTGAAGACATCAACGGCAAAGGGTAAGTATTCTTTACCGTGATGTTATTCAGCCCTCGGTAATCAATACACGGTCGCAGAGAACCATCTTTCTTCCCCACAAAAAAAAACCCCGCCCCCGCTGGAGAAGAGGAAGGACGGATGAACTCGGATGCCAGAGAATCAGAAATGTATTTCTCAATGGCCTCCCTCTCAGGAACCGAAAGAGAGTATAACTTGCCCTTAGGCGGAGACGCACCTGGCAGAAGATCTATTGCACAGTCATAGGGATGATGCGGAGGAAGAGAAGCAGCCCGGGACTTACTGAACACGTCCTTCAGGTCGAGGTACTCTGCGGGCACATTTGACAAATTCACCGACTCCTCCTGAAAAACAGAACTGGACATCGACGAACAAGCAGACACCAAACAAGACACATAACATTGGGTACTCCAAGTGGAAACAGAGTTGTGTCCCCAGTCAATCCTGGGATTGTTTTGAACGAGCCAGGGATGCCCGAGGACAATGGGGATGTGAGGGGTGTCCAGAAGCAGAAAAGAGTTTTTCGGAATGATTGCCTGATGTAACAAGTGTCAACTAACTGGTGGTTAATGATATGGCGGGAAGTTCTTGACCATTCAGTGCATTGACAGAAATCTTGTTAGTGAGTTGTGTGATGGGTATTTGAAGCTTACGTGCCAAGGTCCAGTCCATAAAATTCCCTTCGGCTCCAGAGTTCAAAAGTGCCTGACAATGATGAGACCGGGTTGCCCACTGCAATCTCACCGGGAGGAGAGTGGAAAAGGCTATAGATGTAGAGATCCCGCCCGACAGTATCCTCTTCTCTACTGCTGAGCCCGATCTTTTACAGGGCATTGGTTGAGAAAGTGGCCCGCTCCACCGTGGTAGAGGCATAATCCACGGGTCCTCCCTCTCTCCCTCTCCCGGGAGAGCCGAGCTCGACCCTCCTGCATGGGCTCGTGATCATCGACAGGGCTGACCGTATCACCACCGCTGGCCTGGGGAGGTCCGAATGTCCTAGGAACCAAGGCTGTACGGGTGCGTTGCTCCAGGCGATGCAGGCGAGCATCCATTCGCAGGGCCAGCTCAATGAGTCCATCTAGATCTGTCGGCAGGTCCAGGGTATAGATCTCCCCATGGATACGGTCAGCCAGCCCATTCAGGAACATGTCCCACTGCGCCTCCTCGTTCCAGCGGCACTCTGCGGCGAGGGTGCGGAACTCAATAGAGTAATCGGCAACGGGTCGGTCTCCCTGGTGAAGGTCTGCAAGTTGTCGTGCCGCCTCTTTACCTGCGACCGCCCGATCAAACACCCTCTTCATTTCCTGTGAGAGTGCCTGGAACGAGGAACAGCATGGTCGTTGGTTCTCCCACACCGCCATCCCCCACAGAGCTGCACGTCCTGACAATAACGTGAGCACCAAAGCCACCTTCGAATCCTCGGTGCAGAAAGTCTGAGGCTGTAGAGCAAAAAACAGAGCATTTAGTCAGGGAGGCTCTACAATAATTGGGCTCACCCGAATAGCACTCAGGGTTTGGTAACCATGGCTCATGTTGACGACTGGCTGCGGGAGGGGTGGGGGGAACCGGCGGTGGGGTTGGCGCAGTGGGTGTTGCAAGGTGTTGAATCTGCTGGATGAGCTCGGATACCTGTGCCACCAATACTTGAACTGCACGACCGGTCATGGTGAGATTCTCCTCCTTTTGATCCATATGAGACATGTTGTGAGCGAGAAACTCCGAAAGCTCTGGTGTTCTTGCTGTCTCCATGGTGGTCAGAACGTTCTGTCATGCGAGAGAGAACAGAAGAGACAATAGCAAGTAAAAGCTGGTTTATTGAGTCAATAAACTGTATGGCAGGTGGATGAACACAGGAACGGTCTCAGAGAACTGTATGGCAGATGGATGAACACAGGAACGGTCTCAGAGATGTCAGGTGAGACAACAGAGTGGTCTCCACGGTGACGCAGGCAAGCAGGTGGGCAACCCGATCCTCGAAGCTGACGGTGAGTGTATAGGAATCCAGGAATGTGAAGAGCGGTTGTGCAGACAGGAACTCACGGGGGTTGACAGATAACATCCAGCGGGAAAACTCCACACACGAAGAACAGGCAGGATCACGGAGACACGAGGGGGATCAGACACCGCACAAGGGAACATCCAACAACGATCTGACAAACACAAGACGAAAGACCATGAGCTTAAATAGAAGCCGCTGATCAGTAACAGCTGGCGCTGATGATAATCAGCGACTGATCAGCGGCTCCGCCCACACACATAACACAGCGCCAGAACGAGTCAGTGAATTCATGAACCGTGACACCACCACCTGTTTGTTTTTCTTTTCGTTTTTTCTCAGCCTTTTTCTTGGTTGCTTTTATAAACAGGCAAACATGTATTAACAGTGCCTTTTAAAAGAGAGTAGTATATGTTGTACAAATTACCATTATGTAGAATATTCTAGTACTTCACTTTTACTTGTTCCCATTTTTCTAGTAGTGGGTGGTGACTCTGACATTACATTGAACAAAGTTATTAATTATTTAGAAATTATTAATATACAAAAATACATACTGTAATAAGTGATAAAAACATCTAACATGGTCACTACAAACTTAATTTGTCTGCTACTTTTTGCCAGCCCTCTCTCCTGGCTTTTGCACCTTTTGAGGTGTTCCCTGGCGTTTTAATTAAGTTTTGAAATTCAGCATATCCTTCAAGCAATAACTCTTGCTCTGCTGGGGAGAAAAACTGAGCGCGGTCTTTGGCCATGGTGAGCAGCCAATAGCAGCGTTGCTGATCAATGTTTCTACAATCGATACATATCCCCTTTTAAACCAGCGCATGAACGCGTAATTATCTCAGATAACTCAATCCAGCTATACTAATCATAACCGGCAGGTGTGTTCGAAGAACCTAATTAGCCGGATCATCATGAGCACGATGATATTATCTTGGATGTCTCGATTGATCTCGGATGTTCTCTTACGAGAGTTTCTCTCGTACTGCGTAATATCTTACGCTATGGGAAAACCTCTTTTCCACGAGATATTGAAGCCAAAAATTATCCTTAATTTTGAATCAATGTAAAACGCGTTGCGGCAGCATGCAGACATAGGCAAGGCGGCTTGCGTGCCTGTTGGCTGGCCTGCGGCAACAGCAGCAGCCTATCGAGAGAGGCCATACGTGACGCCATGTCCAAGGGGGGCGCTTTGCGTCACTACGTCACGTCCCGCCGAAATAGGCATGGCCTTGACCTATAAATATAGCTCGACAGGCTGATACAAACTGATTTTTCATCTCTTCAGCGAAGCTCATGCATCGCTGGATCCAGTGTGAGAAGCCGCGCCGTTGAAAACAAGCCTTCTGCGGGACGAGCCTTTGAACCTGAAGCCGCTGGCCTTCACCTCGCCACCTTCAGTCGCCGTACCTGCTACGCTTTCCGGCGTCTATATCCTTATCTCTGCTGAGAGTGTGTGTTCGCCGCTGCGACTCACATTCTCTCTCTCTCTCTAAAAGAGCTAGCGTCTTTTTCAAGATGCCTAATTCCTGTGGCTCGTGCCGAGCCACACTCAACGACAGGGACCGCCATGTCATCTGCGTTTCCTGCCTGGGTGAGGATCACATGGCTTTCGCGCTCGCTGACGGCGGATGGCCTCATTGCGAGCTGATGCCCATGGTGACTCTGAGGACTCGCCTGGCATCTTTCTCGGAGGCTGCACTCCCGCTGTAGTGCCGCGCCGCAAGAAGCACCGTGCTCAGCGCGTTCCCGAGCCTTCTCCTGACCGCCAAAGCTCGCCCGCCGGCATCGCTCGAGTCGCTCACCGACGGACAACGGCCGCCGTCCGCTGCCGCTTCCGCCATTGAGATCGACTAGACAGCCGAGGCCTGCTGCTCTATCCTGGCATCGGACAGTGAGGACTGGGCGAACTCTGTGGACCTCCCCACCTCTGCCCGCGAGCCTTCAGGGAAAAGGGCTGGCATCGAGTCAGAGCTGATGCGTCTGCTCTCACAGGCCGTCGACAACCTCGGCCTCGAGTGGGAGGCGCCCGCGCAGCCTGCGCGCAACCGGCTGGATGGATGCTTCCCGCAAAAGGGCCGCGCCCCCCGTCACAGTCTAGGCCCGCGCCTTTTCTTCCTGAGCTTCACGAAGAAGTCGCGAAGTCCTGGAACGCCCCCTTCTCAGCCAGATTGCGTACCTCTGACTCTGCAGCATTCTCCGTGGTGGACGGTGCTAAAGACAGAGGATACCTCTCTCTTCCTCCAGTGGAAGCAGCTGTAGTAGCCCATCTTTGCCCGCCCTCTGCTGGACGGCGTGCTCAGACGGTGCTACCCTCTAAACCCTGCCGTGTGATTTGCGCCATGCACAGTCGCGCTTACACCGCCGCTGGGCAGGCCGTATCAGCACTGCACACTATGGCTATTCTGCAGATCTTCCAGGCCGACCTTCTCCGTAAAATGGACGAGGAAGGACCGGAAGCTATCAGCGTGCCGGATTTAAGGAGCGCTACAGACCTGACTCTTCGAGCCGCAAAATCCGCTGCACAAGCCATTGGGCGAAACATGGCTTCTCTCACCGTGGCTGAGAGACATCTTTGGCTGACGTTGTCGGAGTTAACGGACTCGGAGCGCTCTGTGTTCCTCGACGCGCCCATCTCCCCAGCTGGCCTCTTCGGATCTGCCGTCAAGGATTTCGCAGAAGACGTCACAGGCAATGAAGCACTTCTTGCCGAAGCGCTCTAGTTCCGCAGCAGGTCGCTCAAAACAGCCGTCTGCTCAGAGCTCCCAGCCGCAGCCTCTGCCCACCGCCGCCGCTTCTCAGCGCCGCTAGGCCCGAGACCAGAGACCGCGCTCTCGCTCTGCTGGCCGCCGCCCCCCTCCACCCGGACCCCGGCCAAGGATTGAGATAAGGCCCGAGGTCTCAAAAACTCAAAAACGCCTGAGACTTCGGGGCATGCGAGTTTTGAACTACTTGGAAGATTGGCTGATTCTAGCTCGATCACGCTCAGAGCTCCTAGAACACAGGACCATATTACTCGAGCATCTAGAGAACCTTGGTCTCACAGTCAATTGGGCGAAAAGTTTGCTGTCTCCCAGTCAGAAAATGTATTTTCTGGGCACAGAACTGGACTCGCTGTCTATGACAGCGCGCCTGTCGCCGGAGCGCGGACTGAATGTTCACCGCGCCGCGAAATCCTTCCGCCACGGCACTATAGTCCCGCTCAAAAGGTTTCAGAAAATGCTGGGCCTTATGGCCTCAGCATCTTCGGTACTCCAGCTGGGTCTGCTTCGCATTCGCCCACTGCAGTCATGGCTGAAAGCGCGAGTTCCACCTCGGGCATGGGCCTCCGATCTGTTTCGCCTCAAGGTCGATCTGAAATGCGTCTCAGCTCTGGAACCTTGGACGGCGATCGACTGGTATCAGTCAGGCGTGAGTCTGGGGACTTCCTCGAGTGTGAAGGTGGTGTCCACGGATGCCTCCACCTCGGGATGGGAAGCGCTGCTCGAGGGCAGACCGTTCTTTGGCCAGTGGTCAGAACGGGAAAAGCTTCTACACATAAACTGTCTGGAAATGATGGCAGTCGACAACGCGCTGAGGCGTTTTTGTCCCCAAATAAAAGGTCACCACGTCCTGGTCCAACATGCGCCAACATGTCAGTGGTGGCCTATATAAATCACCAGTGTGGCATCAGGTCCCGAAACCTTTACAGGCTGACGAAACGCCTCCTGGTCTGGGCTCAGCACAACCTGCTTTCGCTGAAAGCAGCACATGTGCCTGGTCACCTGAATCTGGGACCAGACAGACTGTCCAGAAACAATGTTCAAGCAGGAGAATGGTCGCTACACCCGCTGACGATCAGACTGCTGTGGGAGACATTCGGCAGAGCGCAGATGGACCTGTTCGTGTCCCAGGAAAACGCTCACTGTCCGAAGTTTTTCTCCAAGAGCAGGGATGCGCTGGCCCACGTCTGGCCCCGCTGCCCTCTCTATGTTTTCCCCCCCGTCTCGCTCCTGCCTCAGGTGTTGGAACAAATCAGGGAAAACGGATGCTCAGTGCTGCTTGTGGCTCCACTCTGGACGAACCAGGCTTGGTTCCCAGTCCTGATGCAGCTGACCAGCACTGCCTCGTGGCCAATACCGACGAGGAAAGACCTCCTCTCTTAGGCCAAGGGCTCGATTTGGCATCCTCGCCCGGAGCTATGGTCCCTGCATGCATGGGCCATCAACGGTTACCCGCTAACCTCCCGGAGGGAGTGTTAAACACGATCACACAGGCTAGAGCCCCGTCTACTAGACGGCTCTACTCCTCAAAATGGTCTGTGTTCTCTGGCTGGTGTCTAGCTCAGGGCTTTTCACCCCTAGACTGTGGGGTTACGGAAGTTCTCTCCTTCCTTCAAGAGCTACTGGATAAGGGCAGAACCCCATCCACGCTCAAAGTTTATGTGCCGGCCATAGCAGAGTTTACTAAACCGGCGTCTGGCCAGTCACTGGGGAGGAATGATCTGGTCGTACGATTCCTCATAGGAGCTAGGAGGCTGAACCCTGCCAGACCTCCTTCAGTCCCCGTGTGGGACCTTTCTACGGTTTTGGAAGCCATGAAAGGGGCCCCATTCGAGCCAATCCATTTGTCAGAAATGAAACATTTATCTTTCAAAACAGTGTTTCTTGTGGCTCTCGCTTCGGTGAAGCGCATTGGGGATTTACAAGTGCTCTCGGTGAGCGCAACATGTATGGAATTTGTGCCTAATGACTCGAAAGTCATACTCAAAACGAGGCACGGGTACGTACCAAAATCCCTCAACACACTGTTCAGGGCCCAGGTGATTTCCCTGTCTGTCCTTCCAGTTCATGATGATGAGGAGGATACGAGTCTCCTATGCCCTGTCAGGGCACTGAGAACTTATGTGTCCCGCTCGTCTGCTTTCAGACAGACTAAGCAGCTCTTTGTCTTGTTTAGCGGGCGTTCTAAGGGACTAGCCACGTCAAAGCAGAGCTTATCCAGATGGATAGTCGAGGCCATAGTGCTGGCTTACACTTCTAAGGGCCTGCAGTGTCCTTTGGGTGTCAGAGCGCACTCCACGAGAGGCGTGGCCTTGTCATAGGCGTGGTCTAGCGGGATTACCTTGCAGGATATCTGTACGGCGGCAGGCTGGGCCTCGCCGTCTACATTTATAAGGTTTTATAACCTAGAGGTTCCCGCCTTACAGGCTAAGCTTCTGTAGGTCTAGTAATCAGCTCTGTCTGCCCCATTGCTCCGGTTCAGAAGGCTGAATTTTGCTTGTGCATCGTTCACTGATCGATAGAACAGCTCCATGGGTGTTGAAAGACCCGTACTGCTACCCAGTTCAGGCTGAACGCTGTTCACCCTGACTGCGTGGTACACTGTTAACATGATTATCTCCTGTAGGATGCTATTTATGGAGAATGATGCTTACTGCCTCTCTTCTCCGACTCTCTGTGAGTCTATGGTGATTATGCACTATATGAGCCCCGGGTTACTGCCCTTGGGACTTTGGTGTCGAATCCCAGTACGCACGGCGTTTTACACTGTGTTCCCCATAGCGTAAGATATTACGCAGTACGAGGGGAACTCTCGTAAGAGAACGTATTCGGTTACTAACGTAACCTCGGTTCTCTCTAGAGAGGGAACGAGTACTGCGTATCTTGCCGTGCTTACAACATGCTCTGGTTCGCTTCGGCGATGAAAAACTAATTTGTATCAGCCTGTCGAGCTATATTTATAGGTCAAGGCCACGCCTATTTCGGCGGGACGTGACGTAGTGGCGCGAAGCGCCCCCATTGGATATGGCATCACGCAGGGCCTCTCTCAATAGGCTGCTGCTGTTGCCACATGTCAGCCAATAGGCACGCAAGCCGCCTTGCCTATGTCTGCATGCTGCCGCTACGCGTTTTACATTAATTCAAAATTAAGGATAATTTTTGGCTTCAATATCTCGTGGAAAAGAAGTTTTCTCATAGCGTAAGATATTACGTAGTACTCGTTCCCTCTCTAGAGAGAACTGAGGTTACGTTAGTAACCGAGTACGTTTTAAGCAACGTACTAAGAACGGGCCCCAGGGCTGCGTTTCCCAAAAGCATAATAAGCTTAAATTGATTGTAGAGACTATTGGAGGCAATTGTTCTACGATCAACTTTGGCTTTTATTCTTTTGGGAAACGCAACCCTGGTTGGTTTGAAATTTTAGCTTGCATGGTTAGATTGGCGTTCTTAGTCGCTTGGTTTGTGTCATAGAATGGATTTGATTAAAATGTTTGTTTTGATGGTTCCTTATCACCAATTGGTATGGCATGGTAAGTTAATTATTATTATTTTTTTTTGCTTGTTGTAATTTTTTTTTTTTTTATGTCTGTATTTCTCAGTATTCTTCTCCCCGGTTGAAGATGGATCCTTGGATTTCTCTAGTGATGTTGGGAGAGTAACTGGAGGAAAAGGTTTGCAGACCTTTTTGTTTTTCTTAATCCAACTTGTTGTTGTACTAAAGTAATACATTTATAATAACCCATTTACATGATTATTTTTATTATTGTTATGAGCAAAACATTTTCTTTCTCCCTTTAGACAATCAAGTCTGTTCTGTTAACGCCACCTTCAGCCTGGATGCTGCTGAAGGGTCTGGTTCTGTCAACACCTCCTTCAGCCCGGATGCAGCTGAGGGATCTGGTTCTGAGAACGCCACCTTCAGCCAGGACGCCGCTGAAGGGTCTGGTTCTGAGAACTCCACCTTCAGCCAGGATTCTGCTGAGGAGTCTGGTTCTGAGAACGCCACCTTCAGCCAGGATGCCGCTGAAGGGTCTGGTTCTGTCAATGCCACCTTCAGCCAGGACACCGCTGAGGGGTCCAGTTCTGTCAATGCCACCTTCAGCCAGGACGCCGCTGAGGGGTCTGGTTCTGTCAATGCCACCTTCATCCAGGACGCCGCTGAGGGGTCCGGTTCTGTCAATGCCACCTTCAGCCAGGATGCCGCTGAGGGGTCCGGTTCTGTCAATGCTACTTTTAGCCAGGACGCCGCTGAGGGGTCTGGTTCTGTCAATGCCACCTTCAGCCAGGATGCCGCTGAGGGGTCTGGTTCTGAGAACGCCACCTTCAGCCAGGATGCCGCTGAGAGATCTGGTTCTGTGAGCAGGATGCTGCTGGATGCCGCTGAGGGGTCTGGTACTGTCAATGCCACCTTCAGCCCGGATGCCGCTGAAGGGTCTGGTTCTGTCAATGCCACCTTCAACCATGATGCTGCGGAGCGGTCTGGTTCTGAGAACGCCACCTTCAGCCAGGACGCCGCTGAGGGGTCCGGTTCTGTCAACGCCACCTTCAGCCAGGACGCTGCTGAGGAGTCTGGTTCTGAGAACGCCACCTTCAGCCAGGATGCCGCTGAAGGGTCCGGTTCTGTCAACGCCACCTTCAACCATGATGCTGCGGAGCGGTCTGGTTCTGAGAACGCCATCTTCTGCCAGGATGCCACTGAGGGGTCAGGTTCTCTTTTGGCCCTTTCTATTTAACTGTTAAAATTTGCCAAGATTCTGTGTAACAAAATAAAATGATGTTTCTTTGAATGGGTTGCTTTGTTTTTGGTAAAATGATTTCACTTCTGTTAATTCACCACATAATCAAGTTTGAACTGATTCCATAGACTAATCTCAACTCTTCTACAGAGTCAGTCACTAATTCAGCCCAACACTGATCCTAGCTTGAGACAACTTGAGCTATTTTGAGCACTTTTGTATATTTAAAAAGCACTGTTGAGATTGATATGATTTTACTCTGAATAGCTGAGGAGAAAGCTCAATACATGACAAGATTCAATCTGTCTGCATTATGTAGTGTTTTCTTGGTGAATGAGAAGCAGCACACTTGCCCTTCACTTTAGAAAACAGATCTTTTCAGTACACGAAGCCATGCCGGAGTGTTTCCTTTCCTTATAGGTCTGATGCAAAGGAGGGTATGGCAGGGGGCCACAAGAGGCTGCTAAATGTTTATTCTGGAATCTTTGTGTAAAATGGATAGCATTGATTTCTTAACTGAATTGGGAGACTTACAACATCAAAAAGCATTGAGACTACTAGATGTTTGAGAGAGAAGCCATGTGTTCATTTCTTGGCTTGTGAATACGGTGCTTGGTGAATATGTCTGGTGGGAACAGTTATTGCTATTGACTTTTTCAAAAAGTAGCTATGTTCAAGTTTGAATGATATGGCAAAGACACAGAAGACTGACAGAATCTTTAACACCAAGATCTGAAGTCTTTTTACTTCAGAATCGCTATCAACAGCTCTTATGTATTTAATAAAAACCCCTCAAGCTCTGAGTCTGTCATGAATTTACATGCATTGTTCAAAAGCTTGGGGTTGATAATATATATTTTCTGTTTAATTAAAAATACAGTAATAACAGTAATATATTACAATTTTTAATCAACCGTTGTCTATTTAAATATATTTTAAAATGTGATTTATTCCAAGAAACATTTAGTTGAGAAAAATTGGATCAAAATTGAAAACAACTGAGCTGCTTAATATTTTAGTGGAAACCGGTACACAGTTTTAAGTATTCTTTGATAAATAGAAAATTTAAAAGAAAGCGTTTAGTTTAAATGGAAATCTTTCCTAACATTATAAATGTCTTTGACTAAATAAAAGTTTTTTTTTTTTTTTTTCATAAATTCCCACACTTTTGAACAGTTGTGTATACTGAGGAAGTTCTCTTAAACTCATGAGTGCACATCCATTTGCACCAAAGGGGATTTTTTTTCTATACACTTGGCACCCACTTCCATGGAAAACAATGAAAACAGCCAGAAGAATGTAACTATAGTGTATTTCGAGAAGTAAAAATGTAAAGGGAAAGAGAAAATTAAGCCAGATGACATTCCATTGGGCTTTAATAACCCTTAAGAAGTAGGATTTGGTCTGTACAGAGTGCAGACTTGCCTCCAGGGCAGGGATATGACCTTCTCTCTAAGGCCTCCATGATCAATACAGGCCTTTCAGCAAGCGCTGGACCTAATCCCAAGCCAGTCCCGTCCACACTGGGACAACAAGGGAGCATGCCAGAGCAGCCAGCCCAAGGCCATGCATCTGCTCTAGAGATAGTCCTCACAGACAAGCCACCCCCATATTAAAAGCCCCTTTGAGGTGGTTATGAGCTCTATGGCACAAAACAAAGATTTCATCCATCATGGGAAAGCCCATGGTACATTTAGGAATAAAAGTGTCTTAGGAAAGTTGAGGAGGTCTCTTCAAACATTTGGAGGAAACAGATGAAGGTAATCAATGAAACATGAGGTCCAGAAACATACACTGAAGGCCGTAGACGAAGGACTCCACCTGGAGACATGGAGTTTGTTTTGTCCTGAAGCGTCAGACTCCCCCTTTAGTCTTTGGCTGGATTTATCCAGTCAAATCTTTATTTAGTTTTTAAGTGTGAAGCACATATATGCACATTAACCAGGCCATAATCCTTCCACACAGGGTTTGTTTGCATTATGTGTTAATTTTCTCTCTTGGTCACAAACACATGATTACACAGACGGTAAAATGCATTTATCATTATAAAAATAGGTTGCTTGGTGTGGCGAGAGGAGAAAACGACAGACACAGTGGGTGTGGCGTCAGACCTCTCAGAGGCGTTTCTTAACATAAAAATTTACATAAAATGTTCAAAAAGGGGAATAAATGTGTCTTGGGGATAAAAGTGTCTAAAATAAATAGGGGATATGGTGTCCTCATTGTGCTGGGGCATGTGCAGGTAAGATATAGTTTTCAGATGGGTTGGTCCAGGTAAAGGACCAACCCTTTACTCTCCTCTTCAGTCCGGGACACTTGGGGCAGCAGCTTCTCCAGGAACTCATCCAGGTTGTTAAAAGTGTAATGGATGTTTTATTTGCATTGTTTATTCAAAGAGAAGGCTATTACATGATGGAAATAGACTGGATCAGCTTATTCACTGAAAAAAAAAAAGGGAGTTATTAGGGAAGTTTTTGATCTATTAAATGTAGTTTGAAATTGCTCTGGGGAGGATGAAGGGGTAATATCTCCCAATTTGATGAAAGGTGCTTGGAAGAGAAGTGAAAGAAGATCAGAAATCTTGCCTCAAATATCTAATTGGGTTTGGCTCTCAATAGGTAGCCTAATTTCCAGATGACTGTGCAGTTGCTTGGACTAAAAGCACCACCAAAAATGGGATAAGCCCTCCTCTTAAATGGAGAAGTGACAGGATGAAAAAAAAAAAAAAAGTTAATTCTACAGTAATTAAATTTTTCAAAAAGCCTTTTGGCTTACTGGTTGCCTCAGAGGACAAAATTAATAGTAAGGTTAATCATATTAAGAGGAAAAAGTGATTTCCATGTACTGTAATTGTTTTTTGATTTAATACTCCGCAGTGTCACAACACAGAAAGAAACAGACAGGTGTATGGGATAACAGTGTTTATTGAGCAGAGTGGTGAGCAGTGCCGATCCTGACCTCCCTGGGGCCCTAAGCAAAATTCTGCTAAGGGGCCCTCTACCTGACCCCGTGGGTGAATGTGATTTCACCAAGTACCACATGTTCCTGGATCAACATCTTTGTTGATCCTGGATCAACTTTCCAATCAACCAATCAGATTTGAGGGACAAGTTTACAGTTTATGTCAAGTTTAGGCTTAGAACCAGGGTGAAGTCCTTAAACATCAGTGTTATTCACTGATCATTACCCTCTGATTTTAGGGAAAAGTTGTGGGTAGGGTTAGGTTTAAGGGTAGGGATTGGGTAAGGACTACATTTTGGGACAGGAATGTTGATCCAGGATCAACAAAATATGTTGATCCAGGACCATGTCTTACTGGGCAAAAGCTATGTAAACCGATTGCCATTTCCACACAGTCACACCTGACACTTCAGTGCTCCCAATACAATCCTCCCTCCTTTAAACAAAACAGTCAAAGAATAAGTACAAAAATATAGAACAGAATGGGGTTCAAACAAACAATATTTATTGAATATAGTATTTCTATAGAATATTGGCTGATGATCCAGCATCTCCTCTACTGACAAACTTAAGCATAGCACCTGCAAATTATAGATAACTCATTTTATAAGCTGCATCAGACCCATTCAAACTGGCTCCCAATTTCCTTTTATTCATTTTCAAATATAAAATACTATTAATACTATGGCTTGGCTCTTGTAATATTTAACTAGTGAACTAGTGATGCAGATATCAATAATCCCTGTGAGTGATGACATCATTGATATCAAAAATTAACTTTTGTACAAGTGAACATGTAATTCCTGATATCAAAAATAGACATTGGTAGATAAAAATGTAACTAAGGGGCCTATAGTAAAAAATAATCAAGAATTCACATTGCAAATAGTAAAAAAAAAATTCTTGATATCAAAAATGCATGAACTGTAAATTAATAAAATCTAAAATGGCTTGCCATTGCATGTTAAAGGTTTTTTTTATTATGCATGTTGAAGCAATTTTTGATTTATGATAAATATTTACTGAGGGATGTCCATCCATATTGACCAGTATGTCCAGCTAGCTATTCAACATTTAAAATTCAATATAGCCAATAAATCAGTAGTCAAATTGTCAATACATTGCTTTCCATCTTGTATAATTAGTGCAGTTGTTTAGAGTTTTTAACTACACATTGACTGAGACTAGATAATCAGTGTCTTGTTTTAAAAGTATATACTGTATAATGTGTACTTTGATGAGGAGTGCCATCATTCACGCCCATATATTGTACAGTATGTCTGGTCGTGGTCTCCACATATATTTCTGCTTGAAAAATGCCCGTTTCATTTCGTGCGCGCGCATATGAACGCATGATAACACACGCGACGCAGTTATCTTTTCCGAGCTGCAGTAAACAAACACCGTTGCACTTTGTCGTTCATCAAAAACAAACGTAATAAATAAATGTATTTTACTCTCACTTTTGTCAGGCACAAAGTGATGCAAGAGATGCACTGACTGCCTGCCCAGCTAGGTTAGCATGACCGAAAAAACACAGTAGAAATCCACATAAACTTAACTTTGCTGACATCAAACTTGGAGAGGAGAGAACACAAGTTTACCTGATTGTTTTTCCCACATTTCACTCTCATGTTTTTCCCCCCTCTTTTCGTGACCAGAAGAATAGTTTCACTTAATTTTGTCATGGATGTTGTAAACATTAATTGACGTGCTATGGCACAAGGGGGAGGCGGGGCCTTGAGTAATTTGCGGGGCCCTACGCAGCTTGCGTAGTGAGCGTATAGGGCGGATCGGCTCTGGTGGTGAGAAACAGCAGGAATCAGACAATGGTGACTTGTTGACTGAGGATGGTGACTTAGCTGCTGAAGACTGAAGTGGATTCTCTGTGCAGGTGACGAGTGAACAGGAAGACAGGAAATCTGGATCAGGAAGACAGGAAATCTGGATCAGGAAGACAGGAAATCTGGATCAGGAAGACAGGAAATCTGGATCAGGAAGACAGGAAATCTGGATCAGGAAGACAGGAAATCTGGATCAGGAAGACAGGAAATCTGGATCAGGACGACAGATAGAAGACTTGACGCGACGAATCACAGGTCGGGCGACGGGCAAGACCAAACAATGAGTGGATGGTGAACATTGAATATGTAGGCTGTGTTAATGAGGGAGGGCAGGTGCAGTGAATCAGTACACTGGTGATTGTGAACAAATGGGCGGGTCCTGGTTATTGACATAAGAGTTTTATTGGTTTTTAGCTACAGGTGGTGTGCATTTTTTCGTCACATTTCTTTTGGTCTGTATCAATTATATCAAAGTGTTATGTCACTTATATTTACGGATAGAAAATGTGTTTTTTGTTATGAAGGTGTATTTAGCTTTACTGACTCAAAGAGAACCATGAAAGATTAAAAGTCTCTCACTGTTGCTTCAGTGCTTTGTGTTTCACAGTCAGTTTGAGTGTGTGGGTGAGTCACTTTCCAGCAAGATGGAATGAAAAGCTTTGACCTTCTCAGCTGTGATTTCTCATAAAACTGTTCGGTAAGTGCTCTTTCATTCTCCCTCTCTTTTTCTCACTCAGTCCAGTTTATCAGTTGCTTTATTGATGTGTATTTTTATTGACAATAACATTTAACCATTAAATAATACAAATGTGTGTAAAAGCACAGCCATAAAAAGATGAAAAACTCTCTCTCTCTCTCTCCCTCCCTCTCTCTCTCTCCCTCTCTCTCTCTCCCTCTCTCTCTCTCTCTCTCTCTCTCTCTCTCTCTCTCTCTCTCTCTCTCTCTCTCTCTCTCTCTCTCTCTCTCTCTCTCTCTCTCTCTCTCTCTCTCTCTCTCTCTCTCTCCTTCAACAACAACTTTCAACAGCATTGGTAGCATATGTTAGTGTCAAATAATCTCAATCTTTTCCCATGCTGCATAAAGTCATTTTGCTGTGCTGATATTTGAAAAGTGTTTTCTGTCTAACATATACAGTATGTCAGACTGAAAAGGAGGAATAGAGTGATTTATTATGTGTAAATGGAAAATGCCATGCATTTCATAGTCAGAGACTTCATGACCATAGGTCATACGATAAAAATCGTATAGCTTGCAATTGCAGCTTAAATAGTACTTCTCATGGGGTACCTTTCAAACCTCAGCTTTCATTAAACTCTGGGAATGTTTTTCATTGGCCACCTGCACACCGTGATGATGGCGTATGATAAAGTCTGAGTGCATTTAAACAGACGTTTCCCAGAGGTTGTGCTGGATTGGTGGTGCCCTTTTATGTGACATTTACACAGAGGATATAAACAAGACCGGTACGTATATGGAGGATGGCAGAGAATGAGCTTGCCAAGGAATGAAACAGAAAG
This sequence comes from Gila orcuttii, assembly GCA_026230005.1. Classification (NCBI taxonomy): domain Eukaryota; kingdom Metazoa; phylum Chordata; class Actinopteri; order Cypriniformes; family Leuciscidae; genus Gila; species Gila orcuttii. The sequence goes on along the minus strand of JAPDVR010000016.1, from coordinate 17,759,166 downwards.
GGAGGTTGAGGGAAGAAAATGAAAGGGGAAATGAAAATGAACACGAATGCATCGAGCTGGGTTAGAAGACCACAAAGGCTGCAAAAAGCTCAAGTAGGAAGCAAATAAAAGAAAGACTAACTGCCCTTTAAGGATGGAGGAATGGAGAGTTTAACCAGTAAAATAAACAAAAGCAAACAACAAATGAGCCAATTACTGGGTTGGGTTGTTTAAATCAAACACATTACCAATGTTAGTATACTGTTACCCTAAACGGTGACATGTTGTCCTACCACATCAGTATTTCCATACACCTGAAAATGAACCAGCACTATTGATCTCCATTCATCGATTTCACTGTAGGAAGGCGCTGGGGCCGCTTACCATTTGTATCTACTCTCTAGTTTGCCAATGCCTCAAATGCACAGTAGCAATCTGCTGTCACCTCTACAATTTATGTGTGCTGCCTGGGTCGCCCTCTCACTTCTAAGTGAATTGGCTTAGGTAATTACTCCACTGCCAACAGAGCAAGAGGAAAGGGATGCCAGATATAGAGGAAGGAGGGACAGCTTGTTATAACGGCACCCGACCACTAATAACTGCTCACTGGCGACATCATTTGTCCTTCAAGGAATAGCTCAAACACAAAACAATGCTGTTCCAAATGCACATGGCTTCCATTTTTTTTTTTTTTTTTGTGGAACAGAACTTTGGATATTTTGAAGAATCTTTTTGTTTATTCATTCTGAAGAAATTCAGTGTAATGACTTGTGAATGAATCATTCAATTCTAATTATAAACTGAATCAACATGGTTCATTGAAAATAAATGGCTCAAAAGAATGATTAATTCAATAATCAGCTTCTCAAAGTCAACTCACTGATTCAGTGATTCAGCAGCAAATAGTTTACATAAAATGTTGTTCCATACCGTTATGACTTTCTTGTTTTTGTAAAAAAAAAAAAAGAAAGAAAGAAAGAAAGAAAGAAGGTATTTTCAAAAAGCTTAATGTAGGTCTGTAGACAGTTAATAGGTTTGTAGTGACCACCAGATCATTGAATCAACTCATGAGTGATCAGTGAGTTGAGCTGAGTCAACTCAATGGATCAGAAAGTTATATTGACAATGAATCAGTCTGATTTGTAAAGAAATCATTCAGTTTGATTTGTGAAATGGATTAAGTGGTTAATTTAAAAGAACAGGCTCAAAAGAACCGTTCATTCACTGATTTTGTTAACCGATTTAATGATCCGGTAGGAGAGAAGTCAGAAGTCAACAGCTCACAGGAAGTGCTCATCCCCTTCGTTTATCCTTAAACATAAAACGAGGTTTCCGCTGAACAATTTTTTTTATTTTTTTTTATTCTAAATAAATCAGTCTGATTTGTGAATGAGCCATTCAGTTCTAGTTTGGTTCACTGAAAATAACAAGTTCAAAAGAATAATTTGTTCACTGAACAAGACTCACTGATTCAATCAATCAATCAATCAATCAATCAATCAATCAATCAATCAATCAATCAATCAATCAATCAATCAATCAATCAATCAATCAATCAATCAATCAATCAGTCTCTGTCTGTCCGTCTGTCTGTCTATCTATCTATCTATCTATCTATCTATCTATCTATCTATCTATCTATCTATCTATCTATCTATCTATCTATCTATCTATCTTCCCTTTTTCAGCTCCAATCCTTCTCTGTGAATTGAAGTGCTAAAAGCAACTGTAGATGGATGTATCCTTGAGGAAAGTTTGAACCACAGCAACAGCTGTTTGCAGTCCCAGAGATTAATGTGGCAGTGATGGTAAAGAGCGTGAAGGGGAGGTGTTGCTGCAAAAGCTGAGAGCAGATATGGGGAGAAGAGAAGAGAACTGGTGCTATCGGTCTAGGGCAGGCAAGACTGGCTGGCAGGATGCTGAGTACGAAAGGGCGTTAGGTGCAGTGCTGGCAGCCCAACAACAGCAGTCCCAGAGCCCAGTGGCTCAGCTTAGAGAGAATATCGACAGTCTCACAGAGGACTAGGTGACATGGGTCAGTGACAGGCTGCAGAAGGACTGATGTTTGTGTGCATTTGTGTGTGAATGGGGGTGTGTTATCAAAGCTAAGTGCGGGCAGAGGAAAGTATAGTTTCAGACTGTGTGTAGTGAATTCAAACTGCTTTTAATAGGTATAAAGTGTGTACAAAAACTTCAATGATGTAGCTGTCACTGAGGAGAACAGACAGTCTGTGGTCATGAAAACGCCTCAAATTGCATGGTAGTGGCTATGCAAATATTTGAAAATCACAGATTAAATGCATGTTTAAGTACATTCATGTCAGTTTAAAACAGTAATGTGTGTTATTTAAGCAAATATAATAATGCACCTTAACATCACATATTATTACTCACTGACAAGGTGTTGACACCCTCACTGCATTTCCAAGGGAAAGAAAAACGAATGTTCAGTCTTTTAATAAAGCAGCTCCAGGGTTCATGAATTGTAGAGCATCCACTTGATTTCTCCATCAAGCATTTCTTATTATTTTGTGCCTGTGCTTTGACACTAGTCCTGATGATCAGGAATGGGACAGGCTGACAAGGAAGAGGAGAGGGAAGGCCTATGGACTCTTCACTTATCAGAAGACTTTTCCCCAGAGCACTAGACATGCCACATATCAGTAGTCTCATACGTCCGTCAGCATGCAAATAAGCACTTCGCCTGGACTAAATAATACATCAGCATGTGTTTGAGGCTGGGCCACTGCCCTGTGGGTATGAGTTTTGGGCACTAAATGTCAATCGGCTCAGCTATGGTTTGGTGATGCCACATCCACCTTGGGCAGAATGTTATGTGGTCTAAAAGCACGTAGAATCTGACAGTGAACATGCATAGTTTAGGCATAATTAGGGCACTAACATGCACAGATATGAGTACAGTGGAACTGTCACCTTACATTTGTGTGTGTACATGAATTTAAGTCACAAACAAACGTCAGTTAATTTAAACAAAAGCGACTTGATCGATGATATGCAGTTTGATTTAGTAGCCTGTTGGTAATTTATATGCTTTATTATGATCAGTGTTGGGAGAGATACTAAAATGTAGCTTGCTAAGCCACCAACAATTAGGCAAGATAAAATGGAAGCAGAGAAAACAGTAGGTTGCACAAGCTACACAACAAAAGTATTTTGGTACTTTGAAGGCGTTTCATTTTTTTATTTAAAAAATTAATAGAAAATATTAAAATTACTGTAACAAATTACCACTTGGTGTCTTTGAGAGCAGAAAATAATATGTGTGTTCAAACTTGTAGTTTGGTTCTCTTGGAAAAAGATACATTTAGTATTGATTCGCTTAACTTCACACGTCATTTTTAACACCAAACCTAACCATACAAAACTGCCTCTATGACGTATATTTTGCGACGGATCTTACCGAACATCCAAAACTATGCTTTGTGCTGGGCCAAATGCACTCGTTGTATGTGCATACATACTATGGTATTTTTTTCTACCTGAGAACTCATGAAGAGCATATAAAATGTGTAAAGGAGTCAAAAACAGTGCCAGGAATTTCTCAGTTACACACACAAACGATCTGCTGCAAGAATTCATGATTCCGACGCCTGTACTGAACTGTAATGGACAACATCGCGACTATGATGAGAAAAATCAGGTATGCTTGAGCATTCTGATCTGTTTTTGGTTCGTTTATATCTTTGGTCCGTGTTGCGCGTGGCTAAATGCGCTTGTTGTATGTACGTACTGCATACATATGATGGTATTTTGACCAGCTGAGAATTCATGAGGAGTTTATCAAATGTGCAAAGGAGTCAAAACAGCGGCAGGAATTCCTCTGTTTAACACAAATGAAGATCTGCTGCAAGGAGACGGGGTTTCTGAAGCCTGTACCGAACTGTAATTGGGAATGTAGCAACTATAACGAGAAAAAAAACAGGTATGTGTCACAAACTGTCAAGGATCTGAAAGTGGACCCAGGCGCAGAATAGCTGTGAAGGGGGTTTTTACATTTACATTTATTCATTTAGCAGACGCTTTTATCCGAAGCGACTTACAAATGAGAACAACAGCAGCAGTTAAACTAACAGTCAGACAACAATATGCAAGTGCTATGACCCTTCTCAGTTTAATCTAACGCAGTATATGCAATTCATTTTTTTTTATAAATAATCAAAAATAGAATAGAATAAAAGAATAGAAAAAAATGTTAGTATTACTAGATCAAGTGCTGCCGAAAAAGATGCTTCTTCAGCCGTTTCTTGAAAGTGGCTACGAACTCAGCAGCTCTGGTTGAGTTAGGCAGATCATTCCACCAGAAGGGAACAGTCATGGTAAAGGTCCGAGAAAGTCTTGTTTTTATTAACAAGACTGTAGAAAGGGCACAACAAGGAAAGCGAGGTGTGAAACAATTCGAACAGTAGGGCTGACGACATGATGACAGGCAAGGAGAATGGCCACTGAAACCAGTCCTGGGTGACAACGGGCTTGAGGACTGCAAGAGAAGAGGCAGCACCAGGTGGAATGATGGTGAGGAAGACCAGGCAGGAACACAAGGAACAAGAGGCTTGATGATCTCTTAGCTGTAGCACCAGTCTAGCTGCCAGGCAGTGAATGTCAGTGGTCAGGAAATCTCAGGATGCAGGGCAGGGACAAACACAAGACTCACAATGAACATGACAAGACACAACAAGATAACAGAGCAAGACAAGAGAGAAGATAATAAACGAAACAAGAGGCAAACTAAAACCTGATGTAAATAACTATAGCTAGATAAATAAAAAAGAAAAATAGAAACAACTGGAACTTACAAACAAATCAAATAAACAGAAGAACAAACTTGCAGGCAACTAGATACTATATAAAAACAAAACAAAAAAGCAACAAGGATACATTAGAACTAATCAAACACTTTATTGGAACAAGCACAGAGATAAACTGCAGACACAGGCAAGCGAACAGGAACACACCATAGGACACAAAACGAATCAGCAAAGACATTATTCTTTCCTTCTATTAAAGGACTAACTATTTTTGGCAAAGAAATTAGAGTAACGCAATTAGCTGATGACACAGCTCTTTTTTTGAGGGAAAACCATCAGATTGACAATGCTACCCAGATAGCATGTAATCATTGAAACAATGTTGACCCAGTGTTGATGCGTCAACGCTAATTGCATTGAATTAACGTTACAAAGTAATGTTGCTTTAATTTCACTCTTGCACCCTCAGTTAATGTAGAAATAATGTTGGGAATTCAACCAAAAATCAATGGTAATAGTATTGATTCAACATTACAAAGTGATATTTTATCAACATCACTCTTGCACCCTCAGTTAATGTTGAAATAATGTTGGGAATTCAACCAAAAATCAATGGTAATAGTATTGATTCAACATTACAAAGTGATATTTTATCAACATCACTCTTGCACGCTCAGTTAATGTTGAAATAATGTTGGGAATTCAATGGTAATATTGTTTAATCAACGTTACTATGATGTTGAATCTACATCACTGCTGTTCAAGAGTTCACACTTACATATAATTGAGGGAGTAAGATTTAATGCGTATTTGGCGTGCTGTCCGGAGGGAGGGCTCCGAGCTCGGAATTCATCCCGAACCCAGAGTACCCCCCCCCCCCGTATGTAAGTGATTTTTAGAACTAGGAGTGTGGAGAACTAGGAGTGTGGAGAAGGGGTGGAGGGGGGATGCTGCAAACTGTCAATGGATCGAGGTAAGACTGCTGAGTCTATGTGTACCCTCTTATCATTGATTGCTGATTGCTGTCCACTCGTGTTAATTATCTGAACGTGCTCCTCCCGAACTTAGTTAATAAAACTTCATTTCACGAGTTCACACTTACATATAATTGAGGGAGTAAGATTTAATGCGTATTTGGCGTGCTGTCCGGAGGGAGGGCTCCGAGCTCGGAATTCAGCCCGAACCCAGAGTACTCCCCCCAATAGGCTAAAGAGCAAAGGACAGCCGCCGGACTAAAGACCCCCAAATGAGTGCCGAGATTGGCGGGCTGGCATCTCGAGAAGGGGCCTGGATGCTTGATCGGGGAGGCTCGTGATGGTGGTTCACTGCCTGGACTGACGGCCCCTGTTTGTCTGCGAACGAGGAGCGGTTGTAGTGTACTTGTCCAGGAGGTTTTCACACTGCATCCGCTGTGAGACCAAATGTTCGCTGAAATGAAAGAGAAAACGTGAGTGCTCTACCGGGAATGTTCTCGCTCCGTCCGCTGTGAGACCAATGCTCGCTGGATTGAAAGAGGAAAACTAAAAAGAGAAAAGTGAGTGCTTGCCCAGGAGATTTTCTCACACTGCATCCGCTGTGAGACCAAATGCTCGCTGGATGAAGGAGAAAACATAAGTGCTCTACTGGGAAAGCTCTCACTCCGTCCGTTGTGAGACCAATGCTCGCTGGACAGAAAGAGGAAATTGAAAGAGGAAAAATGAGTGCTTGCCCAGGAGATTTTCTCACACTGCATCCGCTGTGAGACCAAATGCTCGCTGGATGAAAGAGAAAACGTAAGTGCTCTACTGGGAAAGTTCTCACTCCGTCCGCTGTGAGACCAATGCTCGCTGGACAGAAAGAGGAAATTGAAAGAGGAAAAATGAGTGCTTGCCCAGGAGATTTTCTGACACTGCATCCGCTGTGAGACCAAATGCTCGCTGGATGAAGGAGAAAACGTAAGTGCTCTACTGGGAAAGTTCTCACTCCGTCCGCTGTGAGACCAATGCTCGCTGGACAGAAAGAGGAAATTGAAAGAGGAAAAATGAGTGCTTGCCCAGGAGATTTTCTCACACTGCATCCGCTGTGAGACCAAATGCTCACTGGATGAAGGAGAAAACGTAAGTGCTCTACTGGGAAAGCTCTCACTCCATCCGCTGTGAGACCAATGCTCGCTGGACAGAAAGAGGAAATTGAAAGAGGAAAAATGAGTGCTTGCCCAGGAGATTTTCTCACACTGCATCCGCTGTGAGACCAAATGCTCGCTGGATGAAAGAGAAAACGTAAGTGCTCTACTGGGAAAGTTCTCACTCCGTCCGCTGTGAGACCAATGCTCGTTGGACGGGAGAGAGTAGGGATAAGTACATAGTACGTCCACTGGGAGACCAATGCTCACTGGACGGGAGAGAGTAGGGATGCATGCAACATCCGCTGGGAGACCAATGCTCACTGGACAGAGAAAGAAGAAACAGATGCATGCAACATCTGCTGGGAGACCAATGCTCGCTGGACAGAGAAAGAAGAAACATAGATGCATGTAACATCCGCTGGGAGACCAATGCTCGCTGGATGGAGAAAGAGAAAACAGATGCATGCAACGTCCGCTGGGAGACCAATGCTCGCTGGATGGAGAAGGAAGATACTGGAGAAACAGAGCCCCTGCGGTAGCAGGGAAGACATCACTGCTGCGACAGTTGAGAAAATAGCCAGAGAAACAGAGCTCCTGCTGGAGCAGAGGAGACATCACTGCTGTGGCAGTGTAGAAATTTAGCCAGAGAAACAGAGCCCCTGCTGGAGCGGAGGAGACGTCACTGCTGTGGCAGTGTAGAAAATTAGCCAGAGAAACAGAGCCCCTGCTGGAGCAGAGGAGACATCACTGCTGTGGCAGTGTAGAAAATTAGCCAGAGAAACAGAGCTCCTGCTGGAGCAGAGGAGACATCACTGCTGTGGCAGTGTAGAAAATTAGCCAGAGAAACAGAGCCCCTGCGGGAGCAGAGGAGACATCACTGCTGTGGCAGTGTAGAAAATTAGCCAGAGAAACAGAGCTCCTGCTGGAGCAGAGGAGACATCACTGCTGTGGCAGTGTAGAAAATTAGCCAGAGAAACAGAGCTCCTGCTGGAGCAGAGGAGACATCACTGCTGTGGCAGTGTAGAAAATTAGCCAGAGAAACAGAGCTCCTGCTGGATCAGAGGAGACATCACTGCTGCGGCGGTGTAGAAACGTACCTGGGCAAATTGAGTTCCTGTGGTGTGAGGCTGAGCGAAGGGAGGAGTAGATTGGGGCCTGGCAGGCCGATGCTCGTTTTCTTGCGCGTTAATCAAAGACGCGAGGAAGAGGAGGTGAGAGATTAAATCCTTGCAGGATTATGCGCATCTGAAGTTTAAGTGGCTGAGCAAGATAGCAATTCGCGTTTAGAACAGTTTAGACTGTCTGGCAAGGTGGACGAGATCAGAAATATCCTATCGATTTTCTTGTGCAGTGAGGCCTGGATATCAACTGTATCCAAGTTAATGCATAGAATTCAAATGGACGAGGCTGAACCCATGGTTTTAACCTGTACAATTGGAATCCCGAGCTCAGCAGAAACTGTGCGGGGCTGAGAGATCGATTATTAGAAGTTTTGAAAATGTTCTTATTTCCTCAGTTTATTTAGTTTATTTTCATCATTTCTCTTTTCTCAGTTTATTTAGTTTATTTTCATCATTTCTATGGGTCACATTCCCTGCCGATTTGTTCGTTCTAAATCAGAAAAACCAACAGTGAAGCTGTGGGTTTAAATTACCTACTTCAAAAATAAAAATACATTTATGCTATAACTTAAGTTTCGAAGCGATTTTTGTAAATAAATTCCAGGACAGTGTTAACGAAAGGTTCTTAATGATTCTGTGTGCAATCTGCACGTAATGTGTGACCTACTGTTTACGTGTGAGTTTACGCCACAAGGAAGCATCGCGTTAATGAACGGCAAATCATTGTACAGAAACTATTTAAAACGCGTGTTCCCCCGATCAAAAAATTAGTATCCAGATAGCATAACTTGCTCGTGATTCGACAACTGATGCGAAGTTCAATCCGGGACAGAAAAAGGTTTTGAGCCGAACACTCACGGAGTTGACCCGGCAGACGTTGAGAGTGTGGACTGACTGGGGCTGAATCTGCAGCGCGGCTTACTTAGGGCCTGCTGTGGCGGCCTGACGCTGGAGGAAGGCCTGTTCCTTTGCGTTAAGAGGGCGGCATTGCCTTATTGTCCATTTCTCTATGGCAGGAATTATTGAATGGTCCGGTTTAAAGAAATACACGGATGTAGATTGCGGATGTAGATTGCGGACGTAGATTGTGGATGTTTCGCCCGCAGTGGCGAGGACCCGTTTGTTTGGCCTGACGCCCACGAGATAATACCAGAGGATTGCGGCGAAGATTCCTAATTCTGAAGGACGAAAGATTCTTAAAGGGGTCATATAATGCCATTTTTGTACAAGTTAATATGAATCTTTAGGGTCAAAATAAAAACTTTGTAATATACTTTTATTAAAAATTCTCATTAGTATTTTAAGAAAACACTCATTTTACCTGCTCAAAAACAGCTCTGTTTTCAGCACGCCGTTTCAGTGCATATGCCTTTAAATGATAATGAGCTTTGCTCAATCCGCCCCCTCTGTTCTGTGCGTACAGTTTTTAATAACACAATAACCATAACGCGTTGTTCATTATAAACGTGGGATTATTAATTATATTGAGAACGTCGTAACATTACATAGAATACATGCCGTAATGCACCCTGAGTGTAAACATTAGCCACATTCATCGTGAAGCCTGCAAGCGGTTTGCAAAGATTAATATTTAAAGGTTAATGAAACGTTACACTCACTTCTTCTGGAGGTGCAGCAGGAACACGTATAGTTGGTATCGATTCCTTTTTCAGGAGCAGCTTCTTAGCAAAACCATACTGACCCTCCTCGTTTATAAAGCAGTCTGATGTGAAATGATTCGCGCAAACATGAACGCATTGACGTTGATCGTGGGGAATATTCCCATCGTAAACAAACTCAGCCACTGCGTCTTCAGCGGTTCGGATTTAGGAACATCAAAATGACTGTTGTGTTCGTTATTACATCCAAGAACAGAACACCACAATCGCAAGACGCCATTCTGCTCCAGTGTAAACAATGACAGACTATGAGGACAGCTCGCTCAGGGCGGGGCTGTGTTGAAACGCTGCTGTCAATCAACAATTGTGGGAGGGGCGTCTGTTTTATCTACGTCACAAAAACGAACGGCTCAATTTGAGGCAGGGGAAAACATATAAGGAGATTAAAACAAAAACACTGGATGGATTTTTATCATTATATGATGGTTGTGTACAGGCACTGTCAACACACATTTCAGTACAATCAACTTGTAAAAGTGCATGTACCATTATATGACCCCTTTAATCGAACGGGAAGAGCTCGATTCGGACATGTTAGGAAGGTACTGCAGGGCCAAATGCTGCAAACTGTCAATGGATCGAGGTAAGACTGCGGAGTCTATATGTACCCTCTTATCATTGATTGCTGATTGCTGTCCACTCGTGTTAATTATCTGAACGTGCTCCTCCCGAATTTAGTTAATAAAACTTCATTTGAATTAACACTGAAATTAACAAAAAATAATCTTTGGTAATATGGTTTGATCAATGTTACAATGTGATGTTGATTCTAAATACATTTTGTTGAAAGACTGAAAAGGAATGTCAAACAATGTTGCCATCCTATGTACCAATTAATGTTGAAACAACATTAATATTTCAATCACACTTCAATGGTGCGTCAACAAATTCCTGACCATTTCAAAATTTGTAGAAAACCTTTTAAAATATAAATGACACCTTTCCAGCAGTTGAGTCAATTTATTTTATTCAATCAGTCAATGACAACAAATATATTAAAATATCTTTTTTTTTTTTAAGAAAGGGGGAGAAATAGGACAAAAGCATTTCAACCTTTAAAAATAAAATTGGCTTCAGAAGTCTGATGTCATCATAACTACAGGTCCAGCGGTTCAGGTTTATAAAAATCTGTCTTGCATCAGACTACTGCCTCTTTTCCTTTGGGTTCTCTGAAATCTGAAAAAGAAAGCATGATGTTACTCAAGAACAAGTAAAATCAGTTGTCATACATACAGTCACATTCAATAATGTTAATACACTAAACAAAATATGATTCACTTTTTTTTTAAGTCACTGAAAACAAAATATTCTAACTACGATTATAGTATCGTAAAATTCTGTTTATTTATTTCTATGAATGCTTTAGGCCCCGTTTACACGAGAACGATTCCGGGTGAAAACGTAAAAATATTTTATCGGATGTGCCTTTCGTTTACACGGCAACGGCGTTTTGGGGGCTTAAAAACGCAAAAAAGTGAAACCACCCTCCAGAGTGGAAATCTTAAAAACGCTCCACCGTCGCGTTCCCGTCTAAACGGTAAAAACGCAAATCTGCTCACGGTGGCTCTCGTCGCGTACGCGTTTACGTCACATGCATGCGCCAGTACAGGAAAATAACAACCAACATGTCAGATTATTTCCATACGTCGGACCTTCAAGTTGCCCTAGCAGCTCTGAAAAACATACAAGAGTCTTTTCAGCAGTTGTACAAAATAGATATTGAGTGATATTGGTGTTGTTGTGTGGCAGTGCTTCACATTGCCACCTAGCCGCCTGGAATGCAAACTACATCGAATTTCACACACTTTTGCGTCACCATATGCACGCGGATTTCCCAACCATAACGCTCGTCTAAACGCAGAATAAAAACTGATGACGCAACGCCACTTTTGCGTTTTCTCTTCAGATCGTTTCCGTGTAAACATAGCCTTAATATCAAAAGAAAGCGCTAGCAGGGGTGTCGGATTTATCTCCAGCCCTAATTAAACACACCTGAGGCAGATAATCAAGCTCATCAAATCAATGAACACTTCCAGGTGCTGGAGCTAAACTCTTCATGAAGAGGAACAAACACCTCTGAGCTATAGCCATTCAATTTCTCAGTTCATTTTCTGTGAAACTACAGCATTCAAATAACACTTTTATCTTGTGGAATAAAAAAGATCTTAGTTTTTTTCAATGAAAATTTCTTTAAAGAGATAGTTCAACCCGAAATGAAAATTCTGTAATCATTTACTCACCCTCAAGTTGTTCCAAACCTGTATGAGTTTCTCGCTTCTTTTGAACACAAAATAAGATATTTTAAAGAATATCGGTAACCAGAAAGTTGACGGTGGCCATTGATTTCCATAGTAGGAAATAAATACCATGGAAGTCAATGGCTAACATCAACTGTCTGGTTGCCAACATCCTTCACTCTATCTTCTTTTGTGTGCAGCAGAAGAAAGACATTCATACAGGTTTGGAACAACTTGAGGGTAAATAAATGACATAATTTTAATTTCAGGCTGAACTATCCCTTTAAAGCTGCAGATTCACCTTATGTAGACCCTAATCTCTTTAAATATCACAACATAGCCAAGTCAGTCACTTTCTTAATAAAAACTAGATGTTTTTTTTTATTGTGTTTCAGTGGAAACAAGCTGAACTGAATGGAAATCAGTTATTTCTCAAATTTAATACAGATTCAGGAATATGAATGATTACCTGATTAAGCAGTGATAAGATACAGGATATCATCAAGTCCCAGGTCAGGTGATTATGCTGTCGACAACAACTCAGTGTATGATCAATGTCAGCATTATCAGGAGGGTGCTTTTTTAATTGTCCATCTTCATCTGCCTTCACACCTACTAAAGGAGCAATGTGTTCTGCATGCAAACACTGACCGATACAAGACATGGGCTATGTTAACATTCTTGCTCATGTTCATGTCTCTTGCACCTTAAGAAATCTGTTAAATGACATAACTTTATTCAGGAAATTCCTAATAAACTTTACTAAAGCAAGTACTTTTTAAGAATGTAGAAAAATAGATGCTTTATTCAAACACTAATAACTTTGTAATCTAATTACAGTGAGTAACAACACAAATCAAACGCAAATAAGCATGCAAAACAAAGGAACAGAGAAATAAAGTAGATGCACCATTGTTTGAAACTCTGCTAGAGAAGTCGTGTAAGTATGTCAGGTAATTCAACAAACAAGAGGTCTGTATAGGATGCACCTGTTTTCTCTCTAATGAGGAAGCATTAGACTACTGAAAAGTGCACATGCAAAGACAAAATGGGCGTTTACCAATCAGTGGCCCATTTCAAACTACAATGCAGGTAAATGTTTTTCAACCATTTTTCAACAGACTTGCTAAAATCATGAAGGCCCTAAACCAAGCCCACAGTGGATTACAGCAAATCGGGTAAAGCGGTTGAAAATGTCCTTTGTGGTTTGAAAACGCCCCACTGATCGAGAAACACCCACTAGTGTTCTGCAGATATACGCCTGAATGATCTTGTGCTCATCACCTACAAATCACTGTTAGTTCAATGTCATTGTCTCCACCCATGTGTGCTGTTGGCTTTCATCAAAATGTCAATGCTGATTCAGCACACTTTAAACATTGAAATGTCAATCTCAACCAAAATGATGGTTTAGATCAAAACTCAACATTGTATCAATGTCACCATGCTATCTGGGTATAACCCTAAATGAACAATTTTCAGCTGCTTCGGGGTTAACGCTTAACAAATCTAATGTGAAATTTTATGTTTGCATCAGACTGAAGAAGGAAAAAATATTTAACATACCTGTTAAGAAATCTGTAAAATATTTAGGTATTCCTGTTTGTAAGGATCACAAGGAACGTCGTCAACATCTTAATTTTTCACCTAAATTGAAGAAAACTAAAAGAATATTGAATTTATGGCTTCAAAGAGACATTTCGCTTTTAGGAAGGATTCTGTTGACTAAAGTGGAAGGGATTTCAAGATTTGTCTTGAACAATGTCCTTGATTGAACATGTAAAGATATTAACTCTATATTTACAAATTTTATGTGGAAAAACAGACACCATCATATAAAAAAAATCGGTGCTCTCTGGTTCTAAGGATGAAGGTGGATTTGAACTTTTGGGACTTGAATTACACCTTTAAGGTGAAATGGTTGAAGGAATGTTTGAAAGCACCAGAGTCCTTATGGCACTTTATTCCCAATAACATCTTTAATAATGTAGGAGGCCTAAAATTCTTATTGAAGTGTATCTACAATATTACAAGATTGCCGCTAAAACTATCCCAATTTTATCAACTTTTGGCCTGGAAATTATGTCATTCTCACAACTTTTCTCCACACAAATCCATCTTATGGAATAATGAATGTATCACTAAAGGGAACAAGGCACTTTATTTACAGAAATGGATTGATAGAGATATTATTTTTGTAAAAGACCTTTTTGATTGCAATAGCCAATTACTTAACTATGAATCCTTTCTCAGAGAGAAGGCATTCCCGATAACTTTCAAAGAATATAATTCAGTTGTTAAATCTATACCTAATGGAATATTAGAACTAATGAAAAGTTATAAAAAACAAAATGAAGCTCCTGACTTTAAATTTACTCTTTATATAAATGGTATGGATATTATGAGTAGTAAATGTACTAATAAGCATATCAGAAAATACTTTATAAATTTAAAGAAAACAACTCCTCGTGGGAAATTTCTCTGGAATTCTCAATTCACAGAGATTAATTGGCATGGTACGTGGCTTGTTCCTTTTAGATTTTGTATCTCGAACAAGGTTAGGGAATTACATCTGAAAATATTGCATAATATATATCCCACAAACCTGTTTATCTCAAAATTCACATCTATTGATAATAAAGAATGTATTTTTTGTAAAACTGAACAAGAAACTTTAACCCATCTCTTTTATGGCTGTTCATTTTGTTTAACTTTCTGGAAAAATGTTGAAAATTATATCTAAAACATCTCAAAAATCACACTTGATGGGAAACAAATTTATACCTATTTTGATTGTAAAGACAGAAAGCTATGTAATATTGTAAATACCTTTATTTTACTAGGTAAGTTTCATATTCATGAAGCAAAATTCTCCAATTCTAAACCTTGTTTTAAATTATTTCAAATTGAAAGTTGGCTAAAAATATGAAAGCTATGCTAATAACTGATATGTACTCTAAACTTTTCATTTAAAAGTATGAAAGGTAATGCTAACTATACATTTACATTTACATTTATTCATTTAGCAGACGCTTTTATCCAAAGCGACTTACATTTGAGGATTAAACCAAGCGAGTCATTGTGGAGAGGCAAAAACAACACAAGAAGTGCTCAGAATACAAAGTTCAAACATTGCTCAGAGTAGCATAAACCAGACAAGCAAAGATTTCAAGATTTTTTATTTTTTTTTAGGTTAAGTGCTCACGGAAGAGATGAGTTTTCAGTTGTCTTTTGAATGTTGTCAGGGATTCTGCATTCCGGACAAGGGTGGGTAGATCATTCCACCAGCATGGAACCGTGAATGAGAATGTTCTGGAGAGTGATTTTGTGCCTCGCTGTGATGGTACCACGAGCCGTCTCTCATTGACCGATCGTAGGCTTCTGGTAGGGATGTAGACCCGTAGAAGCGAGTGAAAGTAGAAGGGACCTGAGCCAGTGGTCAATCTGTAAGCAAGTGTCAGCGCCTTGAACTTGATGTGAGCAGCGAGTGGTAGGCAGTGCGGGGAGATGAACAGAGGAGTGACATGGGCCCTTTTGGGCTCGTTGAAGACAAGACGAGCAGCAGCATTCTGGATCAATTGTAAGGGTTTAGTTGCACATGATGGAAGTCCAGCTAGAAGAGCATTGCAGTAATCAAGCCTAGAAATAACCAGGGCCTGGACAAGAAGTTGTGTTGCATGCTCAGTTAGGAAAGGCCTGATCTTCCTGATGTTATGCATTGCAAACCTGCATGATCGAGCTCTCTTTGTAATGTGGTCTGTGAAGGTCAGCTGGTCATCAAAGATTACTCCAAGATTTCTGACCAACCTTGATGGGGTGATTGAGGAAGAATCTAGCTTAATAGTGAAGTCGTGCTGTAGAGACGGATTGGCAGGGAGAACGAGAAGCTCAGTCTTTGTCAGGTTGAGCTGCAGGTGATGTTCTTTCATCCAAGCCGAGATGTCAGCCAGACAGCTTGAGATTTGTGCAGCTACTGTGGAATCATCTGGTTGAAATGAGAGGTAGAGCTGGGTGTCATCAGCATAGAGCTGGGTGTCATCAGCATAGCAATGGTAAGAGAAACCATGTGCCTGTATGATGGGTCCCAGTGATGTGGTGTAAATGGAGAAGAGGAGGGGTCCAAGCACTGAACCCTGGGGAACCCCTGTGGTCAGTTGATGTGCTTTGGAAACCTCGCCTCTCCATGTGACCCTGAAGGACCTACCTGTGAGATAGGACTCAAACCAATGGAGGGAGGTTCCTTTGATGCCCAGTGATGAGAGGGTGGCCAGAAGTATCTGATGATTCACAGTGTCAAGGGCAGCAGACAGGTCTAGGAGAATGAGAACTGGTGATTTGGAAGCAGCTTTTGCGATCCGCAGGGCTTCTGTGACCGACAGTAATGCAGTCTTGGTTGAATGCCCTTTCTTGAATCCAGATTGGTTAACATCCAGCTGGTTGTTCAGAGACAGGAAAGATGATACTTGGTTGAAAGCAACTCGTTCAAGTGTTTTCGCAATGAATGGTAGGAGAGAGACAGGTCTGTAATTCTCTAAAAGTGATGTGTTTGATGTTGGTTTTTTAAGCAGTGTGGAGTTACCCGAACCTGCTTAAATGCTGTAGGAAAAATGTCAGTATGGAGGGATGAGTTGATGATGTGTGTGAGTGCTGGTAGAAGTGTGGCAGAGATGGCTTGTAGAAGGTGTGAGGGGATGGGGTCTAGAGGGCAGATGGTAGGATGACTGGAGAGGAGAAGTTTAGATACTTCTTCCTTGGTTAGTGGAGAGAAGGAGGAGAGAAGGTTATTGCTTGTGGGAGAGGTTAGTCTAGGTTCCTGTGTGTGTGGAACAGGGAACTGACTGCTAATGGTTGTTGTTTTGTTAGTGAAGTTGTTAGCAAAATCATCAGCAGTTAGCGAGGAGGTGGGTGGTGGTGGAGGTGGACAGAGGAGAGAGTTGAATGTCTTGAAAAGTGTTCGTGTGTTAGGGGCGGTGTTGATTTTGTTGTGAAAATATGAAGATTGTGCGGCGTGAACATCAACAGAAAAGGAAGAGAGCTGAGATTGATACATACTCAGGTCAGATGTATCTTTTGATTTGCGCCATTTCCTCTCCATTGCCCTGAGTTTGGTCCGCTGTTCACGAAGAACCTCAGATAACCAGGGGTTAGAGGGAGTAGCGCGTGCTGGCCTGGAGGAGAGAGGGCAGATAATGTCTAAAGAAGAAGTTAAAGTATCCGTTGCGGTATTCACATCTAGGGATGAGAATTGTGAGGGTGAGGGAAGAGAAGATGACACAGCAGAGGAAAGACGGGAGGGAGAAATTGAGCGCAGGTTTCGTCTGAAAGTAACTGGTAGGGGAGTTGGTGGAGCGTGGATAGTGAGTTGTAGATTGAAAGTAATGAGGAAATGATCTGAAACGTGGAGAGGTTTCACCAAAATGTTGTCTGTGATGCAGTTGCGTGTGTAAACCAGGTCCAGTTGGTTGCCTGACTTGTGAGTACCTGTGGTGATGAGCCGTTTGAGATGGAATGAGGCTAGGAGAGAGATGAAGTCTTTAGCATACGGCTTCTCTAGATGAATGTTGAAATCGCCAAAGACTACAAGTGGAGTACCATCCTCAGGGAAAGAGGACAGCAGCACGTCCAGCTCCTCTACAAAGCTTCCCAGTTGACCTGGGGGGCGATAAATGACTACAATATGGATCTTAATGGGAGTTGTAAGTGTAATAGCATGATATTCAAATGAGTTGTTATTGCATAGAGAAGAGAGAGTTGAGTATTTCCAATTTTTTTAAATGAGAAGACCAGTGCCCCCACCCTTTCCCCGACTGGCGAGGGGTGTGAGAGAAAGAGAAGTTGTTAGAGAGAGCAGTAGGGGTTGCTGAGTCTTCTGGACGGATCCAGGTCTCAGTCAAGCCCAAGATATTAAGAGTAGAAATAGATGCAAAGGCAGGAATGAAGTCAGCTTTATTGACTGCTGATTGACAATTCCATAGACCCATAGAAAGAGAGAGAGGTGTGTGTGTGGATGAGAGAACGGGACGCAGATTAGCAGTATTGTGCTGCCTTCTGTGCGTGATGAGAGAGCGTTGTCGAGAGACAACAGGAATGTACTGAAAGCACATGTTGATTAAGGGAAATAGGATACAAGTAGGAAAGGAAAGGGAGAAGAAGATACTTAAGTGCTTAGCTGATGTCGTTGCTCGGTGGAGTCGCACAGGTAGAGTCGATGGTCTTTAACCGAGTCGGTCTTCACACGATAAAGCTGAAACGTTTCCGCTGGCGCTTCCGCGACAGCGCACACACTACATAGATATAATGCGCTCAAATTACTGAGTGAGGACAGCTGTCTCGGCCCAGCAATTAACACAGCACCCTCAAATAATCCGAAAATGTGAGATCGAAACTAGCTGTTGGCCAGTGACTCACTTAAGTGCTATGCAATTTAATCTGCAATAATGTTCAGACGCGGCTGTTATAAAAAGTAGGAACGCGTCTAATTAAAATACAGATTTTTGAGAAGGTGAAACAACTAAACTGAAACAACAGGATAAATGGATATTAAGAAAAAAATCTACTTGCGCGCTCTTGTCGACTCACAGACTGACCGCTTGACCGCTTCACCAGAACTATACTACCAATTGAAGTATGTCACTTTGTTTTTTTTTAATTGTTATTATTCTTGATATATTTTATGTATTATTTAGTACTTTATCGGACTGTATGCGTTGTAACAATTGTCTGTTACTTTTGTTTTTAATTTGTTAATAAAAAAAATAAAAATAAAAAAAAATACATTATTCTTCTTTTTTTTTTTTTTTGGCGGTTGGTAAACAGCTTTTAGGTGCATTACCGCCACCTTCTGAATAGGAGTGTGGGTCTGAATTCTACATCGCTAAATTCTATGGAATAATCCTGTTGTTTTCAAGTAAATAAAAAAAATACATCTAAAACATTGTTCACCAGAATTTCTTTGCAATATATCGTTAACATTCAGTTTTATCTTTACTTCCGCTAACTGTTCTATAAGTGTTTGTCGTTCCTGATTGTATTTAGGACAATGTTCTATAACATGTTCTATGGTTTCTTGATTACCACACTCACAGTTGCCATCAGCATGTTTTCTCATTAGAGCTAATGTGCTGTTCAATCCTGTATGTCCATACCTCATACCTTCTTGAGACAATATCCTCCTCCTGCTTGCTTCTACTGGTATTCCTGCTCCATCCAACATTCTTTTGAATTTTATGTAGATGTTTGCCTGTGCTTTCATTGTCCCATAAATATTTCCATATACCCTTATTTTTGGTTTTAATCATGCTTTTAATTTCTGCTTTACTATTGAATATTAAAGGAATAGTTCTCTTTTAAATTAATTTTTGGTATGTTTTAGCTTACCTCAAGGGCATCCAAGATGTAGGTGTTTTTGTTTCCGCAGTAGTTTCAATTTTGATATTTTTAGGTCAAACCGTTCTTGTCTGTCAGTCATATAATGCAGGTCTATGGTCACCACCTCAAAGAGCATGCACAGAGAAGTCCAAATTAAACATGATTTAATGACTCGTAAATGTAAGTACACATTGATGGCCTAAGACACGAAACGAACGGTTTGTGTGAGAAAACGAACAGTATTTATATCGTTTTTACCTCTTGTAACCACAGCCACGTCCAAGTGATCTGAGGGCGCGGGCGCTTCGGTCTGCGCAAACGCCGGAAAGCACCGTAAGTGATCTATCAAATAAATATGGTTGTGAAAAAAATTCAACGTTGTCTGTTGATATATCGAAATCGTCTTCCATTGCGATTTCCTGTATATCTAAATATGTTTAGATCTTCACAGTGAAAGGTAACACTTCTGAAATCTCTGTGAAAACAATGAGTGACGTACACGTGCGAGAGATCACTTCCGGCGTTTTCCGGCGCTCGCGCAGACCGAAGCGCACGCTCCCTCAGATCACTTGGACGTGGCTGTGGTTACAAGAGGTAAAAACAATATAAATACTGTTCGTTTTCTCACACAAACCGCTCGTTTCGTGTCTTAGGCCATCAATGTGTACTTACATTTATGAGTCATTAAATCATGTTTAATTTGGACTTCTCTGTGCATGCTCTTTGAGGTGGTGACCATAGACCTGCATTATATGACTGACAGACAAGAACGGTTTGACCTAAAAATATCAAAATTGAAACTACTGCGGAAACAAAGACGCCTACATCTTGGATGCCCTTGAGGTAAGCTAAAACATACCAAAAATTTATTTCAAAGTGAACTATCCCTTTAATGCTGTCTTGCTTTGTTGTCTGCTTAGCATATTTATCTGAAACTTCATTCCCCATTACTCCTACATGGGCTGGGATGCCAACCCAACACGATGCTGACTCCTGACTCTATCAATCTATTCACTAAATGCCTTATATCATTACCAATATCTTGCCTGGATTCAGAGTGAAGATTCATTATACTTATTAAAGCTGAACTTGAATCAGACCATATCACTACACCTTTCGATCCATATTCCTCAGCTGTATACACAGCAAGATCATCACTAATTCTAGCCTTAATCAGTTTCAATTCAGGGATTGTATATGCCACCCCTACTCTCGTTTATTTTTGATGCATGTGTATATACCTGAATATTACTTCCATATTTTCCTCCCACATACATTTCAAATGTACAGTTATCTATGTTAATCCCATTCTCTCTTTCTTCCAATAGTGTTAGATCTATTGCTACCTCTTCAAGCATCCAAGGAGGAACTCTCGAATATGCTACCGTTGGACTTACAATTAACTTCCATTTCTCTAACAATATACTCTATTGTCCAACCAAAACTTGAGCTCTGTTTTTTCTCCTTCTCTTGACAGGGCATTAGAAACTTCTGACTAATGCCCCGTTTACACGAAGGGAAGACGCAGATATTTCCCTGTGGTTTGGCCTCTCATTTACACGAAAACGTATTCGGTTATGTACGTAACCTCGGTTCTCTCTAGAAGAGGGAACGAGTATTGCGTAAGTTGTTTACGCTATGGGTAAAGTCATGTTTTCTCGAGATATGAAGACAAAAAATTATCCTTATTTCCATTTTTTCCATTTATTGTCAACGCAGTGCAGCAGCTAGCAGACCTAGAGCAGGCTATCTTGCGTGCTCATTGGCTGCCCTGCGGCAACTTCAGCAGCCTACCACTGAGCCTCGCGCATGACGTCGCCCCCTCTACGCGTCACAGCACGCCAAAAGGGGTGTGGTTTAGCGTATAAAAGTCAGGCTCGGTAGGCAGCTCACTGGTTTTCATCGACTGAAGCAAAATCGCTCGTGGCGCTAGCACGGTCAGGTTACGCAATACTCGTTCCCTCTTCTAGAGAGAACCGAGGTTACATACGTAACCGAGTACGTTCTCTTACGAGAGGTTCTCTCGTATTGCGTAAGTTGCTTACGCTACAGGAACCCATTGTCAACGCCGTGAGCGCCAAGCATCCACTCCATGAGTCAAAGGGAATCCTGGGGAACATAGATAAGTGGGAATCAGGCGGCCAGCAGCGCGGGCCAGCACATGTTCTTAAGCACATATATAGGGCATACAGAGCATTGTTGCCGGTCTATATAAACCTTCACCATACAGTGCAGCTCAACCAGGAGAGCTAAGGTCACGTGAGAGTAGTCTGCGCATGATCAGATCTGGGCAGAACATACACACCACTCATACTGACAGAAGTCTAGCCTGCAGGGCAGGAATTTCCAGGTTATAAAACCTAACGAATGTAGATGGGGAGGCCCAGCCTGCCGCATAACAAATGTTGTGAATGGAAATCCCGCTGGACCAAGCCGACGACGAGGCCACGCCTCTAGTGGAATGAGCCCTGACGGCCAACGGGCATTGCAGACCTTTAGACACATAAGCAGATGCAATAGCTTCCACTATCCATCTGGACAGACTCTGTTTCGAGGCGGCGAGACCCTGGGTGCGCCCACCAAACGAAACAAAGAGCTGCTCCGAGTGCCTGAAAGGGACGGAGCACGTAATGTAAGCCCTCAGCGCCCTGACAGGGCAGAGGAGATTAACATCGCTCTCACTATCGGATGCTGGCAGAGCCGATAGAGTAATGACCTGTGCTCTGAAGGGAGTGCCCATCACCTTAGGGACATAGCCATGCCTTGGTTTAAGGATGACTTTTATACGCTAAACCCACACGTTTAACTGATGACAGAGCTGTCAGAAAAACGGTTTTGAGCGAGAGGTACTTTAGGTCCACGGAGTCTAGCGGTTCAAAGGGGAATGCTTTCAGGGCCTCTAGGACCAAGGGAAGATCCCACATGGGAACCGACGGGGGTCGCGGGGGATTCATCCACCTGGCTCCTCTAAGGAAGCGTATGACAAGCTCGTTCCTTCCTATTGACTGACCGCGCGTCGACTCAGAGAACTCTGCAACGGCCGCCACATTTACTTTAAGCGTGGATGGGGACCTGCCCTTATACAACAGCTCTTGCAGGAAGCCAAGCAACCACGGGACCCCACACATTCTTGGGTCTAGATTTCTATCGGCACACCATTTGGAGAACACAGACCATTTAGACGCGTAGAGCCGCCTCGTAGAGGGAGCTCTGGATTGCGTAATCATGGTCATCACTCCTTCTGGCAGGACAATGGGTATCCATTGATTAACCATACATAGAGAGACCAGCGCTCTGGATGGGGATGCCAGATTGAGCCGCGGGCTTGAGAGAGGAGATCTCTCCTCACCGGAATCGGCCAAGGAGCTGTGTGTGACAGCCGCGTCAGCTCCAGGAACCAGATTTGATTCTCCCATCGCAGGACTATAAGGAGCACAGAGTGGCGCGTTTCCCTGATCCTCTTGATTACCTGTGGTAACAGAGAGACCGGAGGGAAAGCATAGAGAGGGAGGCTGGGCCAGATTTGGGCCCGCGCATCCTCGTTCTTTGAAAAGAACATCGATCAATGAGCTTTGTCTTTTAACGCAAACATTTCGACTTCCGCTTTGCCTAAAAGGCGACCCAGTAACTGGACTGTTTGGGGGTGCAGGGACCATTCCCCTGGGGGAACGTAGTACCTGGACAGTTTGTCTGGGCCGTCGTTCAGATGGCCTGGCACATGCGCAGCTCTCAGCGAGCGCAGGAGGTGCTGAGACCATACGAGAAGGCGTTCTGTCAGATCGCAGAGACTCCTGGATCTGACACTGCCCTGACGGTTTATGTAGGACACCACAGACATGTTGTCCGAGCGGACTAGCACATGGTGGTCCCGTATAAATGGGAGGAAGCGCTTGAGCGCGTTCTCGACCGCTATCATCTCTAGACAGTTTATGTGGAAGAGTTTCTCTCGGTCTGACCACAGGCCAAGACCGGTCTGCCCTCGAAGAGAGCGCCCCAGCCTAAGTTGGAGGCGTCCGACGAGATTACCTTCCGGTGTTAGACAGCTCCCATTGTCACCCCCCGCTGGTACCAGTCGGCCGCTAACCAGGGCTGCAGAGCTGAAACGCAGCTCTGAGTCACTCTGGTTCGTCTGCAGCCGAGAGCCCAAGCTTGGTGAGGCACTCGAGCATTCAACCAGCATTGCATGCGCAGTAGGCCCAGTTGAAGCACTGAAGCACAAAAGTTTGAGATAACTTTGTGATGCGTGAGCAGCGCCGGGCGTTTACTAGTAAGCGTGAACGCTCGTAAGCGGGCACGTAACTTACATTCGTAGCCTGACCGATATGAGGCTGTTTTGGCCGTGTGACAGAGCGGGCAGAGAGTAGGCGTGAGCACAGAGTTGTGGGCACATTTCCTACATCTAGCACTCGAGCGGTCTTTGCCAGCTTTATGAGAGTGGGCTCTGTGAGTGTGAGAGACACGGGGGTATCGTGCTTGCGTGTAGGGGTGAACACTGAGATGTGGGCACATTTTCTACACTTAGAGCACCACGGCGTGAGCCGGATAGCCAGACGTTATACTCTTGAGATTTTGCAGGCGAGCGGGTTTCATTACCGGCTCGCTGGCTGCTGAATACATCGCTGCAGTAGCCTTTTCTAAGGGGACTGACAGGGCGAGATGTTTCAATGGTGGTCCAGCCGCGGTGGGACTCAACCATCTTTTGCGAGTTTTGTCTGGGTCGCCGTGGCAACGGCGGTTGTGTTCAGGCGAGCGGGTTGCATTACCGGCTCATTGGCTACCGAATACACCACTGCAGTAGCCTTTGTAGCCTTCCTGGATCGAGGAGGAGGCGGAGTGATAAGAACTCGACCACTCCTCGCTGTCCGATGCCAGGATGGAACAGCTGTCACCTGGGTCTATTCCCTCAGCATCGAACCCTGAGGCGGCGGCAGTGAGGGCCGAAGCCGGCAGCTGCGCGTCCGGGAGGGGCGGAGAAGGAGAGAGAGAAGCTGGCGGGATGTATTCCGGCGAGCATTTCAGTGTGACTTCAGGCTCCGGTGGTCTCTGTGAACGGCGCTTCTTCTTGCGAGGTCCAGAGGGTGGAGTGACAGCTCCCACGTTGAAGGTCTCGAGTCGAGCCCGCAGGGTCGACAGGGGAAGCGCTTCACAGTGCACGCAGCCTCCCGAATCAAGAGCGAGGGCTGCGTGGTCTGGGCCCAGGCAGAGAGCGCAGATCACATGCCGGTCTCCGGCACTGAGCGGGGCTCTGCACGAGCCACAGGAATACAAGGTATTTTTAGAAAAACGCCTCACGCTCTTTTAGAAAATGAGTGTCGCAGCGGCGAACACTCACAGAAAGCAATAGCGCTAAAAGGATACTCGTCGCCGGATGGCGTAGCAGGCACGGAAGGCTGAAGTCGGCGAAGACGACCGGCTTCCTCAGGTGCTTTCCTCTGCGTGCTGGTCGCTGGTTTTGACGGCGGTGGCTTCTCTCAGAGTCCAGCGATGCGGAGAGCTTCGCTGAAGAGATGAAAATCAGTGAGCTGCCTACCGAGCCTGACTTTTATACGCTAAACCACACCCCTTTTGGCGGGCTGTGATGCGTAGAGGGCGCGACGTCACGCGCAAGGCTCAGTGGTAGGCTGCTGCAGTTGCCGCAGGGCAGCCAATGAGCACGCAAGATAGCCTACTCTAGGTCTTCTAGCTGCTGCACTGCGATGACAATAAATGGAAAAATTAAGGATAATTTTTTGGCTTCATATCTCGAGAAAAGATGGCTTTACCCGTAGCGTAAGCAACTTACGCAATACGAGAGAACCTCTCGGAAGAGAACCCCGTTTTTATCACAGAAAACGATTATCTCTAAAAACTCCGGCCAAAGTGGAGATTTCCAATAATGCCAGTTCATTCATTTCTTTTTTTTTTTCTTTTTTTTTTATTCTGAAGTAGAACAGATTCAGTGAACTGTCCAAATGATTCAGAATGAATCAAACTTATTCAGACTATTCTGCTAACCCTTTTGACCAATTCATTGATTTGTTCACATTGGCAAATTAATCACTTTATCAGGGAGAAGAAAATTGTAAAATGGCTACATTATTTAACTTTTTCCCTGCCTGAGTTAAAAAAAAAAAGTTGTCAGCCAACACCAGTTTCACAAATATTTCATGGCCCGCAGAATATTTGTTTGTATGAATATCTGACCATGCATATATCAACAGAAAGAATAGAGCCTCTGCGTTTAAAAAAACAAAAAACAAATAAAAAAAGCTTATTCTAGCTTCATGCATTTTTTTTATCAACCCTTGAATGTGTCACGGATTCAATCACCAATGACACCACTCCATCAATCACAACTCAGCACACCTGGTCTCGCTCATCATGCCCTTCGGTCTGTCCAACTCACCGTCAGTTTTCCAGGGGTTCATGAATGAAATCTTCCGTGACTTCCTCAACCGATTCGTCATAATCTATATCGACGACATCCTCATCTACTCCACCAGTCTTGAGGAGCACGTAAACCAGGTACATCAAGTCTTGACACGTCTTCGTGAGCACCAGTTATATTTAAAACTCGAGAAGTGCGCATTCCACCAAACCACCATTCACTTCCTGGGATATGTCATTCGTCCAGAGGGTATCTCCATGGATCAAAACAAGGTGAAAGCTGTCCTCAACTGGCCCAAACCTCATACTCTGAAAGAACTACAGAGATTCCTTGGCTTTGCGAACTTTTATCGTTGTTTTATCAAGGACTACAGCAAGACCTGTGCTCCTGTCACATCCATGGTAAGGAAGGAGGTCAAACGTCTCACCTGGTCTCCAGAAGCCACTGCAGCCTTCGAGAACCTAAAGAAAGCCTTCTGTTCAGCCCCCATGCTCTGCCATCCGAACCCAGATAAGCCATTCGTCGTGGAAGTCGACGCCTCTTCCAACGGTGTTGGAGCTGTACTGTCCCAACGGCAGGGGACTCCTCCTCAACTCCGACCGTGCGCCTTCTTCTCACGCAAGTTAACACCGGCAGAACAAAACTATGATGTGGGCAATCGGGAGTTATTGGCCATCAAACTGGCGTTGGAGGAGTGGAGACATTGGCTAGAAGGAGCAAACCATCCATTCCAAGTAATCACAGACCATCGTAGCCTTGAATACCTCCGAGACGCCAAAAGGTTGAATCCACGCCAGGCCCGGTGGGCATTGTTCTTCACTCGTTTCAACTTCTCGGTAACCTATCGCCCTGGAACCAAGAACCTCAAAGCCGACGCACTGTCTCATTTGTTCCAACCGGAAACCTCTCAGAAAAGCGCCGAAACAGTCCTCCCTTCAACCCTGATAATGAGTCCCATTCTCTGGGAACTCAACAACCTCATCGCTGAGGCCACCTTGTCGGAACCTGCTCCACCGGGGGTTCCTGAGGGGAAAATCTTCGTTCCATCTCGACTCCGGATACCCCTCATGGATTCCGTGCATACTTCTCCGGGATCCGGACACCCAGGTAGCCATCAGACCTTGACTCTCCTCCAAGAACGTTACTGGTGGCCCAGGATGTCTCAGGAGGTCTCACGGTACGTGCAGGGTTGCACCGCCTGCGCCATGACCAAGGTACCACGGCGTCTACCTGAGGGTAAAATAATGCCTCTCCCCATACCGAATCGACTTTGGTCTCACATCGCTGTCGATTTCATAACTGATTTACCTCCCTCTGATGACAAGACCTGCATACTCGTCGTCGTCGACAGATTCTCAAAGTCCTGCAAACTATTAGCACTTTCCAAACTTCCCACAGCATTCAAGACTGCCGAACTTCTGTTCACAGAAATATTTCGCCACTTCGGCATTCCAGAAGACCTGGTTTCTGACCGAGGACCCCAGTTCATATCTCACGTCTGGAAATCCTTTTTTAAGTTATTGGGAGTGTCAGTCAGTTTGACGTCGGGGTACCATCCTCAGTCCAACGGTCAAGCAGAATGTAAAATTCAAGAAATCGGAAGGTATCTCAGGACCTATTGTCACGATACACAGAACAACTGGAACCGGTACCTACCTTGGGCGGAGTATGCTCAAAACTCCCTTCGTCAGTCCTCCACTGGTCTCACACCCTTCCAATGCGTCTTAGGCTATCAACCACCACTGTTCCCCTGGTCTGGGGAACCATCTGACATACCAGCAATTCAGCATTGGTTCGTGGAGAGTGAGAGGGTCTGGGAATCAGCCCATGTCCATCTACAAGGGGCAGTGCGGAGGCATCAACTACAGGCTGATACCCGTCGCAGGGCCACTCCTCTCTACACTCCAGGCCAGTTGGTATGGCTCTCGACCCGGGACATACGCCTCCGGCTGCCCTCACGAAAGCTGAGTCCCAGGTACATCGGACCATTCGCGATTGAGAGGCAGGTCAACCAGGTATCCTACCGTTATCACTTCCCCGTGACTACAGGATAGCTCCCACCTTCCACGTCTCCTTGTTAAAACCTTACTTCTCACCCCTCTCCTCTCGGACTAAAGAATCGAGCACCGACGAAACGCCCCCTCATCCTCCAGTGGACCCCGCAGAGGATTCAGTATACCAAGTTCACACCCTCTTAGACTCACGTCGCCAGGGAGGTCAACTTCAGTACCTAGTGGACTGGGAGGGATTTGGACCGGAAGAACGCAGCTGGGTTCATCGAGATGACATCTTGGATCCCGCTCTCCTCCAAGACTTCCACCGGGATCATCCGGATCGTCCTAAGCCTCGTCCACGGGGTCGCCCTCGTCACGGGGGCTACGGCCCTCAGGAGCTGGCCGTGGAGGAGGGGGTACTGTCACGGATTCAATCACCAATGACACCACTCCATCAATCGCAACTCAGCACACCTGGTCTCGCTCATCATCCCCGGAATTCTAATCGCTCCCACCTGCTCATCATTATTACTCACCTTGATGCACACCATTCATAAGCTTCAGTCTCCTCTCACTCAGCGTCCGGTCTCGTCTATCCGTTACCTGTGACTCACTGGTTCCTTGTGTTCGTTGCCTGGTTCCAGTTATTGCCTGACTTCAAGTGGCTTTCACTCCATTCTAACGTCCTGTTTATATCTCCTCTGCAGCGTCCGTGAATTGGGTTTCCTGATACTCACGATCACCTTCCTGGGTTTCACCTGCACTGATCTCCGACTGTTCAAGTGTCCTTCAGTAAGATCCAGCTGGTCCAGTCTAGCTCTTTCTATATCACTCCTGTCCACGGAATCCTCTGAGACTTTGGAATTCCCTGGGACATCACGAGCCTTTTAGGATTATGAAATTGCTTATGCTTGTTTAAATAAACATTGTCACTCTATCTTTGTGTCCTCGTCCCTCAGTACAAGCGTGACAGAATGCAAGTTTCATAAAAAAACGCAACATTTTGAGCAAAAAGCTGAGAAAATCATCATTTGTCAAAGACTAATTCCAGATCTAATTCAGAACGATGATCAAAACATAGATGGAATAGATAGTCAACCAACACGCTTAATGCTTGCACAGTCCTAAAGCTCGTCCTGGTTCGACATTTAATTCAGTAACATTAGGTAGTTTTGATTTATATGCTGTTTAATGCATGATTACATATGAGATCACTTGTTTCTGCATATTCTTCGAATGTGTTTTGGTCAGGAGATTCAGTACTCTTTCAGAAGATGTGTAATAGCGTCCCCTTACCTTATAACAGCTAAAACAAAGAAAGCCGGAAAATTACGTCAATGGCGGGGAAGCATTTTCTAACAGATAATGGAAATTTCAGCCAATAGCGGGGAAAGAGTTAAAAACTAAAGTGAAAAATAGCTTCACTATTTTTATCAATGCAACTGCCTAACACTATTAACTAGTACATGGGCAAATATTATAGTCTAATATAAAAAGTGAAGTTCAAGTTATACATACCCTATAGCACTGAAAAACAGCTATGTCTAAAGTTCGAATCCAACCTCTGACCCCCTTAACCGTGACTAGTTGACACCCTCTGTGAGGTCAGAGGTTTCAGAGTCACACTTACACTCACCCAGCTTTCAGCGCTCTGTGTAGAGGGCAACCCCTTGGGCCAGAGCTCCTATGTTGTAATTGCTGTATTTACATTTTACCAGCCTATGGGCCTCATTATGGGAAAAGGAGCGTGTGGGTTAAGGATGCTGCTGTACTGTACATGAAGACCCTCCCTGCTTTTATGACCCAGCATTCATCAGTCCTAACCTTCTGCCATGGGTGCATCTACTGGAACAAAAGAAGAACAAATACAAACAGAATGCATTTGTTTATCTGTTGGAGCTGTGTAGCTCATTATGATCTAAGAAAACGTGTCTGCATATTTGTTTAAAGTTCAACCACCTGTTTAATTTCCATTTATCCAAGTTAGTTCAGAAAAGTTATGTTCCATAAGTTAGTTTGTTGTTGTTCTTGCTCATGTCTGTTGATGCACAGAAATAACATCTTCAGGAGGGGTGAATGGCAACAGGTTTTCATGACCTGCAACAAAGGAATCTATAACTTATGCATGTTTTTTTCTCCCTTGTTTGCAAAGAGAGTATGTTCAGCTTCTGTTTAGTCTCCATGGTTTTTGAGTCTCAGCACAATATGTAGCCCTTTGTGACCTGATGTCTTGTCATAATATTTTTACTTTCTTTAATTTTTCTCTTAATGCAGCTCTACAGTGAAAAAAAAAACTGTTACTTTTGGGTTTTTATTAGACTAACAGAACAATGCTGCAATTTTGCATGTCAATGCTGCATTTGTTTTTTGTATTTTTTTTCTTTGCTTAGTAAGTATTACCTACCTTATAATGTACAGTGAAAGAGTAACAAGACAATACATAAACACATCATAATTATAAATGGCTTTATTTAAATAGTATAGTATTTACAGCAATTTTAGTTATCAATAACATTTTATTTTCCAGTTTATTATTAATTTTGGTTTCACATGTGTTACCTGAAGGTGTTTTGTCTTTGTCTGGACAAATTTTATGAACTTCGATTGAGGGCCCTATCCTACACCCGGCGCAATGCAGCGCCAAGTGGGCCCATTATGTGGTATTTTATTTTACCACCTGCAGTATATGATTATGTTGGTTACCAGTACAAACCGATTGTTTTAAGTATAGGTTGAAATATGATCATTATACCAATTAATAAGATAATGCTCTAAAAGTTGTCACTTTATTTTTCACTGTTTTTACTCTGAATGTCTGGCAACTAAAGCTCCAAGTTTTTTTAAAATATAATTGTGCATAATTTTTTTAGTGTAATTTTGTCCAATTATTCCATTGCATTGCATGAGTGCTTTTGTCTAAGAATATTTTAGTCTGTAGATTAAAAAAAAAAAATACAATATGCTCCAGCACATCTAAAATAAACTTTTTTTTTTCAGTGCCACAAAATGTAGGCTATTAGAGAGTGTAAAATGTACCCAAGACTGAACTTATAAGCAGTAGAAGTACAGATGTTTCAAATACCATCAAGGAGAATGTCTAAAATATGAATGATCAGGAAAAAAACAAACCAGATATCAATGAATTAATATGTTTACAAAATGAAATATATACCCTCTATAAGCATTTAAAGGCCTAAATTTGATGCAAAACATAGTTTGACCCCAGAATAACGTATATGCACAACCACAAGAACATATGGACACTTTACTAGCATTCTTAAAACAAATTAAACAAATTAAAGATTAAACATGAACCCAGAAAAATCAATTACATTTGAATATTTCAGAACATTTTCCAAAGTCAAAGCAATGTGTAGAGCAAAGCAATAACTGAAGTAATCAGTGTCAGGTAATTGTGATGGAAAAAACGTATTCGTTCAATTATAGTTATCCTGTTTTACACGTTTTCTTTCTTTCTTCTACTGTTATTTTTGCTGTCACTGATAATGAGGTTAGAGTGCTGTAGCGGTGACAGAGGAGACTCTCCTGTGGTGTTCCGTACAGAAATGGCACTGGTGAGAAGTCTACAGTATGTAGCCTATACCTTATCCCACTAGATTTTTTTAAATTTCCTTCATAGGTTATGTACAGTTGCAAGAAAAAGTATGTGAAATGGATTTCAGCGTAACATGGTCCTAAAATTTGATCTGATCCTAACAATCCTAACAAAACTTAAAGGGGTGGTTGATTGCGATTTCACTTTTTTCATTTTAAATAGTGTGTAATGTTGCTGTTGGTGCATGAACAGTATCTGCAAAGTTGCTGCGCTGAAAGTTCAACGTAAGCAGAGATATCGTCTTTTAAAAATCAGGAAGTTTAATGCCTACAAAAACGACTCGAATGGGACTACAACGATACTTCCCGGGTCTTATACGTAACTAACCCATATTCAACCCTCAATCAATCAATCAATCAAATTTATTTATAAAGCACTTTAAAATCCAAACATGGACACAAAGTGCTGTACAGTAAAAACAATACATGAATACATAAAAAGCCAAAACAAATAAAACAAATACACAGCCATACAATGAACCAATAAAACCAATATAACCAAACCTGGATTTCAATTTCACTTACCAAAGGCCAAAGAATAAAGATAGGTTTTAAGAAGAGACTTAAAAACAGACAATGATGATGACTGTCTAATGTTCAAAGGTAGGTTGTTCCACAATGTAATTGTATTGCAAACAAAACAGAACCAAATACATATTATGTACAAGTTTTATTAACTAAATATAGATATTTATATGAATATAAATAAACTAAACAACATACACACATGAATACATAAATAGGTGAGTGATAGAACGAAACCGAAAACGGAACTATTAAGAAGTTCCATGTAACTATATGAGAAGAACATCAGCATTTCATTTTCAAAGCATCAAATCAAAAGTATACTTGCATGCCTGGGTAGCGTACACTATTATCAAAGTTGTTGAAAACTGAAGTTGTTGATGATTCTGCGAGTGTCAGATGTTGAAGTCTCAATAATGTTTTCTTCTTTGTTGGATGAAGAAGATATGATGAACTTGCATGGTGGGTTAGAGTCGTTGTTACAAACTCCTGAGATTGTCCTTGGTTCTTTGTGAGAGAGTGTCCTCTCTCTTCCATGAGACCGGATCTGGTTGGGATCCAGGCCTGCTGGGAGGCCTCTGGGCCCCCATGGAGGGGGGAGGGGGTTCCCCGTATCACCCGAAACAATGTTTGCGGCAGGATGAAAACTACCAAGAGAAGGCGGTCACTGTTGCCTGCCTCTGATATAGCCTGAGAAAGAACCAACCCCTAAGGTTTGAATGGACCAATGAGTAAGGTGACATGTCCGAGAGGGGAACCGGCTCTTAGTTGATTTATGGTCTTTGTCTCCAGCGTGCTTAGACTGTTCATTAAAGCTCAAATTGTCACGGAACGTGCAAGGCAAAAAAAGGTGTGAGGACTCAAATGCAAGAGAATGGTTAATTTATTAGAAAAATAAACAAACACAAAGCAAAAACCCACGAGGGGGAAAAACACAATGAATAAAAATGAAACAACTGAAGCTTAACATTAAGCAGATCACGGGGAACGGGGAATCACGGGGAACAGGAGACAATAGACAATCGATCCGACAAAGACTGCAAACAAGAGGAGACATAAGAAGGGAACAAATCAAGAGGGGACAGGTGGAAGAACTCAAACAATAATCAGGTAACGAGGGGGAGGGATCAGACAAAGACCAGAGCGCATGGCCCAAAATAACAAAACACCCATGTGCAACACAAGACAAGACAGGCATGTGACACTACCCCCTCCCTACGGAGCGGCTACCAGACGCTCCATAAGACCAGGGCGGGACAGGAAGGAAACACCAGGGCGGGACAGAAGGAAACACCAGGGCGGGACGGGAGGGACAGACCAGGGCGGGACGGGAGGGACAGACCAGGGCGGGACGGGAGGGACAGACCAGGGCGGGACGGGAGGGACAGACCAGGGCGGGATGGGAGGGACAGACCAGGGCGGGACGGGAGGGACAGAACGCTTACTCCTGGGAGGCCAGGGCGAAGCAGACAGTCCATCGGGCGGCCAGGGCGAAGCAGACAGTCCATCGGGCGGCCAGGGCGAAGCAGACAGTCCATCGGGCGGCCAAGGCGAAGCAGACAGTCCATCGGGCACCCAGGGTGAAGCAGACAGTCCATCGGGTGGCCAAGGCGAAGCAGACAGTCCATCGGGCACCCAGGGCGAAGCAGACAGTCCATCGGGCGGCCAGGGCGAAGCAGACGACCCATCGGGCGGCCAGGGCGAAGCAGACGACCCATCGGGCGGCCAGGGCGAAGCAGACGACCCATCGGGCGGCCAGGGCGAGGCAGACGACCCCTCGGGCGGCCATGGCGGTGAAGACCCCTCGGGCGGCCAGGGCGGTGAAGACCCCTCGGGCGGCCAGGGCGGTGAAGACCCCTCGGGCGGCCAGGGCGGTGAAGACCCTTCGGGCGGCCAGGGTGGCGAAGACCCCTCGGGTGGCCGTGACGGTGGCTCAGGAACAGCAGACACCGGCTCAGGAACAGCAGACACCGGCTCAGGAACAGCAGACACCGGCTCAGGAACAGCAGACACCGGCTCAGGAACAGCAGACACCGGCTCAGGTACAGCAGACACCGGCTCAGGTACAGCAGACACCGGCTCAGGTACAGCAGACACCGGCTCAGGTACAGCAGACACCGGCTCAGGTACAGCAGACACCGGCTCAGGCACAGCAGACACCGGCTCAGGTACAGCAGACACCGGCTCAGGTACAGCAGACACCGGCTCAGGTACAGCAGACACCGGCTCAGGTACAGCAGACACCGGCTCAGGCTCAGTAGACACCGGCTCAGGCTCAGGTACAGCAGACACCGGCTCAGGCTCAGGTACAGCAGACACCGGCTCAGGCTCAGGTACAGCAGACACCGGCTCAGGTACAGCAGACACCGGCTCAGGAACAACAGACACCGGCTCAGGAACAACAGACACCGGCTCAGGAACAACAGACACCGGCTCAGGAACAACAGACACCGGCTCAGGGACAGACAAAAGAACTGTAACAGTCACAAGAACAAACATAAACACAGAAACAAACACTGGCTCTGGCGCTGGAACAGGTGCTGGCTATGGAACAGACATTGGCTCCAGCTCTGGAACAGACCTTGGCTCTGCCTCCGGCTCTGGAACAGGCACTGGCTCTGCCTCCGGCTCTGGAACAGCAGACACTGGCTCCGGCTCTGAAACAGACACTGGCTCCGGCTCCGGCTCTGGAACAGGCATTGGCTCTGCCTCCAGCTCTGGAACAGGCACTGGCTCTGCCTCCAGCTCTGGAACAGGCACTGGCTCTGCCTCCAGCTCTGGAACAGGCACTGGCTCTGCCTCCAGCTCTGGAACAGGCACTGGCTCTGCCTCCAGCTCTGGAACAGGCACTGGCTCTGCCTCCAGCTCTGGAACAGGCACTGGCTCTGCCTCCAGCTCTGGAACAGGCACTGGCTCTGCCTCCGGCTCTGGAACGGGCACTGGCTCCGCCTCCGCCTCTGGAACGGGCACTGGCTCCGCCTCCGCCTCTGGAACGGGCACTGGCTCTGCCTCCGCCTCTGGAACAGCAGACACTGGCTCCGGCTCTGGAACGGGAGACACTGGCTCCGGCTCTGGAACAGCAGACACGGGCATGTCCAGGATCCAAGCCAGACGCTCCAGATAGTCCGTAAGTGCCTTGGCGCCACACAAATGGGCATTTCCGGATCTGTCTCAGACTGGGCAGACTGGACGTGCTCAGTCTCTCGCTGGGCAGACGTGACGTGAACAGTCTCTCGCTGGGCAGACTTGACGTGAACAGTCTCTCGCTGGGCAGACGGAACGTGAAAAGTCTCTCGCTGGGCAGACGGAACGTGAACAGTCTCTCGCTGGGCAGACGGAACGTGAACAGTCTCTCGCTGGGCAGACGTGACGTGAACAGTTTCTGACTGGGCAAACGGAGCGTGAACAGTCCCTGCCATGGCCCCTCTTCTCCGCTGAGTCCTCATTTGGTCGGATCGTTATGTCACGGAACGTGCAAGGCAAAAAAAGGTGTGAGGACTCAAATGCAAGAGAATGGTTAATTTATTACAAAAATAAACAAACACAAAGCAAAAACCCACGAGGGGGAAAAACACAATGAATAAAAATGAAACAACTGAACCTTAACATTAAGCAGATCACGGGGGAACAGGAGACATTAGACAAGCGATCCGACAAAGACTGCAAATAAGAGGAGACTTAAGAAGGGAACAAATCAAGAGCGGACAGGTGGAAGAACTCAAACAATAATCAGGTAACGAGGGGGAGGGATCAGACAACGACCAGAGCACATGGCCCAAAATAACAAAACACCCATGTGCAACACAAGACAGGACAGGCATGTGACACAAATAGACATAACAAATTCACATTGCATTCTAAGAGAAGGTGATGTACATCAAAGTGTGTGTCATTAAATGAGGATTAATTAGGTAGGAAGCATGATACAGGTGAGGTTATATTGACCGTTGGGTGGTTGTGCAACCACATACACCCTAATCAAACATACCATGTTGTTATAAATAATAGTACACGAGACAGTAAATCATCACAGTTTCTGTGAGGCATGTTCCTTCATAGATCAGAGTAATACCGCAAAGTTTATTTAATTAAAGATTGACTCTCTCTCTTAAGCATGTGGCGCATGTGGCCACATTCCTTTGAGGTCGTAAAAGTCTGTTATCAGTCTTAAAGTGTTCTGTAACCGGACACCCGGCTGACAAAGTAACTTCATTTGTGAGGTTAGTTTTGGGGGAGAGTTTCATAGACCTTTATATTCATTAAATGAATATAAATAATTAGTGTGTGTCTGATTGGTCCAGACCCTACAGCTGTTATACAGCTGATGTTTTCACGTTCTGTTGGCATTTTAACACAGTTGCCACATGTACACCTAAAGAAAACAATACACCGAGTAAACTAAGTTTTGTGAATAGATAAACGATTGTTCATTATATCGACAAAACAATAACTTTAAAAAACGGTATTACACAGTCATTTATTCAGTTATATTAAACATTTAATCAGGAGAAAACCGTATCTCAAAGCTAACAAGCAGCAGTAGCATTTTCAAGTAACAGCATATCGAAATTCTCATATAATAATAGTAGAATACAATAATAATAATGATTAAAAAATGTACCATTCAGAAACGTTTTGCAAGAGCCGTGTTTGGGGAGGTTCTGCTTGACTCTCTTCATTGCCGCTTTCTGGGTCTGATTCTGGCTCAAGCTGATATGCAGTATTGACACCATTATTTACATTTGACCGGAGCAAAGGCTTAAAATTTGTAGAAAGCGGCTTAGAACAAAGGTGAAATTTATGAAAAATAAGGCTTTAAAATAAAAAAGAAATAAAAAAGAAATGTTATATTGCACCCCATAAACACAGTCATGCAAAGAAAAAAAAAGCAGCAAACCACCGCTTTAAAAAAATGCTGCCTTCAGAGGATGCATCCCGAGGTGGGAAGGTCATGTTCGAATCCAATGTTAGCTTCACTTCCTGTCTCCTGAGATACCTTCATCTGATAAATTTTTGAAGGCAGCATAGATTTATCCTTGCTGCCTTTGGATTTCCCACAATCCTGTGCGTTCTGTTCCGTGATGATTGAGCTAAAAAAAAAAAAAAATTCACATAGTTATCACAAAAGTTATCACTCTATTTTGTAAAACAAGTAATGCAAAAAGGGCTGTGCGGGTCTGTAGAATCCGTATCCCGGTGCTCTTTGGGTATAGGGATAGTTCAGCTCATAAAAACATATCAAGCCAAGGCACTCGAAATTTTAAGGAAATATATAAAACGCCTTTACTCAATAATGGCTTAGGCAATTAAAAACAGGTAACAGATAACCACATACAGTATCAGATAATGAGCCTTCATCAGGGTGACTCTATTTTGCTGTAGATCATTAAACCGTTACACTGCCTTAGAAGTCTGGCCTAAATCAGTTTCGTGAGGTACTTTTGTGCATGAACTCTCCCTGCGAAGTCATTGCCTAATATAGCATGAAGGCAATACGTCAGCTGCCTAAGCTTTCAGATACAGCCCTTGTGTTCTTACCCAGAGGAAAGAAAAATCAAAAATGAGATCTTTAACATCTCAAATGTTTCTCCTACAGAAATTAGGTTACTTTAACATTAATTGGAGCATCCTGCTTCTTTCACTTGTCACCTGAGACAAAAACTCTAAAATTCTCACGTGTCTCCTCTAAGGTTTTAGAAGAGACCTCAACAACATCACACACTGTGCTCAGATTTTTCTCCTGAACCAAAGACTCAAGTAGTCTCATATTTTTTCTCCTCTATAGTTTCAGAAGAGATCTCTACAACATCAGATAATATGCTCAGATTTTTCTCCTTAGCTAGAGACTCTGGTGGTCTTACATATGTCTCCTCTAAAGTTTCAGAAGAGATCTCAACAACATTACACACTGTGCTCATGTCTGCTTCCTTCGCTTGAGACACTGTAACTCTAAAATTTGTCTCCTTTAAAAATGTAGAAGAGACCTCAACATCATCACACACTGTGCTCAGATGTTTCTCCTAAACTAAAGACCCTGGACCTCTCACATATGTCTCCACTAAAATTTCAGTAGAGATCTCTACAACATCACACTCTGTGCTCAGATTTTTCTCCTAAACTAAAGATTCTGGTGGTCTCATGTTTGTCTCCTCTAAAGTTTCAGACAAGATCTCAAGAACATCACACGCTATTCTCAGGATATTCTCCTTAGCTAGATACTCTGAAGCTCTCACATTCTCACAGTCTCTTTCTAAGTTTCAGAAGAGATCTTTAAAACATTGCACTCTGCATGTGCTCAGATTTTGTTCCTTAGCTAGAGACACTGGATCACTCATATTTGTCTCCTCTAAAGTTTAGACGATATCTCAATATGAACACAAGCATTTCTACCATATCATATGTATTAATAATCAAATTAGTAAAGGATTGAGTTATACGGCATTCAATGTGCCTTTCAGCAAAGAAAGCTCCAGGGGGACTGTTCCTGTTGCAAGATTTCTGTAAGTCAGTTTTTATAAAAGCACCTGGTACATTTCTGTTTCCAAGAACAAATTATATGTCATTTGTACATAAACTGTACAGGTCTATTGTATGTCAACAATTAAGAGTAATTCTACACCATTTCACTCTTAAGGCTCTCAATTTATATACTTTTTTAACTTCATTTAGTGCCTTTCAAGTACTTGACTTGGTGCATACTTTGGAAAGGTGTTGAGATATCTGTAAGCTTTAGAGGAGACTAA
Source organism: Gila orcuttii (assembly GCA_026230005.1). Taxonomy (NCBI): domain Eukaryota; kingdom Metazoa; phylum Chordata; class Actinopteri; order Cypriniformes; family Leuciscidae; genus Gila; species Gila orcuttii. Next base: position 17,720,668 of record JAPDVR010000016.1, on the reverse strand, counting down.
AATATGAGAGCTCCAGCATCTCTAGCTAAGGAGATGAATCTGAACACAGTGTGTGATGATGTTGAGGTCTCTTCAAATATGAAACCACTGGAATATGAAATATGAAATATGAAACCACTGGAATCTTTAGTTTAAGATTAAAATCTGAGCACAGTGTTTGATGTTGTTAAGGTCTAAAGGTAGTCAAGGTTTAAAGGAAACCATTGTGAGAGTGTTAGATTTTTTTTTTTTTTTCTTAGGAGACGTCTGAGAAGCAGGAGACTCAAGCAAACCCTAGGGAAAAAAAGTATACTTTATTGTATTTGAAATATATTCCCTTTTTCAATACATTGCAAATACTAAAAAATGTTTTACTATCTTTACATATATTAAAAGTATATTAGTGTCATGCTTTTACCTATTTTCACAATACAATGTTTAACACACTTTAAAATAATTGTACTTTAGTATATTTTCTAAAAATATATTTTAGAAAAATATACTTGAAGTTAAAATTCAGCTTATTTTTTAAAAGTGTATTTATTTGCGCTTTATTAAAAATATATTTTAGGTATATTTTAACTGTGTTCTGGAAATGGTCATTGTAACAATGCATTGAAAGTATATTGAAAGAATGCATTTGTACAAAGTATAGCTAAGTATTATTTGTCTATTTAAGGTGCTCACGCGTTTTTTAGGCCAAAATATTTTTTGTCACATACAGCAAACATCTCCTCACTATCAGCTAGCTGCCTGTCCCCTGAACACACTGTAAAAAAACACGGTCTCTGCAGACACCCCAGGCTCCACAAACGGCAACAAAAACAAACTGGGCTAACCCGCACCACGAAACATAACAAACTGTTCCAGCCAATAACCGACAAGAATAATTTGGGGGTGGGGTTTGGGGGGTTAGTGTGCGGATGAAGAGGAGGGAGGGTCTAGCTAGCCTCCGTTTTGTTTGACAATACTTTGAACGTCAACAAGAAGTGACGTCACCAGACATCGCTTAGAGCACCTTCAATGTGCATTTGTTAGATAGCCTCGTGGGCAATTGTGCCGACATTTTGCGCTGTTGTGCTTCGGGAAACCCGAATTTGAGTCCCGGATCGTGGACCTCGTGGAATGACTTCTCCAAAGCTAACTAGAATCAGGAATCAGCTAACCTGTATTCAAATCAAAGAGACAACATTGGAGTTGCTCAGAGTTGGTCCTTCCCTATAAAAACACTCACTGATTTTACAGTGAACCATGGATCAGGTTTATCATACGATTTTTTCAGGAAAATGTAAGGACATCTGTCCATAAAGTGAAGCTCAACAGAAATTGGGAAATGCAAAAAGTAAATCAACAATGACTTCAGCAGGAGAAAACACACCTTCTCGAGTGGCCCTGACAGAATTCTGACCTCAACCTGATTGAGATGCTTTGGCAGGACCTTAACAGAGTGAATCACACTACACAACCCAAGAATATTTTTGTTTTGTAAAAAGGGATGGTGCATTCTTCCTGACTATTGTGCAGGTCTGATCTGGAATTACAGGGTTTCCCGCAGCACTTTGAAACTAAGGCGGCCGCCTAAGCAACAAACGCCTGCCGCCTTAACTACGTCGTCAAAAAAAATTACGATATCCGCTGAGTTACTCTGGCCTGTTTTCTCCCTTTCAATCTTTAAATATGTGATAAGCCTTTGTGTTCGCTTCAGTCTTGTTATCAGCGCGTTCTTCCGCAGCGGCGCCAAGCACAGAGTGTGACAGGGTGTGTGTGTGTATCTGAGCCTCATTGGTCTGTCACTGCTCGTCAATGTCAGAATATTTGAGATGACCAATCAAATCAAAGTAGGCGGGCTTTATGTTCACAGCATGAATTTCCAATAATAACCAACTTCAGAACCGCAGAACCATACGTCATAGCAGTGTGAGGACGACAGCTCCAGCCTAACCGTACGTTCACACCGCCGCCGACTTGAGCGGCAAAGAAGCTCTGGACGCCCTGTCAAGGACGCTTGTCAAAAAGTACGGGGAAGCTTGTTGACGCTTTGGTCGCTCTGACGTAGCAGGGAGAAGAGAAGTGTCACAACATGAAATGTCACATGAGATTGGTGTTTTTGCATTCCACTTCACTGCTTTTCTATTTAACTATGTAAACACGCGCTAGACTGTATGCTCGAGCTTTGTGTCTTTTGCCGCGTCTCGCGCATGTCACAGCGTTTTAAAAAAACACGTCATTCAAGTTAAAATAAGTTCAATTTTAAGAACAAAAATGTAAACTATCCCAGCTATTATATCCCATGCCTCGTTCTTTTGTAACTGGTCCCTATAAGCAAACAACGTCATATCATAAATGATAGGAAACCCAGCAACGGCGATTATTAGCTTCTCCTCCATTTTATCTGAACTAATGTTTTGGTAGGAACGAAAGTTTACATCGTGTGTTTCTCCGGAATCAGCCAGCGCGGAGGACGTCTATATTCCGATTGGTTGCTGGCTTTTGCCGCTGCTTGCCGCTGAACCGCGTCATAGCTCATTACCATAAAGTTGAGCTACTTTCAACTTTCTGATTGACGCTCAAGACGCTCAAAACGCCCAAAACGTGACGCAGATGGATTTGACGCTCCTTGCAGCTGAGAGAAGCCAGCTTCCATTGAAAATGAATGACTTCCGGTAGCTTTGGAAGCTCAAGTCGGCGGCGGTGTGAACGTACAGTAACAGTCTGATGCCGGAAGTGGGCGGAGTTCATGTTTAACTATGGCGGAGCACATGGTAGAACAAGGAAAAGAAGAAGGTAAAAAGTTGTTCTATCTTTGATGGATGCAACATACTTAACGTTACGCTTATACAAAACGGCTCTAAGTATTTTGTAAGTTAATATTCAACAATACTATTGATCTGTTTTACATGTTTGTTTGTAAATTGTTTTTCTTTTTTCCCTTTTCTTTTGAAGTTGACCCAAATAAAACTTAACTAACTAACTTAAATCTGTCATTGACACCATTATATGAGAACTGAACTGAGCTGGACGATGACATCACTGTTTTCTCCAGAATGGCTATATAGATTAATTAACTGAATTAATAACTTTTTACAACAGAAATTAATCAACACTGAACTTATTTAAGCTGTATTATGACATTATTTTGTTCTTGATCTGCAGAGACAAACTTTGTTGCACTATTTTCCTATTATCCCTGTAAAGCTGCTTTGAAACAATCTGTATTGTAAAAAGTGCTATATAAATGTGACTAAGTGAGAATTGTGACGAAGGCACTTGATCATGTATTGTTATTTTACAGTTGGATTGTATCACTTTGTTAGGTTACATATTCATGATTTGTGATTTAATTTGTTGTTGGCGTTGTATTTTACAGCATTTGTTACATTTTCTGACCATGAGAATTGCATAAATTGTATTTTATTTCACCTATAGAAGCACATAACGATTCAGAGAGGTTCAGAGCTACCACCTTTGGAGCAATGCACAACATGCTGCAGAAATTTTCACTGCCCTTTTTGTGATAGCAGTATTTTTAAACCGACAAGATGGGACAAATTGAATAATCACATTAAAATCCACTTTAAAAAGGCTGTTGTTCATGGAGGTATGAACATCTGGAGTTATTTTTTAATATACAGTGGCAATAGACATTACTTTACATTTATGCATTTGGCAGACGCTTTTATCCAAAGTGACTTACATTGCATTTCAAGGTACACATATTTAATAGTAGTCCCTTTGGAATTAGATTTAGTTTGGAATTAGTTTTCTGCATGATTTAGCCATACAAAATTAATTTATCTTCATTAACGTCTAAAGGTTACACAAACAATGCACACTGAAACTTAAGCTAACAAAACACAAACAATTATATATATTTGTGTATTTGTATTTTGTTATAATAATATTTCATATCTATGAATGCATCCAATTAAACATTTAAACACACAACAGGGATAAGTTTGGGTAGGGTTGGAGTTACACTCTGAAGCACAGGAACTGAGTGTTTCCTTTTTTCCCCGTCATATTTCACATTTCATCATATAATTGTTGTGTATGGTCTATGAAAAGAATTGTTGGTTGAGTATTAAAAATTATTTTCAATTAAATCAAATGTTCAAACGCTCAAGCTTTGTTTTCAATGTATTACTTTTTGTTTTTGTTTTAAGCTTTGTTCAATTTACATTGTTAGTCATTTGACTCAACAAAACAAATGGATAAAGTATAATTTTAACTTTTAAAAAACGATGAACATTTGTTAATAGTACCAGTAGGCTATATTGTCTTTTGTTAATAGGACAGAACATAATTCGTATCTTTTATACTATTTGATATATATATATATCTTTTCAATTAAATCGTTTTTTTAAAAAGTCTTTATAATAACGTTGTTTTAAACTTTAAAACGTTCCAAAACACGAAAGTAGCGCAATGCCTTGCCGCGCCCACTTCCGGCATCAGACTGTTAAGCCTGGTTCACACGGGACGATTTTAAAATTGTCGGCCGATTTTCCAAACCTGAGAGACCCCACACACGGCGATAAAAAATCACGGGTCTAACAGTTTTGGTCGTACAGTGTGTGGTGCGCAGCCACACGACAAAATCAACACATCACACACGAACCGATTTGACTCCCGAGCATTCCCAGGTCAGACGGAAAATCTCGCAAAATCCCTCGAGATCAAACGTGACTTCAGAGTAAACAATCATGGCGGACGAAGAGGATGCAGTGGCGATAGTTTGTAGTTTGTTTTTAACCGGAAAAAAACATTATCAAAAGAAAAGGCGATGGTCAAAGAAGTGGAGACAACGCGAGCATGGACGGCTGTTTTGATTTTGTTTCCCGGTGCTTCCTCTGCGCCTTGTCACCTCGCTTTCTGATTGGCTACACGCCACAGTCCACAGGCTGCGTGCTCGTTTGTCCCCGGGGGACACCACACACGAGGAGAAATCGGGCCAAAAAAATCCAAGATGTTGGATATCCCCGATTTGAGATCGGAGCGGTCCCGATGTCCTTCCGAGCAGACGAGAGCACTCTTAACACACCACACACGGCAGGAAAATCTGATCAGATTATTTTACCATAATCGGAGCATACTTAAGATTGTCGGAAGGGGTAAATCGGGGCTAAAATCGGCCTAATTATCCTGCCGTGTGAACCAGGCTTTAGGCTCGCGCTGTCGTCCTCACATTGCTATGACGTATGGTTCTGCGGTTCTGCAATTAGACCTATCTCCGAATTTTAGCAGAGCGTCTCATAGACAGGAGCGACTCGACGCGCTTCAGTTTACGGTCGGTCAAGTGCAAGATAAGATGTAAGTTGCTAAACTAAACATTTCCTATTTGACAGTTTTTTTTAGGTCATAAATGTTAAACGAATCACAAAAATAATCAGGCAAACTAATAAACTTTTTTCTATTTTCGCCATTTTTAACTGAAAATAGACCACTAACTATGTGACGTGACTCATGTAATGTAACGTTTGCCTAACAATTAGTTTACTGTCATTGTGAGGGGACAAGACACATTAACCAGGGTACCTGCAGGATCTTCAAAGCATTGAAAAATAATCTCAAATTAAGGCCTTAAAAGACTTGAATTTGGTATAAAAAGTCTTGGATTTCGTTACAAAGGTATTATATATTTTTTGCCTTTACTAGGATTAAGTTCATACCATAACAAAATTAACTGTAACTAAAAATTCATGCAACGTTGAGAGTGCAACTTGCACTCCACGTCATAGCAGAAAGCGAAAGCGTGCGCACCGTTACTATGGTTACTAGGCAATTGAGTTACAGAACAAGATAGTAACGGTAGCCAAGCGTAGTTTGTCGTCTGAAATAGGAAAGTTTCAGTTTAATCCGCTTGTTTATTATATTGTTTATTATATTAAAAAACTTGTTTTCTACCCGGTCTTTTCATAGCTGGCGACCATGCGCGCGCGCGCGCTCTCTACACTGCTCAAGAAGGCAGATGATCTGAAAACACAGACAAGCTGGAGTTCAGCAATCTTCATTTGAGATTTTCAACTTAAATTGAAGTGTCATTCAGTCGGTCTATGTTCTGTCACGAGGCGCTTGCGCTGTTTGTGCGAACAAAATGCAGGATGATATCCAGCAGTGTTTTTAATGTTGATGCAATGTTTCCCGAATATCCACACGATTTCAAAGGTGACATTGATTTTATACATCAGTTAAAAAACAAAACAAAACAAAAGGGTAACATTAAGTGATTTACTACATTTAAAACAATATAGTCAGGCTTATTGCTCCATTTTGCAACGAAATCTGTGGCTTTGAACGAATGGTGAGATTCAATGAATGACTCGATGACTCACACATAAAGACAATGAGTTACAGCCACCTACTGGCGATTTTAATATAATATTTTTATTAATATTAAATGATTTTTAACATTGCCTATTTATTGAACATTGTTTTATTTAAGGAATTATTTATTTTTTAAAGGTATTACAAAGGTAAAAAAATTAAATGGAAAAATTGATTAAAGGGGGCAAATATTGTCCCTTAATGGAAAAGGTGAATTGTTCTTTGTTTAAATACGGTAGGTCAAAGTTACTATTAGATGTAATGTTATTACCTTGACAAACTATACATCATTAAAAAGATATAATACTCAAGTTTCAGTATTTGTATTAATTTGTGTCAGGAGTTATGCAATTCCAAATTGCAATTCCAGTATCAGTTCAGCGCTTTGATATTTGTGTCTATAGAGTCTTCAACCATATTGTGGGTAGCTACCTAAAGTGGTAATATAATTTAGACGAGTACTTGTTTGATATACATGAAAAATATCCAATTACTGTTGCTTCATCTTAATTTTCACGCAACAACACACAGCTATTCTTTTAACTTTTTAATCTGTTTAAAATTATATTTCCAAAGAATATAGTGATATAGTGAATGAAAGTTTTTACAATTTATTTTACTTTTATAATAGAGACAGTGGTCATACCAATCAGAAGAAAAACAAAAACAAATAAAGGATATGTTATAGATAGATAGATAGATAGATAGATAGATAGATAGATAGATAGATAGATAGATAGATAGAAGATAGATAGATAGATAGATAGATAGATAGATAGATAGATAGATAGATAGATAGATAGATAGATAGATAGATAGATAGATAAATAAAAAAAATGAATGAGGAAGGTTGTGCATTTTACATAATATATTTATATTTAGTTTACTTATAATAATTGTGTTTTTTGACTTGACATTTTTTTTTTTCTATTAAGGTCCACGTAATTATGTCTCAACTTAACAGTACAAAATCCCAAGGCGTTGTCTAAACACAAACCATTTATGTTAAGTAAAAAATTCTTACATCCAGAGGGTGGCAGTATAGTGCGACGCCAACTGCCATTTTGCCCTAACCTAATTTGATTGTGTTCAATCTGCTTAAATATATGTAACATTGAAGTTTACTTAATCCATTTGGGTTGGATTACATGAATGATTTTTGTTGCATTAACTGAAACTGGGCGGTGCTTGTTAGTTCCCAGCATGCTTTGCATATGGTTGAATTAAGAGAGAATAAATGTTAAAATTAAGTGATATTTTATATTTTTTTGAGGAATTGAGAAAAGGGGAAGACTTAATAGTGTGTAATTGTGTTTAATGTTCAATTACATTGGAATTATTAGAACCATTTAAATTACAGTGGGTTACCATTGTGGAGAAGAGTGGAGCATTTTGTTTGGTTGTGGACTGATTCATTTATTTTCAATTGCTTTGATTGAAGAAACATGTAAATCTTAGCATTTAGGATGCTAATATGTGTTACTGCTAACAAATAGCTAGCTATAGCCTATCAATTTAATTATGTGTTACTAAAATTAATGAAATATTAATGGATGAATGAATATAAAAAATACCTGAATCATGTCAGGAAGCCTTTAAAAAATCACTTTGAGACTACTTTAATTGGGTCGCTTAAAATGACTTAATTCCATGATGTTGAAGTTACATGAACAAATTATTGTTCAAATTGAACAAATTTAACGTAACCCAATTATGTGGAACCTGTTGACATAAAAAATTTTATTAAAGCCAACATATCATTTTTTTTAGTATAGATAGATAGATAGATAGATAGATAGATAGATAGATAGATAGATAGGGTAACTCTCCACAAGAAAATACAATAATAATGTCAAGATGTCATTTATGTAAAATTATGAAAAAAAAAAAAAAATTCTACTGTTGTTTATGACCCAAAGAAACAAGTTATAATAGAAAAATTTGGAAATATAAGTCATAAAGCTTTCTGTTAAATTAAATCACAACATACAGTTGCATACACCTTTCTGGATTTTTGCTCTAGAACAACTTTCTGTTGAAACTAAAACTAATAATTAAAAAAAGGCCACCAGAAAGGCGGAAGGGTGGAGTTGGATGTTAAATGAGCCGTAAAATGTCCCCAGTAAGATATCTGGATGTCTATATCTGTACAGTTTCATGTACACAGTGCTACATCTAGAGATGTACAGACATTTCAAGACAGGATATGATAAAGAGCATAAGGAAAAGGAAAAAAAAAAGAAAAACATTGATATGGAACAGAGGCCCTTTGGGCAGGCTGGTATAAATATGGATAGTTGGCCAGCTGCTTTGTGGCCTACTCTCTGTTTGTTTAGGGGCCAGGGCTATGTTCTAGTGTTGCATAACATTAACAGATCCCGGACATTCTTTCGCATGCCAACGTCATTAATAAACATCATCAGATGTTGCTAAATTTCCTATACATGGAAGGTTTGGATGGGAATACCTGGGGAAAATGATACAGTAAGTGTGACTAAGCAGCAAGATGCCGTTTGAATCAAAAAAAAAAAAATATTTAAAATAAGTCTCTTAATAACTACTGTAATAGCACAAAATATCTTTGGGCTACATTTGAACTTGTTGATGTTTATAAAAATCACAATTTGTAGTCAGTCATGTTTAGTATTATACATACTCTTAAAGATATGGAAACAATACATTAATGTTCAAAAGTTTGGTGTTGGCTGAAAGAAGTCTCTTATGCTCAACAAGGTTGCATTTGTTTGATCAAAAATACTATAAAAACAGTAATATTGTGAACTATTATTACACTTTAAATTTATTTTTTTTTTATCTGAACATTATTAATCTAACATTTGGCAAGCTAGACATAACTGCAATAGTGCAATAATATTTTTAATGTTGCTTGGCAAATTCTTAACCTAGCATATTAATAATGATCTGTCTGTACAGAAACGTATAAACTAAAAATAGAATAGAAAAAGGAAAGACCAGGAATAGATGGGTGATCGATTTCTTGCATGCCTTCCAACAAAGGAGAGGTGCTCTTACCAGTGAACAACCAATATCTTACTGGAAAATGTCATATCCACTAAAGACATTTTTAAATCAATAGCATTGATTTGGATATGACTGGCTTATTCATCAGTCCATCAAAGTGACTGATGCACTTGTCTGGCCGTAGTTAAAAAGACCTGGAAATACTAAAGCTGAATCATGTGTGCATAAGCTGTTATATTATTGCTATAAATTGTATTTATTTGTGCAGTTTTTTTTTGGGTGTCATTGAAAAGACTGCAGGGGCGTGGGTGTCCAAGGCATTTTGAAGTTATAGTAAGTGCTAATAGGTTTTATAAGTGGGAAAGTGCAAAGTAATAGGTCTTGGAGAACCTAACCTTACCCACCCACACAATCAATGAACCCAGCTCAAAATCAATGACTGTTCTGTTTCATGGCATGACCCAGTCATTTGTTTCACAAGCATTTATAAATTGTCACTGTAGTAAAACTGTGTGTGTTTTCACAAGTGTCTGTACATGAGCTTATGGGTGATCATGATATAATGTGTCCACGCATGTCCATAAAAGCTTTGTTCTGCTCTATTTAAATGCATTTAAATGTATTTGCATTATGTTATAGATTAATGAATAAGAGATTGATGACCCCTGGGAAGCTTTGTGATCACTGTCTTTGACATTCTGAGCCAAAAGGTTAAAACCATGGAAATCCTAGCTTTCATGCCTGACATTCGGCTCTATCGATTGAGCAGGCCCCTGTTAAAGATACCATCTGGTATTTAAACCTACTGAAATGAATACAAAGCCAACTAGTAGCTCTTTCCTTATGAGAGCAAGTGCACAGATAGTCAACATATTGAAAAAATCTAATCACACAGAGAGAATGAAACAAACCAATCAAAGGAAAAGGATGGAATAAACGTAGTTTTTATAAAAATAGAAATACACAATAAATGGTAGAGATAAAGCAAATCGGATGACTGGGTTCGGGTTAACTGACTCCAATCGGACACATATTTCTAATAGAGACATGGTGCAATGGTATGGAAGGTATTTTTGTTTTAAAGGATGAATCATAACACACAAGTTGAAGTTTTCCTAGTGGGTGCAAACTATCTAACAATTAATAACAGTTTTGCATGTATTATGTATACAGAGTGGTTATATACATAGTAGTTTGGGATCAGTATGAGAAAAACTGATATTCAGTAAGGATGAATTAAGAGAAAAATCTAGTAAATTAGTCGGCCTTGGTTATTAGACAACTAATTAACCATTGTGACTCATCACTAAACAGTGGAGAATCAAAATACAGCTTTTTCAAGAAAGATTTGGTTTTAGTGACACGGAAAGGTGAGAATGAATGAATAGAAAGAAGCAATTTTCAGAGGAAAGACATGGTAATGCAAATCCAGTGGGAGGTCTTTAATGGCGAAATGGAAGGTCTATAGAGCTATTCAGGTAATATGCACTTAAAGCAGATGTTGTTTGTCTCCATCTCCAGGCATGAGGTCACATGAGGCAAACACTAGATATGTTCACGATGCTATATTGTCCATAAAATAAACATTGAACATTATTTTTATGTTTTTTTATAAGTCACATGACACAAAATGAATTTCTGCGTGTTTTTTCCCCCTCACTCTGACTGATATATCACAATAAACTCAAATTGTTGTTGTGCTACCATCTTAGGTCTGCCAGTGTGTCGCAGTCACGGATATCCAGGTATACATGTTTCGAAAGCAGCAATCAATAACCTTATCAGCAGCCCTCTGATGGTATCAAAGTTAAGATTGACTTACATGCTACATTATGCCTCATCATATACCACCCCCCCTCCCCCCATAAAAAAAAAAAAAAAAAAAATTAAGATGAATTCCTCTCAAGTAATGGACTAGCTATTTGAATCAGTAATCTAAATGTGTATTAATATGCAGTGGGCAATAATTATTTTTAATTAAGCATATTAATGAATGTGGCTAATTGCTAAGGCTGGATTTCTATGACGAAGAATGACTGGAGTGGCCAAATTAACTTTTTTCTTAAACAGCAGTATGTGGGTGGAAGCCCAACCTACTTCGTATTATGTGATAATTAACCAACTCTTGGGAGACTTTAGCTAACAAGCTCTGGATAATTTTAACCCTCCACATGGTGGGAGATGAACTCACCAGACTGTGCCCATGCACACACACATACATATTCCACATGCTTCTCAGAAGCCATGCTAATTGGAAAGGTGGCTCGCTTGAAGTTGAGTAAAACACTCTCTGCTGTCTTTAAGGAAGCCAGAACCCTTTGCGCGACCTAAAGACTGACTCACTACACAAAAAGGGGTTCAAGAAAAAATAATGCTCACTTTTAACAGCTTTGGTAATGTAAAGGGCCTCAAAAAACTGTGCACTGTAAAAAAAATCCCGTTGTTTTTACGGAAAAAAAACGGCAGCTGTGGTTACCAGTATGTGGTTACCAGTATAAAAATACAGTATCAACGTTATTGGTTTTACAGACTTAACGTAAAATTTACAGTAATAAACCATATTTCATTATCTGATTTAATGTTAATTTACCAACCCATTGAAGTATTAATATCTGTTTTGTACCATTGTAATACACTGACAACCAACAATCATCACAGCAGTGATGAGAGTCATGTGATAAATCAAAGCTTATCACAAGCAAACTTCCACAAGAAAGTTAATACTATTATATAGAAGCTGCACAGTGTCATTCGCACAAACATTAAACACCATCATGGTAACACACATGAAATTTTAAAAATGCAATAAACATTAATTTAACAACATTAAATGTGACATAAAACCCTAATGTAAATAACTGATTAGAAAAGTACCAAGAAAACTAAGAAGAAACATAGTTATTTCAACAAAAATACATCAAATGTGAAGTGTCACGCAGGGAATTGTGGGAATGTCAATTTACGTTTTTTCACTGTAAATTATACAATGAGTTGTTCTTTTTCACTTTCAAAAACTGTAAATTTAACGGTATTTTACAGTAAAATTACATTAAATGTACCGTTAGATCTATAGTTACCGTATATAGTAAGGAAACTTTCTGTTAACCAATTAACAGTTTTGCACTGTAGCATTTTTACAGTCTTTAACCGTTAAAATCACGATCATTTTTTACAGTGTGGCCTTCACTCTTGAGACTTTTCTGGCTTCCATGGATTCCCAATAATTAGTCAGAGCCATGTAAATGACTAGATTCACCCAAGAGACCATCTGTTCACCGCAGCATAATGAGACATAAAAAAGAGGTTATAAAATAGTCAAATAATAATTAAAGTGATGCTGCTTCGAAGGAAGGCATTTATTCTGCATTTTTTTTCTTCTAGGGGAAGGGGTTGTGAGAGGCAGACGGAGAAAGAGACTGGGAATATGAGTGGATTGAGGACTCTGCACTGTCAGTCTCTGTTAAGTTAGCTGTCCATTGACTCCCATAGGCTTATGTACTGAGAATACTGTGACAACTCTTGCTCATCCATGGAAAATTCCATTACATTGCTGTTACAGAATGACTAATGATAGTGCCCTGTCTTCAATTGCCGCGAAACAGACACAGACAAATGCTTTTTGTGGACGTCTGTGTGGGTGTGTGTTTTCTGTCTGCCGTCTATGTAATTTAAAGAAGCAACAAATTGGTGCAAATCTGCACGATGTGGTTCAACAGAAAGGTTTTGTTATTAGTGCTTGTTAGGATTTAGATCATTTTCTCTGCAGGTGGCGTGTGACTGCCAATATTGTATATTGTCTGCTAGTGCATTGGGAGAATGGAAAAATACTTCAAAGAATAGACTGATTTAGATTGTTGACTGGATTCTTGTCCAGTCCCATCATTGTTGTCTAGATAAACAGGGATGTGGGATTTTCAGGGGAACCTATACCTACTGATGGATGGTGGTTGTCTATGCATATTGAACTATCATGAAAAAGCAAATTTGTTAACACTAAAAAAAAAAAAAAAAAAATTGTCATACTTTACTCATCTTCAAAGTGAACAGTGTCAATCCAATCAAATGGACAGTTACTGTAATTTGTAAATGCCACTTCAAAAACTGTCATCAATATGTCTGGTGAGTAATATTACAAGTCTTCTGGAGCCAAATAACAGTTGGAGTGTTAGGAACAGTCTGAAATTAATTAATTATTGACTGTTTTTCTCAGCGATCGGTCACCTGGCGCTCTGCATTGGCGCTTGCTGTCAAAAGGTGCATTCACGCCATGTTGAAATCACCCTAAATTTGAGGTTTCCACTTGTAAAAAGCCTTAACGTCCTCGTCGAGCTCGTAATTACAGCTTGTAAGATGGGACTTTTCTGAGAGCTCCTACTTGTAGCCAGGGTCGGCGCTAGGGCCGGGCTAACGGGGCTTAAGCCCCGAATGTTTTTAGTAAAGCCCCGAATATTTTGTTACCTTGTCTTTCTCATAGAGCAAAAAGATATATTTCTGATATCCAATCAGAAAAACAAATGTAAATAAGATTACAGCTGCCGCGATTACATAATCATGAAAAGTGTATATTACAGTTTTATTTATATTTTTCCCTTTGCATTAAAGGTACAACGTGCTTTTGCAGCATTGAGCATTGTAGCCAATCACAGACATGTCTGTTGAACGCATCAGCCAATCAGTCTAAATGAGTCGCTCTGCTGAAGATGTGTTTTGCACTCACCGAGTTCTACACCTTCGCAAACTTGTCATTATTAATGCCAATAAACTTAAGATGCAAATAAGAGATTCACTGCAATGTATTTGATATTCTTGAAGCTGCTCTGATGAATCCGTTACGCACCGCTCTGTTTGTTGTTAGGATGACTCAAAGTTCAGTGGTCTAGCTCATCAATGTCAAAATGATTAAAGAAGGCAGGGCTTACCGTTCACAGAAGGGTGTTAACTGTAAACGAACGCCTGGTAAAATGTAAGTAGATAAACATTTAATATTTGACAACTGTTTTACAATAGAAATGTTCAACTCCAACAGTATCCGGTGACGCAAATTACTCAACTTTTTTTTATTTATTAAATTTTGCCTTTTTGAATTGAAAATATGCTATAATTTGCTTGATTCATGTAGAGAAAATGTATGCATACTTAAAAATAAAATATTATTTGCAAATAGTTTAAATTATTTCACTAACACAATAAGCCTTTCTTTTTCTTTATTCCCTTAAATCACTTTTATAATTAATTAATTCCTTTAAATAAAAATACCCAAATATTAGTTTGGGATAAAGCCCCGAATATCCACAGACCTTAGAACCACCCCTGCTTGTAGCACACGACCGCTGTACCACCTGACCACTGCAGATTCATTTAGGTGTTGATAGTGGTGCTATAGAAACACATAATTCCCAAGCTAAGGACGTGAACAGCTCCGAGTAGAACATCACGTGTTGTCATCTCGAGCCTGCGGTAATTACGTCATGGCATAAATGCCAAGGGGGTAATCCATCAGCCGGAAACTGAAGCCTCGCGGGGGCCGCCATTGTAGCAGAACTTCACCTGCTGTTAGCATTCCATTGACTCCCATTCATTTTGGCGTCAATTTGACAGCGAATAACTTTACATCTGAGGCGTCCAAAGACTTCATTTGTCCATTATTTATTTCTAAAGAAACACGACAATGTATAAAAGGCTCCATTACTTTGTATCTTACGTTATGGCCCCGTAGAAGCCGTTTTTGTAAAAATAGGCTAACGATTGTGTCATAACCACGCGACTTTCTGGCGCACAATAGAGAAATTACCGTATAGACAGGAGAAGCTCGCAGGCAATCTTTTACTGTCTATGAGGCAATCGGGGGGACATGGAGAAATAAAGTCAAGGGAGAAGCCCATAGAGAGTCCATAAAAGCAACAGGACAAAATATTTCAACATTTTCAATATTTCAATATTTCAATTTTTTGAGGAATTAGGTGATTCAGATTTGACTTGGCACAGCTACTAGAAGATTTACAACTGTCAGACTGTCGTCAAGCTCAGTTTGAGCCTGCCATCAGGAAGCGAGTGCTATAAT
The DNA here is from genome assembly GCA_026230005.1 of Gila orcuttii. NCBI lineage: Eukaryota > Metazoa > Chordata > Actinopteri > Cypriniformes > Leuciscidae > Gila > Gila orcuttii. Next base: position 17,705,322 of record JAPDVR010000016.1, on the reverse strand, counting down.
CGGGCTTCAGTTTTCTCCGTTGAAATCAAGCGTGCCGCACAAGCTCTGAAAAGTGAAGCCGAAGCGTCTCGATCGCCCCCCGGTTGCCGGTCCTAGTAGAGCTCATAAACCCCGCCTCCCCATGTTATTCAACGGGACGTGAGATCAACTAAACAATTAAATTACACTTCACATATCTTTTTTCCAAAGATAGTTTCTGTCATTTACTGTAGTTTTTGTCACACTGATGTAATTTCAAGTGTTTGTTTTTAAAATAAGTTAGTTTTTAGTTAGTTATTTGATGCTATAAAAACGGCACTGTGGAGTACATGATTGACAGCTGTGATTGACAGGTTCTCTGAGCAAAGTAGTCACTGAAGCAACAACGGACTTTTTTTCGGATCTTTGGAGGACTGAGGAGATTGGAGCTTTAAATTTAATATCTAAATTTCTATAATTAATTATTTCACACCGACATAATGGGTTGTTCTGCAGCAGAGGCGCATGCTTACGATTGATTCAGCGAGAGTGAGGGCGGGACCAGGCGGGACGTTGATTTCGCGGCTTTACTTCTTGCTCACTACTGCGCATGTCAGGTCCTGAAATCGCAACTGCGCAGACTCAAGTCCCAAGATGTCAGCGCCATATCGGGACACTGGCGGCTTCACTTCTCGCCAATGGAAGAGAGCGAAGGGGCGTCATCCATCTTTTTTTACAATCTATGGTTGAAATCAAGGGGGTCGCTGTGTCCATTTCTTTTACTGTCTATGATAAATGCAGCAAAATCTACGGTCGCGCACGCTGTGACCAAAAGGCACCATTTTTTAAGTGAAATTGACTGTTAATGAAAGTATCAGAAAATAACAGCTTACACTTCAGGCGGCCTGACACGCGAAGCTGGTGTAGGCTATTTTTTTTTTTATTTCAGTTTGGCATTTGAAATCAACATCCACCACTTTCATTATATGAAAGAGAATGTTATTTAGATCTCCTAGTGTGGGTAGGAGCGGCAAGGGTGAGATAATGACAGTTTTCATTTGGCTGAGCTCTTGTTGTAATTTATATATGAATATTCAGTCTACAATGGTATAGGTGTATATGAACATAGTTCTATATATTTACTTTTTTTTACAATAAAGGCTTAAACAAATCAAGAGAGAGAAGTATGCAATGTTTACTTTTATTATTAATATAATATTTTCTTGTTCGGCGGTAGGAGAACTTAATCCATAGTTCAAGCTGTACAAATATCACATAGACTTTTGGAGGCAAATGAAAACTACTATATTCTGTTTTCTTTGTTTAATTTTTTTCTTGGCTCTCTTAACGTGACAGTATGTCACAAGGGCATTTTCCTCTTTTTTTTTCAATGTTTTATTCTTCTGAAACAATTGACTTAAAGCAACGGGGGACTTAATTCAAAGTGAAAGCTCTACTCCATTTGCTCACTACTTCCTTTGAAGTGATTTTTTTTACCCTTCCAGATAACTTTCTGCAGTCATGTAGGCCTATATCTTCACCACGGTGCTGTCATAGATTTTTCTTTCTTTTTCTTTCTTATTTTAAAAATACACTCTGTGTTCATTATTCTGATTATTTATTTTAGTTGGTGTCTTGGAAATAAGAGTAGTCCAAATCAAAAGAGAGGGAAATGTTAGTGTTTGATTCAATTATTTATAAATATCTTTCGAGCCACCATGCTACAGTATGTTTTCATGTCTTGGCAAATGGTTAATCTACTTTCAAAAGTGAAAAAACACTGAAAGTGATTTTAAAGTGACATTTACTTGCATTTGCATACTATTCATACAAAATTCAAAGCTGTAGGGTAATGCATAAAGTAAAATCTACATTTAATGTGGAGTTCCTGTAGCTCAAAATGTAAAGTCTGATAACACAAAACACTTGAATGCAATGTGAATGACTTGCCATTTTCTTCATAAATGCTTCTAGAGTGTAATGACCCTGCATTCAACATGAATTATGGAACTGGTTGAATGAGAAATTCAAAAGCCTGAAAGTACAATACCTTACTTTTCCCTAAACTGTAAAGGACAAGCAGAATAATTAAACAGTTGATTACATGTCACTTCAGTGTCATCATCAGTTTCCATTACAAACAATATCTCAAAATAGTGTGGACGTAGCTTGTGAGGCAGAATATGAAAACACATAAAACCTCACTTAAACTGCATGAAATACAGCACAATCCAATAATAATACTAATATTTACAAATAATGTGGAAAACATTTGCCTTTATTTATATAGCGCTTTTTACAATACAGATTGTTTCAAAGCAGCTTTACAGAGATAACAGGAAAATAATGTTGTAATAGTATTGTTAAATATCAAATTAAATGTCCCCAACTAATGTCGACAAAGGCGAAGAAAGGCGAAAAAGGCGACAGTGGCAAGGAACCAAAAACTCCATCAGGTGACAGAATGGAGAAAAAAACCTTGGGAGAAGCCAAGCTCATTCAGGGGGCCAGTTCTCCTCTGGCCAACGATCGAACAGTGTATGATTATGATTTAGGCAGCATTATAGGTCAGAAGTCAGATGGGATCAAAACTTTCACAATATTTATCCAGTTCCATCTGGTTGGGGGTCGGAGTCATCACGCCGGTATGGAGACGAGTTTGTTGAGGTGTCGAGGTGTCCATGAGGCCTTCACTTCAGGGATGCATTGTCGTCGTGTCCATGCGATGGTCCCATATCAGATCTGGATATGGACTGGATCCGGCGGTTTGCGGTAAACCTCAGGATTAACAGAGAGACTAATATTAGCGTAGATGCCATCCTTCTTATGATGTACAAAGTACATCAGGATTTATGGGAAGTGTTCCCGGTTCCGGCTGATCTAAACTATGCAGCCTAACATTGAATTATATAAGTCTATAATGTGTTATGTGTATGCTAAGCCAAAGAGATGTGTTTTTAGTCTAGATTTGAACTGACAGACTGTGTCTGCTTCCTGGACCATGTTAGGAAGATTGTTCCAAAGTTTTGGTGCTAAATAGGAAAAGGATCTACTGCCAGCAGTCGATTTTGATATTCTAGGTATTATCAACTGGCCAGAATTTTGAGATCGTAATAGATGTGAAGGACTATAATGCGTTAAGAGCTCGCTCGAGTACGAGGAGCTAAACCATTTAGTGCTTTGTAAATAATCAGCAATATTTGAAAATGTATACGTATCAGTGTTGACAGAACCGGGCTAATATGGTCATACTTCCTGGTTCTGGTAAGAACTCTAGCAGCTGCGTTTTGGACCAACTGTAGTTTATGTATTAAACCTGCAGTGCAACCACCCAGTAGAGCATTACAGTAATCTAGCCTTGATGTCATGAACGCATGAACCAATTGTTCTGCATTTTTCATTGAGAGCATATGATGTAATTTAGACCTATTTTAAGATGAAAAAATGTAGTTGTACAGACACTAGACACGTGACTTTCAAATGAAAGATTGGTATCAAAGAGCACACCCAGGTTCCTAACCGACGATGAGGACTTGACAGAGCAGCCATCAAGTGTTCGACAGTATTCTAGGTTATTATGTGAGGAAGTTTTTTGTCCAATAATTAGAATCTCTGTTTTTTTTAGAATTAAGTAGTAGGACATTACTAGCCATCCAGTTTTTTTATATCAGCTATGCATTCCGTTCATTTTGTGGATTGGTAAGTTTTGTCAGGGCGTGAAGAAATATAGAGCTGAGTCAGCATAACAGTGAAAACTAATGCCATGCTTCCTAATGATATCTCCTAAGGGTAGCATGTACAGAGTGAACAGCAACGTTCCTAGTACTGAGCCTTGTGGTTTAAGTATGATTTAAACCATGCTAGTGCAATTCCACTAATGCCAACATAATTTTCGAGTCTATTTAAAAGAATGTTGTGGTCGATAGTGTCAAATGCAGCACTAAACTCGAGTAATAGAGAGATACAACCACGATCGGATGATAAGAGCAAATCATTTGTGACTCTAATGAGAGCTGTCTCAGTACTATGATACGGTCTAAATCCTGATTGAAAATTCTCACAGATACCATTTCTTTCTAAAAAGGAACATAGTTGTGAAGATACTGCCTTAGTATCTTTGACAGAAAAGGTAGATTCGAGATCAGCCTGTAATTGACTAATTCTGTAGGATCAAGTTGCGTTTTTTTAACAAGCGGTTTAATCATAGCCAGCTTAAAAGTTTTTGGTTCGTATATCCTAATGACAAAGATTAATTAATGATATTAAGAAGAGGATCTATGACCTCTGGAAGCATCTCTTTCAATAGTTTCGTCGGTATAGGGTCTAACATACATGTTGTCGATTTAGATGATTTAACAAGTTTATAAAATTCACCCTCTCCTATAGCAATGAATGAATCAAATGTTTCATCAGTGAGACTACACTGCACTGTCTGATGCTATACTGTAGTAGACGTTTGCATAGTTATAATTTTCCCCTGTTATTATCAATCTTGTAAGTAAAGAAGTTCATAAAGTCATTACTGCTATCCTGCTTGAAAACATCTGGGCTTGAAGCTTTATTTTTCATTAGTTTAGCCACGGTTTCAAATAAATACCTAGGGTTTTGTTTATTTTCTTCTAATAGGGTTGAACAATAAGCAGATTTAGCAGTTTTTAAGGCTTCTCTGTTTGCAATCATGCTCTCTTTCCATGAAATGTGAAATACCTCTAGTTTTGTTTTCTTCCAGTTTCGCTCCATTTTTCGGTTACTTGTTGTGCGCAAAAACAAACAAAAATAACGACTTTATTTCAACTTTTATTTTTTTGTGGGCATCTAGTCAGTTAACGTAGTGTGATTGCGTAGTGCTACGTCACACGTAGGCTCACTATTGGCCGACGCTGGTCATGTGTGTGATGCGTGTGACGTACTACAACAGAAGCTTACGCTATTATACTAGTGAACTGAGTCGAGGTCCACAGAGAAGGAAATGAATAGTTGAAATAAAGTCATTATTTTTGTTTGTTTTTGTGCACAAAAAGTATTCTTGTCGCTTGATAAACTTAAGATTGAGCCACTGTAGTCACTTGGACTATTTTAACGATGTCTTTAATAACTTTTCGGGGCTGGCAAGTTTCAATCCCTGAAGAAGCCTATGGAGGAGTGATCCAGCTCTCAGATTTCATCAAAAATATCTTAATTAGTGTTCCGAAGATGAACGAAGGTCTTACAGGGTTGGAACAACATGAGGGTGAGTAAATACTGACAGAATTTTAATTTTTGGGTGAACTATCCCTTTAACGATAAGTGCTTTTGAAGTAAGGTATCGAATATTCAGCAACCCGAGCTTTATCATTTGTATTATTTCTGCGTTTTATTTGTTGAACAACAATAAAATTTTTACCCTTAGATGGGTTTGGAAGTTTTTTGTATTTCCTAATTCGGGGAACAGACACAGTCTCTATGTGATGATATCTAGGTGAAAGAGTCTCTATGTGATGGGTATACATGTATACATATGTCCCCAGATAACACAATCCCCAGTTGATCCATAACATGCATCTCAAATGTGTCTCTTTTGATGGGATTTCAGAGTGATGGGTCATTGATTTCCTAATGACATATTGCATAGATATACAGTTTACATGACAAATGCAATGCGATCTCACTGAATGTCATTTGAGTGATCTGGTCACAGAATGTTTAGGGCCATGTTTATACCTTACACTTGTCATGATCACTCAAAACAAATCTTAATATTGGGTGCAACAAAATAAAATGCAGGAAACGGGCAGAAATACAGAAACAAAGACAGATGGAAAACCAGGCAGTAAGGTAGAGAGACACATAGGATGAAAATGTGAAGAAGAATAAAGCTTGAGCACCAGTTTTGCACTCGCAATCCACCACGGTTCACAAACCTCTCGAGAACCAACCGAACAGCTTGACATGTTTCCGTGGCAACAGCAAGCAGGAATCAAAGCAGTGGATACTATTTATGTCAATCACAGAGGTGTGACAGGCAGATGCTAAGCATGACAGATATAAGACAGAGCATGGGCTTTCTGTCTGTGTCCATACAGTAATCAGGCCTTAATATTCTCTGCCTTAACACATGCACCTGAATGCTGTCAGCATGCTGTGGTACCCTGGTTCAGTCCACTGCTTTTTCTGCTGCTGTAGCACTTTACAGTACTACTCATACAATTTTAGAAATATGTACCATAGTTATATTGAGCCACATATGCGAATGTTCGGTATACCTCAAGGACATTTTCCAAAATGTACAGTATACTGGAGAGAACACTGTGTGGCATACAGTATTCCACAAAGCACTTCCATTTTGAGAGTGACTAATAATTAGTTTTTTTTTAAAGGACTGGAATAAGTTATTTTATATATAAAAAATAAATAATTGGATAGCCCTTGCTAAATTTAACATGTTATATGATGTATTCTTGTGGCATTAATGTTTGGATATTGTTTTGCATACTATTTACAAGAATAGTATAGTAAACAGTGTTATTTTATTCTGGACAGCACTTATGTCTGAGATGAAATGTTACATGAACCGCAGCATTGTGTTTACATTACATTGTATTGATTTAGTTTAATTGACATGTCTGCATTGAATACAGCCCTTTGGCATACTGATATTGTGTCAAGCACAACCCCAGTTAACCTCTAGTTAACCTAGCTTGAGAGAAATAATTTGCAACCGTGTGTAAGTTAATCTGTCTTGTTGGTTGATGTTGCCAAACCATCCATGTAGTAGGAACAGATTGCTGGCCATAACAGGTGCAGATGAGAAGGACACAGCTGATTTGCTTTACAGCATGTATGCAAAAGGAAGGAGGCAATCATAACCTTCGCAAGTCCAGGTGCATATGCTTGCATAAACAAAGACACACCATTGTCGTGATACCATTTATTTTTATTTTTTTAACATTCATTATTCATATTTGATTGAACTTTATTGAATTCAATTGTCCAAGATCATTTCCCCCTATTTTTCATATGCCCACTCAATTTGTTTTTATATTTCTTCTCTGACTCACAACAGTATATACTACAGTATACTATATATATATATATATATATATATATATATATATATATATATATATATATATATATATATTATATTATAAATTCACTTGTAGCCTATAAAGTTTATTCAGACAGAATGGTATAGAACATGTATAGAAATTATCTGTGTATTGGTATCGGCCAAAATTTTATTATAATTGCCTTAAACAACTCACTTGCTCATGTGATTTTGATTAAATACACAATAAAAGTGTGGAAATACACATTTTGTTTCCCAAATCCTGATCCTCTTTTGGTTTTATGTGCCTCTGTTTTACAGGTAATATATTAAACAAAAAAATTAAATAGATAATATTTATAACCAACATAACTGACAGGCTGCCTCCATTTGTGTTTTTATGAAGATCATTTTTCTAACAAGAAATTTTCCAAACTTTATTTACACTCTGCTTTGGGCTGAAGACTTATGACTTTGGCCTGCAATGTATGATTAACTAGTCCATGTCGTTAACACAACACAGCACATTCTTTTAATTACGAATCTTGCAGTCCGTCATGCTCTACAATGAAGCAAGAGTCTGGCAGCCGGCTAATGAAATTCTGATTTATCTGCACTTTGATTTGTGTTTTTCACGAGTTGAGTTTCGCTTGTTTTGTAGCCGGGATTACTATCATTAGAGCACTGACGAAAAGAAAATGGCACATTCCGCCATGTTTAATATTTACACTCCATGCTAATGGTATGCTAATTATTGTCACGGATCAAAGATCAATGGCTTCAGTCATTTTGCTTCCACCCCATTCCCCAACCCAACCCAACCTCCCTCACCACGCTAACCGCTCTTGCGATGAGGAAGTCTTTCGGTAATGAACACATCGTCTGTATTTTGTTTTTCCCAGGCCCCTGATGATCAATGGATTGCCGGATGGGCCTTAATGATGTTCCAGCTTGGGCAATCTTCCCATTTGATCAACGGTGAAAAAAAATGACGTCTTTGCCTTTGGATAGAAGGAAAAACTACAAATGAAGACAAAAGATTTTCTTTCACGCCACCTCTTGCTCTGCCAGCGATAGTTTCTTGTATTTTTTCTATCTCTTTATTTCATAAAGCAGAGGAGTTTTATTAATATTAGAAGCTGTAATGCGCTATTAGCTGGCTAGAGCCCGGCAGGTACATATTGGTTTTGTTGTCCTCCCCATTCAAACTGTTTATAAAACCAGTGAAGCCAGTTAAAATGGTGAGCATATTTCTTTGTCTCACTACTGCTCTCTGTCATTTCCCTATCTCCAAAGGCCAAGCAGAGGTCTTACTCCCTCTGTTCAGCAGAATAGTGATTCTTCTACAAAGAGTTCTGCTTTCATGTTAAGATACTCAACTTTTTACACTTGAAAAAGTTAACCCTGGGTAAACAGAATCCAGGGTTCCCTTTCGTTCAGTCACTCCGAATTATGTCAGTGACTGACGAATGGGGGTTTCGTTAGAGAGCCCTATCACCTTCGAGTATTAGAAATATATATGAAAATATATGAAAAGTATATGAAAATACCATGGGTCTGTGGAATTTGCATCGCGAACTCCGGCCCACCGCGTTGGTATAAAAGGAGCCGCGAGTGCAATCTCACATTATGTTTCTGCTTCGGAGCCGAAGTGTGTATGTGCTTCTCCTTTGCCTTCTTCAAGCAACGAGCGCTCTTCAGTTGGTGTTGGTGTGACGGCGCTTTTTAGCGGATCCTGCAGCTGGTCTGTGCAGTGGCTTGCACGCGGCTCGTGTTTCTCCCCTGGGCACTTCAGCACTGCTGAAAGAGTTTTTCCTTCTCTAAAAGAGCTGCACGGGCACGTCTTTTTAAAGATGTCTCGCCCGTGTGTTTTTGGATGTGGGCGCATGGTCCACCCACCTGACGGTCACGAGCGCTGCCTAGCGTATTTGGCCTTTAATCACGCTCAGGCAGCGCTCATGGATGAGTCATGTTCTCATTCCGGGAACATCCAAAGCATCCAAAGCAGGGACCTAAAGCACCCCTCCAAGGCCTGTTGGTTCTCCGCCACTCTGGTGGCAAAGGCCTACAGAGCTGCGGGGCAGGCTGCCTCCGCTTTGCATGCCATGGCCATCTTTCAAGTCCATCAGGCGAAGGTGCTCAGGGACATGCAAGAGGGCAGGGCTGACCCAGGGCTCTTGCAAGAGCTGCACACTGCCACCGACCTCGCTCTATGGGCAACGAAGGTCACTGCACGATCCCTGGGTCAGGGGATGTCCACCTGTGTGGTTCAGGAACTACATCTATGGCTCAACCTGGCCAATATGCGGGAGGCTGAAAGAACTCGTTTTCTCAACTCCCCCATATCCCAGGCTGGGCACTTCGGCGGTGCGGTCACGGACTTCGCCCAACAGTTCTCGGCCGCCCAGAAGCAGACTGAGGCAATTTTTTTTATTTTTTTATTTAACCTTTATTTAACCAGGTAGGCACATAGAGGACTCATTCTCATTAAAAACGGCGACCTGGCCAAGATAAAGCGTCAAGGTGCAGACACATAAAGTTACACATAAAGGCCAAGACAGTGTAATACAGAATACAAACAGTTGTTCAGTCAAAGGTGCATCGTACAAAAGTAAGTCAAAATACAATAACTAGACGGTATTCCTAATGGAACAATAATAAGAACATAGTAAATATTTAAACTGTGTGAAAAATAAAGTGCAATATGCGTTACTGACAAATAACAATACAGGAAGAAAAGACGATGAGTAATTAAACTAATTTGCACAGGGGAGAAAATGGTAATACTAACATGAACAATGGTGTGACAATAGGTTAGTTATCAGTGATTTGAAAGCGGATAATGGTACAAGTGTTTCAAGCCTTAAGGATTTTTGAAGTTCATTCCAGTCATTAGCAGAAGAAAACTGAAAAGAAAGACGGCCAAAGGAAGTGCGGACGTTGGTAGTAGTTAATGAAATAAACCTACTTGATCGCAGATTGCGAGAGAGAGAAGCTACCTAAATGAGGTTTCTCAAGTAGGTAGGGCCTTTGCCTAGGATAATTTTATAGATGAAATAAAACCAGTGTCTTTGTCGTCGGTTGTGAAGGGAAGGCCAACCAATGAGTGTGTAAAAATTACAATGATGAGTACTAAATGGGGCATTGGTAGCAAAACGTATAGCACTGTGATATAATACATCTAGCTTTCTAAGAAGAGTGTTAGAGACGGATTTGTAAACCACGTCACCAAAGTCTAAGATAGGAAGGATAGTCATTTTCACAAGAAAATGTTTAGCGGGGATAGTGAAAGAGGCCCTGTTATGAAAAAGAAAACCAATCCTGGATTTTATTTTAGATTGGAGTTTGCTAATGTGGGTATGGAAGGAGAGTGAAGAATCTAACCAGATACCTAGGTATTTATAAGTGTCAACAATTTCCAATGCAATACCATCCAGGGTGGAAATTTTTGTTGTATAGGAAGGTGAAGAGGGAGATCTGTTAAAGATCATACATTTGGTTTTACTGGAATTTAAATTTAATTGGAGACCACAGAATGATTGTTGTATGCTATTGAAGCTCACTTGGAGGTTGTCTAACACGATATTCATAGATGGGCCGTAGGTGTAGAGAATAGTATCGTCTGCATATAGATGTATCGAAGAGTCACCTGCTACCAGGGCCACATCGTTAATGTAGACCGAAAATAATATCGGGCCAAGAATTGAACCTTGTGGCACCCCCATAGAGACAGCCAGTGGGCTAGATAGCAAACCCTCTGATTTAACACACTGAAATCTGTCTGTGAAATAATTAGTGAACCAGGCGAGGCAGTGATTTGAGAGACCCAGACTCTTTAGCCTACCAATAAGGATGGTGTGGTTGACGGAGTCGAAAGCCATGGCCAGGTCTATAAAAACTGCTGCACAATAATGTTTGCGGTCAATAGCAGATATGATGTCATTTATGACTTTGAGTGTGGCCGAGGTGCACCCTCGGCCAGCTCGAAAGCCCGATTGCATATCGGAGAGACTGTGATTTGTTTCGAAATAGTTAGTGATCTGTTTGTTGACAAGGCGTTCAAAAACCTTGGAAAGACAGGGCAGAATAGAAATTGGTCTGTAACAATTGGCGTCTAAATTAGCTCCCCCTTTGAAAATAGGGATTACAGCAGCAACTTTCCAGTCTTTCGGAATATAAGAAGTGTCTATAGAAAGATTAAAAATGGCGGTAATTGGTATGGCAATAATAGGAGCAGCCAATTTTAAAAATAAGGGATCTAAATTGTCCAGCCCAGCTGATTTGAATGGGATGAGATTTTGCAATTCCCTCAAAACTTCGACTGTCTGGATGTGGGCAAAGGAGAAAAATGGTAAACTGACTGGGGGCACAGTGGACAGTGGTGGATTTATAGCTGTAACAGATGGTGCCAGATGGAGAGCATGTCCAGCCCTTACAAAGTGTTTGTTGAGGTTCTCTATAATGGAGGACTTGTTAGTAGTGACAATGTTTTCAGATCTTAAAGCGGTAGGCAGTGTTATTACATTCCATGGACTTTATTGTGTCCCAGAATTTTTTAGTGTTTGTACCACAGGAAGCAAATTTTTGTTTAAAAAAACTAGATTTGGCGTTTCTAACTGCCTGTGTATCCTGGTTCCTTGCCTTCTTAAATAATTGCAGGTCATGAGGCCATTTCGATGCTAATGCAGCACGCCACAAGGTGTTTTTATATTGGCTTAGATTGGTTAGGTCTGAGGTATACCAAGGACTGTGTCTATGCTTAATTCTAAATTTTTTGAGTGGGGCATGTTTGTTTATACTGGCAAGGAAGGCGTTTTTAAAAAAACAACCAGGCGTCCTCCAACGTTGGGATAAGTTCGATGTCCTTCCAGGACACCCGAGCTAAATCGAATAAAAAAGCTTGCTCACTAAAGTGTTTTAGGGAGCGTTTGAATGTAATAAGGGGAGGACTTTTAATGGCAGAACCATTGTGCATACATGCAATAAGGCAATGATCGCTAATATCCTGACTAAAAACAGCGGACGAGAATTTAGAGGGTAAATTAGTTAGGGCGATATCAATGAGAGTGCCTTTGTCTGCCGATTTCATGTTATATCTAGTAGGTTCATTGATTATCTGCATAAGATTTAGGGCATCGAGTTTAGATAGTAGAGTGTTTGGAGGGTTAAGCATATCATAATTCAGATCACCTAACAGTAGAAACTCTGAGGATAAGTGAGGAGCAATTAATTCGCAGATGATATCAAGGGCACAACTGGGAGCGGAGGGGGGTCTATAACAGACGGCTACGGTGAGAGATTTATTTTTAGAGAGACAGATCTTTAACAGTAGAAGCTCAATTTTTTTTGGAATGGACTTAGATAAGATGACAGTGCATTGTAACTGCTCCCTACAGTAGAGCATAACTCCACCTCCTTTCGATGACCTATCTTGCCGGTGAATATTATAATTAGGGATAGATACGTCTGAGTCTTTGGTGGAGTTTCTAAGCCAAGATTCTGAAACGGCTATTATGTCAGGTTTGGCTGCATGCATGAGGGCAGTGAATAAATCTAATTTAGGAAGGAGGCTTCTAATGTTAATGTGCATAAGTCCGAAATTTTTACAATTGCAGAAATCTGCATAGGAAAGCCCAATAGGGGTGGGAACAGCAGTATTGACTGACGGTCCAGGGTTAGATTCAATATCACCAGAAGAACTAAGTAAAAATAAAATTAATATACGGCAAAAGCTGTTAAGAATTGGGCGCCTGGTGTGGTTGGCGCCGTAAATAGGCAAGGGGAACAACTTGGTAGAATACAGTAAGTTAAAGGCACTATGAGTAGACAGGGGGATTATAAAATGAATATACTGGGATGGTGGACCTAACCATTGGGTAATAAGGAAAGAAGTGTCATCTCTATGAATAAGTGGGTCAGTCTGGGTTTTTGAAAAAGTGGGGGGAGGGGTGAAGGGGTTAAATAAGGTACATTGAGCTGAACTGAAAGGATAACAATATAACAAAACAATACAAGCTAACTCAAATTAACGTTGTAGCGACAATGAGTCTTACATTGAATGCATTAACATTAGCTCAAATGATATATAGGGAATTTTAATAATTAATCATGAATATGATTAATATACTGCATATTACAGTTAAATTATCAAAGTTGAAAATAGATCGATTATACATATGAATGATCAATCACAACGAATTATAATTCATCATTCATATATCAATGGTCCACTTCCAGATCGATTATGTGAGATAAACTTTAATGGAATTAATTTAGCTATCGAACAATCTGTTTGTCCAGCAAACGGCCGTAAGATTAACTTATCAACTTCTCAACAAGGTTATCCCTTCCTTATAATTCCAAAAAGCTATTTTCTGGCCATGAAAATTCACCTTCTTGTTATTATAAAATTTAGGTTACTGAAATAGTAACGAATTGTAAAGCTTTGTAGCTAGATCAAACACTTCATTGACTTTGTAAAAATGAGCAAGATTGGACAATTAGCAATCAAGAATATAATGGTTTTAATAAAATGAAACTACGGATACAGAATTCTACATTTAAACACGGGATACATGTATGTACAGTAAACAGTAAAACTAATGAGACAGACGAATAACGAACGGGAGTGAGAGAGAGAGATTGAGAGAGAGAGAGAGAGAGAGAGAGAGAGTAAGAGGATGAGAAAGTGAAACTAACGGTCAGGATGAGAGAGATCACCGGGGTGATCGCAGCATGGCAAAAATCACAGACATCATAACCCTTAGAGAGACAACAAGGAATCACAAAGATCAAATCCCCTGAATGGGGTAAACAGATCTTAAAGCATTTAGATCGATAGGAATTACGATACTTGCATGATTCTTCGTGTGGCTGAGAACCAAAGCGTGTGTGTGTGTGTCTCTGTCCTCGTGTCACACGTTCACGTGGTCTTTCAGAGCGAGGGAGCGCGTTAGTTTGAATGTCCTTTGAGGTGCAGTTGCTGGTTGGTTCAAAGAGTCTCTTTAAAGTCGAAGTTGCCGATTACGTTCATTTTGCTGAAAGTGAACGTAGGAAAGTCCGAAGACGAAAATAAAGAAAGACTAAAGAAAAAGGAGAAACACTGCGTAAAGCTCCCTAAGGAGCCATGGCACGGAAACCTCTCACAGGGAAAAAGCTCTCCCAGAAACTTCTGTGTCAGTCTTTTATGGAGAGGAGGGGTTCACGCCTGCTTTGCGTACGTGAACCAATCATCTTAGAGTATCTCGAGCGGGAAAAGTTTTTCTTTGTCCTGTCAGGATAATTTGTGAGGGTATGAAATTTTGTCATTTCTACCCAGAAAGATTGTACACACAGAACAATACATTTTACTGTAATATCCTATGTATGACTTGTTTAGTCAAAACAAGACGGTCAAACAGGTACCAAGAATGGCCGGAAAGAGTAGAAGAAACATAAAGTTACATTCATATGCAGAATTACACACATTTAATGTTCACTCACACGACTATAAAGTCATAATACCGGCTACCATGACCTAGGAAAGATCAAATTCAAGTTTATACATTTCTTAAGTGGTTATACTTATAGAAAATATAAGATTGCAGAGTCTATTCCTCTTTCTTTATCAGAATTCAAGTGGGAGCTATGATTCCCTTGGAATTCATTTTGGGGGTCATAAAGTTTTATGACCTAGCAAGAGGGAGAGGCACAGAATTTGATCATGTTAGGTATTCTTTCTTTAGAAATACACTTAAGATTCAAAGTTACAGAACAGTCTCAAATTTAATCTATAGAATAAGACAAAACTAATTAGATATGCATGCATACAGGAAGGTTAGATACAATTCTGTGTTATATACATTAAGGATATTTCTCCCCTAAGTTGCACACAAAGGACGTTTGTGTGCGGGTATGTATGGCGTGTGTGTATAAGTTCATCCCGTGGTTGGCGCGGGCTGTTGATTCCCCCTTCTTGGGGAATCACGTGGGGAATCCTGTGGTCAGCATCTGTCCATCCGTGGTGTGTACCACGTGAGGGTTTCAAGAACAACAGGGTTCTGTTTCTTAATTGTGCAATGCGTCATAAATGGAGTTAATCAATGACCTGCTGGCAGACATTGGGGCACCATTTCACATGATTCAAGGTTTTGTGAATTAAACATATATGTGTTCATATTTGTTCAGTAGTGAAAGGAAAACAGGATCCGGTCAGTCGCTACAACCTTAACGGCTCATATTGTCAGAGTGAACTTGATGCTTAAGTAAAATTAGATATAAAACAGCAGAATACTAAAATTACTGATTAAATGGAAGTAATAAAATGAAAAAAATAATAAGAGTTAGTTTTCAAAATAACCAAAGCCAAAGTACTAAAAATAATCGAACGTAGATAAATATCCACAGATGTAATATGATAATGTAATATAATTAATATAAAATAACAAAGTGCTAAAATGGAGTACTAAAATAGGTAACAGGAAAATACATGCCCCAATTTAATGAAACAAGATGCTGCACAGCATCGATTTGTGTTATAGAGAAGAAAAAGTCAAACATACAGAAATACCATGAAATCCAATGTAGGCCAGATGGTTGTGAGTGAAGGGACCGTGTTGTGAGCAAGCACGTAACGGAGTTCGGTCAGTCTTAAGCAAAGATGAAATAAAACAGAGCCGGCTCGTACATAGCCAAGTACCCGGTTAGCTGTTAGCAGTGTGAGGCGAAACTGGCAGCCTCCAGTCCTGATAAGTAGTCCGTAAACAAAGGCCCCAGCTGGCCAAAAGACAAGCTAACTCCAGTGCTAGCTCGTGCTGACCGTTGTCAACAGCCGTTAATACGAGCGATGTTATGAGCAGTCCAGTCCAGTATGCAATCAATGTTCACAGAGTGAAGTGAGTTTATGCAAAGTTGAAGAATAACAGTCTATCAGTCCAGAGAAACCGTGGGTGGCATAGAGGACCTAGGCCCACCCTGCAGCTTAGCCGAGCGAATCGCTGCCAGCAGATAAATCTTGAAATGGGACCCGTTCTTAATTTCACTTGGTTTGGAGGCTGAAGTAATGTGATCCAGACGTCCCCTGACACAGGAATGTTCCTGGCGCTGTTACCAGTAGCAGTGTGAAACGGAGCTGGCAGCCTCCAGTATTGATGAGTGCAACGTAAACAAAGGTCCCAACTAGCCGGAAGACAAGCTCGCTCCGGTGCTAGCTCGTGCAGGCCGATGTCAGCAACCGTAAATTCGTTCAATGTTGAGAGCAGTCCAATCCAGTGTTACTGTCCTGAGTTCACAGAGCAAAACAAAGTTTGTGCAGAGTTCAAAACAATGGTCTGTCAGTCCAGTGAGACCGTAAAAGGTGTGTAGGACCCGGGCAGTACCCGCAGCTTGGCCGGATAAAACGCAGCTAGCACAGATCCCCTGGCACAGATCGGCTCCCAGCGCCAATACTACTGACCGTCACAGCTGGGCCAGAGGTAAGTAAACCCAGTAAGATCGGCTGCTTAGTGCGTAAATATGATTAAAATAAGAGACAAAAGTAAATAATGAACTAAGCATAGACAAATAAAAAAGACTGAACAGTAAGGAAAAAAAACAAAAAAAAAAACAATGTGTACAATATGTACAAGGTATTTACATGGAATGATAACAAACACGTCTGCAGCTCAGTCCGCCATCTTGGATCAAGACGTATAAAGCATATCCTGCCCCGACGGCCAGCTGCTGCCTCCACCCAGCCATCTGTGCAGCCCCCTCAGTCTGTTTCCAGCCGAGGCTGCCTTCCTGCGACTCCCGGCCCTCCTGCTCGGCCCAAGCAGCAGCTTTCACCCCTGGCCGAAGCAAGGAGGTGGTCGCAGGAAACGCCAAACGCCAGGCTAAGTGGCGCTCTGGCTTTGCGATTAAGTCCCGAGATGGGCATGGCAACCAGGCACGCTTCGAGTACTAGTTACTCGGGCCTGCCGTCAGATCTTCACCCCGTGGTCAAACCTGTCCTTTCTACAAGCCGGAGTGCCCTTAGAACGAGTGTCCAGGCATGTTGTTGTCTCAACAGATGCCTCCGCCACGGGCTGGGGTGCCATGTGCAATGGACATGCTGCCGCGGGCTCCTGGACAGGACCCAGGATGGCATGTCAATTGTCTCGAGTTGCTGGCAGTACGTTTGGCTCTGCACCGCTTTCGGGCATTGCCCAAAGACCAGCACGTACTAGTCTGTTCAGACAACAAAGCGACAGTAGCGTACATCAACCGACAAGGTGGTCCACGCTCCCACCCTATGTCGCAACTCGCCCGCCATCTCCTCCTATGAAGTCAGAAGCATCTGAGGCCGCTTCGAGCCATTCACATCCCGGGAGAGCTGAATTGTGCAGCCGATGAGCTCTCACGGTTTCAGCCACTTCCTTGGGGAATGGAGACTCCATCCCCAGATGGGTGATTCAGCTGATTTGGGAACTGTTCGGCGACGCACAGGTAGATCTGTTTGCCTCCCCAGACACGAAGCGTGCCTGTAATTCGGGCCGGCTAACTCTCACGTGATCCTGAGACCCCAGCCTGGATAGGTGCCCAAAGTTCCCACCACTCTTTTCAAGGATCAGGTTGTGAACCTGCAAGTGCTACCCTCGGAGGAGGCAGACCCAGCCTTGGCACTGCTCTGTCCAGTATACAGCAAAAGCGATGGTAGTTTCATAACACGTTTCTTTAGCCCGGGTTAAAAACGGGGTTTAGAATGAAAATAAACCACAAAACCACCTCAGCATCAAGATTAAAACCAGCTTCTTCCTCCTGTCTGAGTGTCTCTCTCTCTCTCTCTCTCTCTCTCTCTCTATTCAATTCAATTCAAAATTGCTTTATTGGCATGACTGTACATCATACAATATTGCCAAAGCTTGTAATGCATAGAATAGTTATAAAGACATAAAAATAGTAAAATATTATAACATACTTAAATCTAAATGTACAAATTAAATTAATTAAACAAATTAACAGAAAAAAAAAAAAAAAAAAAAAACAGTTTATGAACATTTCAAAATTCTGTGCAGAATTTAGAATTTCGTGTTTGTGTGTACGAGTATGTGTGGGCGCATCACTGATTAGTTGTCGACTCTCTCTTTTTGTGACAAGCATCAATGTATCTGGCTGCTAGTATGATATAATCTCTTTTTTCACCTAATAGATGTTGAAATTGTGTTTTGTTTTTCAATTTTATGAAGTTAGGGCAAAGTTTTTCAAATTTTGTATAAAAAGTCCCTCTAATGTCCTCATAGTTGGGGCAGCTGGTGAGAAAGTGTTGCTCTGTCTCCACTTCTCCCTGCTCAAAGTACGGGCAGATGCGTCTCTCTCTGGGCCGCCAGTTATGTCTGTGTCGGCCCGTCTCTACAGTCAGAGTGATTGCTCAGTCTGTACCTCGTCATCATTCTTCTTAATTTACAGTCTTTCACTGTACTCAGGTATTCTGCGGTGGTGTAGTCTCTATTTAGGGCCAAAAAACATTCAAGTTTACTTTGTTTTTCTGTGGTTTCAGTCCAATAGGTCAGGTTATTCTCTTGTTGTGCTTTTATAATGTGTTTGGGCCGGATTGTGTGGATGAGGGTGTCAGTGTCCTGAGGCGCATTATTGTTAGTCTGTTTGTGGAGCCTCAGGACCAGCTGAAGGAGGGGGCTCTTCTCAGTGTTCATTTCATAAAGAGATAAATCTCTCTCTCTCTCTCTCTCTCTCTCTCTCTCTCTCTCTCTCTCTCTCTCTCTCTCTCAATTCAATTGAGCTTTATTTGCCTGACAGTGTAAAATAGCACAATATTGCCAAAGCAATAGTAATATACAAACATATATGTAGATAAATAAAAGTGAACAATAAAAAAAACAAAAAACAAAAACAAAAAAACATTTCCATATTATGCATAAATATATCACAATAAATAAAATAAAAAATATATACAATAATAAAATAAGTACAGAGAACAGTTTAATAGAAAAGAAGGTTCAGCCCTTCTCCCTCATATGATGGCAGGAAGACACATACTGCACTGCCATGTGAATACACTCTTCTTTCTCTCCCAAAATATAAAACAGTTTGTTTATGAGGCTCGCTTGTTGGAATTGTGGTACAATCTGTGCTATTTGTGTGAAATAGGCGTCTCTGATGTTTTTATACTTGCTGCACTTGGTGAGGAAGTGCAGCTCGTCTTCTACGACTCCATCTGTGGTCACTAATGCGATACTTTGTCAGGAGCTTTCTCTGACCATAATTATTGATTTCAGTCAGGTATGGTGCCAATTTATAATCAGACTTTATTTTGTGGAAATATTTTAATTTATTTAATTGTGTGACCGTTATCTGCCAATTGTGTATGTATTCTTCTTTGGTTATTTTCATTATTTCTTTTACTTTTGAGTGTCTGAATTGAATTGATGAATTGAGTTGGTGTTTTTCCACTAAATGTAGCATGTGGTCGCTCTCTGTGTGTCCTGCCCTGTATCTGAGAGCGCAGTGATGGTAACTCTCTGTCGGCACGTCTGATAGATGGAACCAGAACTTTACGGCTCTCTTCTGGATTTCGGATAGGAGAGGGAATCTGCCTAATTCTGCCCGGCAACCCAGACTGGGAGCATTTCTGTGAGTTCCCAGGATGTTCTTGCAGAACTCAAGGTGGAAAATTTCAGCTGGGGTTTTGTCCCAGGATTCGTAATTTAGTGTAAATTTGGGGCCCCAGATTTCACAGCCGTAAAGAAGGATGGGTTTGATGATGCTGTCAAAGATTTTCAGCCACAGTTTAATGGGTGGGTTAAATTTGAACAGGGGTTTTCTTATACTGTAATAAGCCCTACGTGCTTTATCAGTCAGATCTTTTATTGCAGTGTCAAATTTTCCAGAAGCTGAGATTGTCAGACCCAAATAATTATAACAGGTGACATGATTAAGAATTGTTCCCCCAAGTGTAAATTTGTATTTCTTGTCAGTAAGGCGAGGTTTTTTCTGAAAGATCATGATTTTGGACTTGTCCATGTTGATGGGTAAGGCCCAGTCGCTGCTGTACTGGTCCAGAAGCGAGAGGCTTTGGTGCAGACCCTCTTCATGAGGAGACAGCAGCAGAAGATCATCAGCGTACAGGAGGCTTTTGATTTCTCTGTCCTCGAGGGTCAGACCGGGACAAGAGGACTTCTCAAGTGCTGATGCCAATTCATTAATATATATATTAAATAGAGTTGGGCTGAGGCTGCAGCCTTGACGGACTCCTTTAGTTTGACTGAAATAATCCGTGCGTTTGTCATTAATCTTAACCCCGCATTTGTTCCTATTGTATATATCCTTTATAATGTCATATGTCCTTCCTCCTATTCCACTTTGAATTAGTTTTAGGAAAAGTCCATTATACCATACCGAATCAAAGGCTTTTTTAAAATCAATGAAGCAGCCAAATATTTTCCCTTGTTTTGTTTGTTGGACGTGTTTTTGTATGAGTGTGTGGAGTGTGTAAATGTGATTTGATGTTCTCTGTTTAGGCATAAATCCAATTTGACAATTGTTAAGGATCTTGTGTTGTTGGAGGAACTGAACTAGCCTGTCGTTGATGATGGAGCAGAAGAGTTTGCCCAGGTTGCTGCTCACTGTGATGCCCCTATAGTTATTTGGGTCGTACTTCTCACCCTGTTTAAAGATTGGTGTAATCAAATTTTCTTTCCATATCTCAGGAAAGTGTCCTGCTTTTAATAAAAGATTGAATAATTTGAGAATTGCATCTTTCAGTTTGGGGCTGCTGTGTTTCAGCATCTCATTTGATATTAAATCCACGCCACAGGATTTTTTATTTTTTAGGGATTTTATCTTGTCTGTCAGTTCGTTTAATAATATGGGCTGGTCTAAATGGTTTAGCTGGTCTTTTACAGTGCGTTCCAGGTTATAGAGTTGGGAGGTCAGATGTTTTTGGGTGAGGGTTGGTTCGTTTTGGGAATAGAGTTTTCCAAAATGTTCGGTCCAGATGTTTGGGTCATAGATGGGAATGTGTTTAGGTTATTTTGATTTATCTAATTTATTCCATAAGTCCCAAAAAGAATTCTGATCTACTGCCTCCTCAATCTTATTAAGTTTTGCTTTCATGTGATCCGCTTTTTTCTGTATTAGTATTGACTTGTATGTTTTGAGGGTTTCCTGATATTTGTCTCGTGTTTGTTGGTTTGCAGGGTCTCTGTGTTTTATATTTGATAATGATCTTAATTCTTTTCTTAATTTTTGGCATTCTTTATCGAACCAACCATCTTTAGCAATTTCTTTCTTACATCTATAATTCTTTATTTTTCTCAGGTCTTTTCTGACCACTGTAGAAAATATTTCATTTCATTGATGAGTTGCTAAATTGATAGTTTTCTTCTCTTCACTAAATGACTTAGACAGAAATGAATCTATCATGTTCTGGACCCGAGTGCTGTGGAGCTGGGCTTCGTACTGGGCAGGACTGTCTTTACCCCATATAAACGTGGAGGGGAGGGGGTGCAGTTTAACCTTCGGATCTGAAGGCCGGAGATTCACGGATCTGTTCAGACTGAGGACTGTGTGTCTGTGGTCTGATAACGGCAGCTGTGGCATCACTGTGTAATAGTTGACTTTACTGTGGTCTACATCAGTGATGGCATAATCTACTGTGCTGCTGCCGAGATATGAGCAGTAGGTGAACCGACCCAGAGAATCTCCCTTTGTTCTGCCGTTAACTATATACAGACCCAGGCTTTTGCAGAGCTGCAGGACTTGTTTTCCGTGCCTGTTTATCGTGTTGTCATAATTCTGACGTGCCTTCATAAGTGTTTCCGTTGATATATATGTGAGTTGTTAATATATTTGTCTCCATCTGAGGAAATGTAATCCGCTTCCTTCCCCGTTCTAGCGTTCAGATCCTCCATTAACAGAACCAACCCTAGAGATTGAAAGTAAACGATCTCTGACTGTAAGGTTGGGAAGATGTCTTCATTATAATAAGGAGACTCATATGGGGGGATGTATGTGGCACACAGGTACATGTCCTCATCTAAACACAAAAGCTCTTTTTGAAGTTTTAACCAAATATGTGTTTTCCCTTTTTTCACAGGCTGAATATAATGCCACAAATGATCTTTAAACCAAACTATGATTCCTCCTGAATCTCTTCCGTTTTTAATATTAGGCTGTTTGATTGAAGGGATTCGTAGCTCTCTGTAGTTTGGAGGAGTGCAGATTTTGTCTAAACGACACCATGTCTCAAGTTTATAATTATATCTGAACTAGGTACAATATTAACAAAATCAGGGTTAGTCATTTTCTCCCCAAAAGCAGAAGAGAACATCCCCTGAATGTTATAGCTTGTTATTTTAAACGATGACATTAACGAATATTGGATTTACCAGAAAAATGTATGAAATTCATGACCCAATCATGTTTTAAAATATAGATTAATTGATTAGAAAGGTAATATAGAGGATATATAGAAGTATGGTGAGTCGGTCAATTTTACACATTGAATAAAAAAATAATAATAATAATAATAAAAAAAAAATAATAATAATTAGTGATTAAGAAATAATGATCATTCTTGACAGACATACTACACTGTATGAGTATTTAAGCTAACATATTGTCACATATAATTTGCAGCATGTGTTTGATCTGGATCAGGTCAGTGGTGTCAGCTCTACCTGTTCCTGCCACTACAGCGGCATAGCTGTCCGTCTGTCTGACTGACTCGCGCTCAGGGGGTGTTTTCTGAGGGCGTTTCAGGGCTGACTCCTTGATGGTTTTTGCGAACAGTCTCATGCCCTCTCGATGGATGTGGATACGGTCATACAGATGCTCATGGGTGATGCGCTGATGGTTGGCTATGTGAACGCTCGGCATTGAAGCACAGATGTTGGCTATCTCCACGTTGATTGTGTTGATGATCCTTTGAGGGACGTCTCTGCGAGGTAGAAGGGTTGAGATGATGACCTTGGCTCCGGGGTAGATCCTGCTGGCTGTTTTCACCACGTTGGATAGGGCTTTAGTGACGTCCACCCTTGCACTGATGTCGTTTGTTCCGGTGTGAAGAATGATGTGTGACGGTGCACCCAACACTCCCTCTCGCAGCAGTCTCAAAGCAGAGTGTGAGGTGGGACACCAGAACTTCTTCACAGATCTGCCCGGAAACAGACGTCGGATGACGATGTTGTCTTTACTCGCCTGATCTCTGCCGGTGCTCGTGGATGGTGTTGTAGTTGGTGGACGGTATGGTGTGATGTTTCTGTTGACTTTCCTCTGAGGGGCTTGATGAGATTGTGGGGTTGGAGGAGTGAAGGAGCTCAGTGATGGTGTACTGACACACTGCTGATGTTGAGCTGTGGTTGGGATGTGTTCAGGAGTGAAGGAGCTCATTTTTGTGTGTGCTGACACTGCTGATGTTGAGATGCGTTCAGGAGTGGAGGCGCTGTGTGTTTGAGTGCTGACACACTGCTGATGTTGTTTTGTGTGCAGCTGGTTTCTGGTCTCTTCCAGCAGTCTCTCCAGTGTGTGGCCGTTTTGTTCTCTTCTACCCAGCTCCTCTCTCACCCTCCTCAGCTCCTGTCGCAGCTCCTGATTGGCCTCCTCCAGATGTTTAACGGCCGAGCAGAGCTGTTGTAGTTGTTGAATGCTGTGATGGCTGGTCATATTCAGGAGCTGTTGAATGTTGTTGGTAGTTTCCTCTTTAAACAAGTAGTAGTCCTGCTCCAGCTCCGCGATGTTGTCTCTCAAGGCCTTTATCTTGGGAGACGCAGGAGTGCTGATGTGTCTGTCTGTCCGAAGAGTTCTTGAGCCTGGGTCAGTGTTTGTGTCCGTTGTGTTGCTGAGTCCCTCCTCTGCGCTTCTCTTCACTTCAGGATCTTTCTTAATCTTCTGAACCTCCACTTTAAGGTTTTTGAAGTTCCTCTGGAATTCATTGAGGCTGGTTTCTGGTCCCTGGACCATGACTGTTCCGTTATGATATAGGTTCACAATCAGCTTTGTGTCGTTGTCTCCTTCCAGAGTGAGTTGTCTGCCTTTGCTGATGCCTCCTTTTCTTCTACATGTCATGGCAGAGCTGAGGATGGTGTGCTAGGCTGATGGGTGTTCAGTGAAGAACAACAGGTTACACCGGACTCTGTTATTTTCTGGTCCACTGTAGTCAGACAGCAGTAACTCTGGGTTCTCTCTCAGGATCATCTCTTTCATCCTTTTCTTATCATTGGTAGATTTAACTTCTGCTGGATATATTATCTCCAGCTCCTCTTCATTTTTGAAAAATGCCTCTGCTTTAGGTAGGCCCATGTTGTTCTCAACTGAATTAACTGCCACGGAATGTTACCTTGGCTAGCAGTTAGCTTGATATGTTGAGTTTCTATGTAGTTTCTAGGTGATGACAAAAAATTTTAATTGTTTTCAGAGGTCTTACCTTCAAAATCTTCTGCCTCTTTTGTTCACAGTTAAGTTTCCAATCATCTAATTACAGTTTGAGTCACAAAAAACAAATTTTTTCGGGGTTCATTTTTTCATACGAGTTCTCGGACCGCAGTGTGCGCCGCCCCTGGGCCTCGCCACTCCCGTCCCCATCTATTCCAGAGGGTGCGGATGTCAGTGTGTGCCGTCTTCGGACCTCACCACACTCGTCCCCCTATGTCGCCAGACCCCTGGCAGAGCAGACCCCCGTGGAACGCTGGTCCTTCCCTGGTC
Source organism: Gila orcuttii (assembly GCA_026230005.1). Taxonomy (NCBI): domain Eukaryota; kingdom Metazoa; phylum Chordata; class Actinopteri; order Cypriniformes; family Leuciscidae; genus Gila; species Gila orcuttii. Next base: position 17,680,682 of record JAPDVR010000016.1, on the reverse strand, counting down.
TCCTCTGTCAGGACGCGGAGCTCGACCGCGCCCCCGCCCTGGGCCGCTATGCCACCCATGCCTGGGCCGGTCACTCCGCTTCGCTGCCCCTCCGGGGGGACGCCTGTGGTTCGCATGACTCCGCTGGTTCAGTTTCTGGCAGCTTGGTTAGAGCTCCCCAGCCTGTCCCGCTGGGTTGCCCGAACTATCAGGCTCGGCTATGCGATTCAGTTCGCACGGTCTCCTCCCCGGGAGTTCGCTTCACTATGGTCGGTGGCAATGCCCCTATCATGAGAGCGGAGGTTGCTACCCTGCTGGCGAAGGGTGCAATCGAGACTGTCCCTCCAGCCGAGATGAAGTCAGGGTTTTACAGCCCGTACTTCATTGTCCCCAAGAAGACCGGTGGGTTACGGCCGATCCTGGACCTGCGCGTCTTGAACCGCTCCCTTCACAGGCTGCCGTTCAAGATGCTCACAGCCAAACGCATTTTCGAATGCGTACGGCCACAGGATTGGTTTGCAGCGATAGACCTGAAGGACGCCTACTTTCATGTCTCCATTTTACCTCGACACAGACCGTTTCTCCGGTTTGCTTTCGAGGGGCAGGCATACCAGTACGCGGTTCTCCTAATCGGGTTGGCTCTGTCTCCTCGCGTCTTTACGAAGGTTGTCGAGGCAGCCCTTGTTCCCCTACGCGAACACGGGGTTCGCATCCTGAATTATCTCGACGACTGGCTAATATTAGCACACTCTCGGGATCAGGTTTGCGACCACAGAGACCTACTGCTCCGGCACCTAGCCCGTCTGGGCCTTCGGGTCAACTGGGAGAAGAGCAAACTCTGCCCCGTACAGAGGATCTCTTTTCTCGGTATTGAGATCGACTCGGTCGCCATGTCCGCGCAGCTTACGAGCGAGCGCGCACACTCACTGCTGGCTTGTCTTCGACAGTTCGATGGCAAGAGGGCGGTCCCACTGAAATTGTTTCAGAGGCTCCTGGGGCATATGGCATCTGCAGCCGCGGCAACGCCGCTCGGATTGCTTCATACGAGACCGCTTCAGCTGTGGCTTCGCGATCGAGTCCCGAGGTGGGCATGGCGTCATGGCACGCTCCGAGTCCCAGTGACTCCGACCTGCCGTCAGACCTTCAGAGTTTTCTACGGACCGGAGTTCCCCTAGAACGAGTTTCCAGGCATGTTGTTGTCTCCACAGATGCCTCTTCCACGGGCTGGGGCGCCATGTGCAATGGACATGCAGCCACGGGCTCCTGGACAGGACCCCAGCGCCGTCTGCATGTCAATTGCCTCGAGTTGCTGGCAGTACGCCTTGCCCTGCACCGTTTTCGCACGTTGCTCGAGGGTCAACACGTACTAGTCCGTTCAGACAATACCGCGACTGTGGCGTACATCAACCGTCAGGGTGGTCTACGCTCCCGCAGTATGTCGCAACTCGCACGCCACCTCCTCCTCACCTGAGGTCCCTTCGTGCTATCTACATTCCGGGAGATCGGAACTTTGCAGCCGACGAGCGGTCACGGTTTCGGCCCATCTCCGGCGAATGGCGACTCCATCCCCAGTCGGTCCAGCTGATTTGGGACCAGTTCGGGGACGCACAGATAGACCTGTTTGCCTCCCACGACTCGTCCCATTGCGCCCTGTATTACTCCCTGACCGAGGGTACGCTCGGCACGGATGCACTGGAGCACAGCTGGCCGCGGGGCCTACGCAAATATGCGTTTCCCCCAGTGAGCCTTCTCGCACGGACCCTGTGCAAGATCAAGGAGGACGAGGAGCAGGTCATTCTGGTTGCGCCGTACTGGCCCACCCGGACCTGGTTCTCCGAACTGATACTCCTCGCGACAGCACCTCCTTGGCCAATTCCTCTGAGGAAGGATCTCCTTTCTCAGAGACGGGGCACCCTCTGGCACCCTCGACCCGATCTTTGGAGACTCCACGTGTGGCTCCTGGACGGGACGAGGCAGTCGTTGAAGTGGAACCTCTTCGTCAACTGGTGCTCTTCTCGCCGAGAAGACCCCAGGAGATGCTCGATCAGTGTCGTGCTTTCCTTCCTGCAAGATGGGTTGGAGCGAAGGCTGTCTCCCTCCACCCTGAAGGTGTATGTGGCTGCTATCGCCGCATATCACAAAGCAGTTGAAGGTAAGTCTCTGGGGAAGCACGATTTGATCGTCAGGTTCCTGAGAGGAGCGAGGAGACTGAATCCTCCTCGCCCTCCTCTCGTTCCCTCTTGGGACCTCTCAGTGGTGTTAAATGCCCTGCAGAGGGCTCCCTTTGAGCCTCTGCAATCAGTGGAGCTTAAGTTCCTGTCAATGAAGACAGCGCTCCTGGTTGCATTGGCCTCCATCAAGAGGGTAGGGGACCTGCACACATTCTCCGTTGACGAAGCGTGCCTGGAATTTGGGCCGGCTTACTCTCACGTGATCCTGAGACCCCGGCCTGGATATGTGCCCAAGGTTCCCACCACTCCCTTCCAGGACCAGGTGGTGAACCTGCAAGCGCTGCCCCCCGAGGAGGCAGACCCAGCCTTGGCATTGCTCTGTCCAGTACGCGCTCTCCGTGCCTACGTAGACAGGACGCAGTGTTTCAGGACCTAAGACCAGCTCTTTGTCTGTTATGGTGGGAGACTGAAGGGAAAGGCTCTCTCAAAGCAGAGGTCGTCTCACTGGATAGTGGACGCCATTGCTTTGGCTTACCAACAGCAAGGCCGACCGTGCCCCCTTGGTGTGACAGCCCACTCCACCCGGAGTGTGGCTTCCTCTTGGGCTCTAGCGCATGGCGCCTCGCTGGCAGACATCTGTAGAGCTGCAGGCTGGGCGACACCGAACACATTCGCCAGATTCTATAATCTCCGAGTGGAGCCAGTGTCCTCTCATGTACTCGCTTCAACCAGCTAGTACCGGACCCGCTCAGGTGTCTTCGCTTGCTCGCCATTCCACTCCACGGACTGGATACGTGCGATTTTTCCTCAGGTGAGCCTTCCTCTCTGAAGCCCTGAGTTCCTCCAGCACTGTTGACGCTGGCGCCAGGGTCTATTGCCTGTACGTCGGCTAGGTGCCTCCGTGTGCATGGTTCCTCCTCTGAGTAACCCCCACATGTGTATGTCCACTGTAAGCCTCCTTGAGCATGTGTCTTTCCCTCGGCAAGCCACCTTGCCACCCCTGGAGTTGAAAGTTCCCACCCCACGGGCTGGTCACTCAAGTGTTTCTCCATATGAAGCCCCTCCGGCCATATATGTATTCTTAAGTCCTCCCTACGGGTAGGCGTGCTGCGGCATATTTCCTCTGAGATATGCTCCCCAGTGTACCTTGGTATTCCTGTGTTTAGTAGGACTCCTTCGTCCGTGCCAGTATCACGACAAGGGGTTCAGACTTTCGCAGGGCACTGGAAGACAGGTGTGAAGGTGGCGTGATTACACGGGGACCCCCATTCTCCGTCATCCGACGTAACTCGGAGTGACTACGAAAGGGAACGTCTCGGTTACGTATGTTAGCCTCGTTCCCTGAGTAGGGAACGGAGACGTTACGTCTCCCTGCCACTTCCGCTGTACCGCTGGGTAGACGCCTGAGTTCAGTCTCGGCTCCTCAGCGAAGACATGATCTGCCTTTGCCGGCGTCTCTCCTTTTATACCCACGCGGTGGGGCAGAGATACGCTATGCAAATTCCGCAGACCCATGGCATTTCATTGCCATAGGCTCGTTTTGTAATACTCGAAGTCGATAGGCTTTCTAGGCGAAACCCCCATTCTCCCATTCTCCGTCATCCGACGTAACGTCTCCGTTCCATACTCAGGGAACGAGGGTTACATACGTAACCGAGACGTTCCGGTAACCCCGCTATCGGCTCCAGCAACTAAAGTAATAGTTCCCAATGCCCCTCCTTTCATATCTAATGAAGCTATCGTGAAAGAGTTACTGTGATTTGGTAAGATAGCAAGTCCTGTAATAGCGGTCCCACTCGGATGTAAAGACGCAGCACTAAAGCACGTTTTGTCCTTCAGACGACATGTCTATATGTTTCTCAGCTCGCCGGAGAGGACCTTGGAAGCTTCTTTCCGTGTTACTCACGGAGAGAATTCTTTCATGGTCTATGCGAGTACGGTGAGCATGAAATGTTTTGAATGTGGTGATTTGGGACATAAGCGTTTAATGTGTCCACATAGAGATGAACAGCGTCCTTCTACATCTCGTGGTGAAGGAAATGATGTAGTTAGTCAAGTGCTGGTAAAAAACACAGAAAAGGAGAGAATCGAGGAGCAGGATAAAGAAGTTACAGAGGGAGTAGACGAGCAACAGGAGGAGGTGAGAGGCGTGGAGAAACCTGGATGTGTTTATTCACCAGATAAACAGGTGAGTGAGGATGATGAAGTGTATGCTGAGAGTGATGCTGATGATGATATTGTACAGAAATGTGATTCTGATGAAAATATGGATGATGAGACTGATGGTTTATCACAGTATACTGAGGATGGAAAGAGAGATGATGAGATTAAGGAGGGTGTAGAAGATTTATATCCCCTTGAGCAGATTAATTCCTTTCTGGATAAGACAAAAGGAAAGGCAGGTGTTGAATTAACAGAATATTTCCCTGATGTTGAAAAGTTTATTGCTTCAAGTAATGTGGGTTAGGAAAAAAAGTAGCTATGATGAACATTCACAACAAAAAATATTTTGCCTTAAAAAGTACTTAACGGTTGCTAGATCAGGAAAAAGGATGGGAAAAGCGAAGGGAAAATCTAAATAATTACAATGACTGAAAGTTTCTCTTCCTATCTGATCTGTTTTCCCCTTTTTTCTATTTTTCTTATGGAGATCTTAAGGGTTGGTTCTCTTAATATTAATGGAATGAGGGATGGGAGAAAGAATGAGGTTTTATCAGAAGTTATTAATATGAAAGACTTGAGTGTTATATTCCTCCAAGAAACTCATAGTAGTTGTAGTAATGAAGTTAATTGGGGTTTGTGGTGGAAGGGAGAGTATGTTCTCAGTCATGGGACCAATTTAAGTGCTGGTGTGGCTATTCTTTTTTCTCCTACTGTAAATGTTAAAGTGCTATCAAAAAATGAAGTGGAGCAAGGAAGGCTTTTAACCGTTAAAGCTGGAATTAGTAATTTTAAATTCTTGTTTGTAAATATTTATGCTCCTAATGTTGGAGTAGAGAGGAATTTACTTTTCAAGAAGTTTGAACAAATAGTTAGTGAAGAGGATGAAGATGTGTTTATTGTTGTGGGGGGGGGGGGGGGACTGGAATTGCACTCTTGATTTTACTCTTGACAGAAATGGGGAAGAATCTCATGCATCGTCAGCTTCCTCTTTAGCTGGGGCTATAAAAAATCTAAATCTCTTGGATGTATGGAGAGAACACAATCCTTCTGTAAAACAGTATACATAGGTGAAGGTCTGTAACGATAGGATTTCTGCTGCTCGTCTGGATCGGTTTTACATATCTTGTAACTTGAAAAATAGAGTTATTAGTACAGAAATTATTCCTAATACACTTTCTGATCACAAACTCATTAGGGTTGGGTTCACACTGTCTAAAAGCACACAGAAGAGCTGTTACTGGCACTTTAACATTAAACTTTTAAAAGATAGAGAGTTTTGTGAAACTTTTAAGTTTTTTTGGGAAGCATGGCAATCAGAAAAGAATACTTTTGAAAATATAATACAGTGGTGGGAAGTTGGTAAAGTGCACATATATTTTATGCTTATTCTTCTGTGGGTTTAAAAAATACTTTAAAGTGTCTTGAAAAAGAGATTGTTGATATTGAAATGGAGATGACTGTTAATGATGATGTCAATTTAAAAGAATGTTGGACTGAAAAGAAAAATCATTTAAGTTTGATTCTGGACGAGAGGGTTAAAGGAGCTCTCATAAGAAGTCGTTATTTAACCCTGAAGGACATGGATGCTCCCACTACTTTCTTTTTTAATTTAGAGCATAAAGTGGGTCAGCAGAAATTGATGCTTTCTTTGAAGGACAATATTGGACATGTTACCTCAGATCCAAAGGAAATGAGAAAGATTGCTGTTGAGTTTTACTCCAATTTGTACGCTGCTGAATCATCTGATGAACATTGCAGAAGAGAGCTGCTAAAAGACTTACCGGTGTTATCTGAAGATAATAAGGAGCTCTTAGAGACTGATATATCCTTTGAGGAGATTTCTCTGGCTGTAAAGGGTCTCTCCTCAGATAAGAGCCCTGGCTTGGATGGACTACCGGCCGAGTTTTATAAATCTTTTTGGACAATAATTGGAGATGACTATTTTGAAGTACTTCAGAAATGTTTTAATGAAGGTGTTCTTCCAACAAGCTGTCAACGAGCTGTTCTATCATTGCCCCCGAAAAAAGGAGATTTAACACTTTTAAAGAATTGGAGACCTGTGGCAATTTTGTGTACAGAATATAAAATTTTGTCTAAGGTTCTTGCAAATAGATTAAATAAGGTTTTGTATGAAGTGGTACACAGGGATCAGTCGTATTGTGTCAAAAACAGATCAATCATGGATAATCTTCATTTAATCAGGGATGTGGTTGACTATGCTTATTGTAAAGATGTTAATATGGGCCTGTTGTCTTTAAATCAGGAAAAGGCCTTTGACAGGGTTGATCATGGTTTTCTGTTTGACACCCTTAATGATTTTGGTTTTGGGGAAAAATTTATTTCAAGGATCAAACTTTTATATGCTGAAGCGACATGCATGATCAAAATGGGTGGAGGTTTGAGTGTCCCAATTAATGTTAAAAGAGGAATCAGACAAGGTTGTCCAATTTCGGGCCAATTATACAGTATTGTAATTAAACCTTTGTTAGGTAAAATGAGAAGAGAGTTAAAGGGGATAAAGGTCAATACTTTAAACTGTTCTGTTAAACTCTCTGCCTATGCTGATGATGTCACAGTTATTATCAGAGATCAAAGTGACATTCAGGTGCTTAAACAGGCTTTAGAGTTTTATGGAAAAGCCTCATCAGCAGTAGTTAACTGGGGAAAGAGTGATGCGTTATGGTGTGGTAGTGTTTCTAAAGGTCCAAATCTTCCTGGTGGATTACAGTGGGGAAGTGCAGGGATTAAATACTTAGGAGTGTTTTTGGGGACAGAAGAGTTTAAAAAGAAAAATTGGGAGGGCCTCTTGGAGAAAGTGTGTGCAAAGTTGTCTCGATGGAAATGGTTGCTACCCCAGTTGTCTTATAGGGGGAGGGTCCTAATTTGCAACAATTTGATTGCTTCTTCACTTTGGCATAGAATGACAATACTTGAACCTCCTGAGGATCTAGTACAAGGAATACAAAAGCGATTAGTGGATTTTTTCTGGTCGGGACAGCACTGGCTGAAGGCGGCGGTACTGTATCTACCCACACAAGAAGGAGGCCAGGGATTGGTGGATATCAGAGCGAGACTCAGGACTTTCAGATTGAAGACGGCACAAAGACTGCTCTATGGAGAAGATGTGAGCTGGGCTGAAGTAGCCTGTGCTCTCCTAAGAAGAGCTGGAAACATGGGGTTGGATCGCCATTTGTTCTTGATGGACTTTGACAAACTGAATTTAAGTGGGCTGAGTGTCTTTTATAGATCAATCTTAAAGTCATGGACACTTTTTAAGTTCTCACGGAGTGCAGATGGCACAAAAAAAATATGGCTGAAGGAGAAACCACTTTTTTTCAATTCTGAATTGGAATCAGATGTTTTTAAATCAGACACTTTCAGAAAAGCCATGTGGGCTGCAAATATGACAAAGATTGGACACTTAAAAGATAAAAAAAGTTGGATAAGCCCTGAGAAATTTGCTTTAAAACTTGGAATAAAATCAGTCAGGATGGCACAAAATATGTTGACCCAGATTTTAGAGTCTCTGCCTCAGGATTATCGACAGGCAATGAAGACTTCTGATGAAGAGGCTGAGAACTGTGACTTTCCAGATTTGTTTTTCTCAGCAAGGACTGGTACATGGCAAGAAAAGGAGGGCTGTATATTGTCTTTTAAGATGCCTTATATGGCCGCCTTTGGAGATGCTGATAAGAAAGACATTTACACTATGTGTGTGAAAGTGTGGCATCTTAACACACTGCAGACTGTCAGTGAGTCCAAGTGGACGGAGGTTCTGGGGCTTTTACTTTTACTGCTTTTACAAAAATACTTTTTATTTTTGGACCAAAGTATATTAAAAGTAGGAGGGAAGAACATGTTTTGTTAAATTTTCTTTTTGGTCAGGCAAAATTGGCGATATGGCTATCAAGAAAACATTGCTTGAACGATGCTGGGTCAACTGATGTTGTGTCTGTTTTAAAAGGGTTATTAAAATCTCGTATTAAAATTGAGTTTACATATTATAAATTGGTCAATGATATGGAGATGTTTAAAGGTAAATGGGCTGTAAATCAGTGTATTTGTGATGTTGATGAGTGTTTACTGTTTAATTTATAAAAAAAAAAAAAAAAAAAGGAAAATAACTAATTTAATGTATGTATCAATGTAATGTAGTGTAATTATTGTTTGATTAAAGATGACCTAAAAGTCAAAGTCTCTCTCTCTCTTTCTCTTTCTCTTTCTCTTTCTCTTTCTCTTTCTCTTTCTCTTTCTCTCTCTCTCTCTGCGCATGCGTGGGCTTGAGTGTTTGGTCGAGTGAGTGGAATGTGACTTGGAGAGTGGTTGCGGTTTTTCCCTTCATCTAAAGCAGGGGTGTCCAAACTCGGTCCTGGAGGGCCACTGTCCTGCAGAGTTTAGTTCCAACTTGCCTCAACACACCTGCTTATAAGTTTTTAGCATGCCTAATGACCTTCAACAGCTAATCAAGACCTTGATTAGCTGTTTCAGGTGTGTTTAATTGGGGTTGGAGCTAAACTCTGCAGGACAGTGGCCCTCCAGGACCGAGTTTGGACACCCCTGATCTAAAAGTCTGTCAGTTTTAAATGTTTTTTTCCTCACATGGATTTTTTTACATAATCTTTCTCTGTGAACTGTTACAAAGCACTGAAACTAGTTCTAGTGGTTTAGTGGGTCGTGTCGGACAGCTTTAAGCTGCGGCTAGGCTACGACGATGGCGGAGAAGGCTGGTTTTGAGCAGCTCACCCGGCGGCACGGGCTGAAGGTTCCGGTCGGCGCTGAGTGCTCGGTCGAGGACACTGTTCTAGCGGTGGGAGAGGTGGTGGGTCACGAGAGTATCCGATCTGCATCTAGGATGAACGGAGCTGTTGTTTTGTTCTTGGACAAAGTTGAAAAAGTTAATGACATCGTAGAAAGTGGTATAGTTCTCAACGATCGTTTCGTTAAGATTTTTCCACTGGTTAATCCAGCAAGGAAAGTTTTGTTATCCAACGTGCCCTCTTTCTTTAGCGATGAAGCACTGCAACGTGAACTGTCTAGATATGGACAGCTCGCGACTGCAATTAAAAAAATCCCGATGGGTTGCAAGTCTCCTCTGTTGAAGCATGTGGTTTCTTTCCGTCGATTTGTTTACATGATTTTAAAAAACGATATTGAGGAAATAAATGTTGTTTTCAAATTCAAAGTTGATGGCTTTATGTCATTTTTGCCACAACTGAAAACATGAAGTGCTTTGGATGTGGAAAAGAAGGGCATTTAGCACGTGCTTGCCCTTAAAAATGCAGTTTAGTAAACACTGCAGATGAAAATGCCCTTCAAAACCAAGGAATTAATGTGGTAAAGGATAGGCAAGCTGATGAAATGGCAGAAACAAGTACATGCTGAGAATGAGGACAGTGGAAGTAAGGGGTGTGAAAAGGGAAACCTGAGAAGTGATGAGACAATGGATATTGAGATTGACGAGGTAGAGAATGAAATCTTTAATGAAGAGGAGAACATTTTTAAAGTTCCAGCAGTGAAAAGAAAATCAAACTCTTGCGAAGCAGCTGATAAGTTTAAGAAAAAGATACAAGCTGAGAACAATACACATATGTCTGATGATGTATCTGATTCAGGAAGTGAGCAAGAGAGGTCTGAGGCCTCTGTGGAAGATAATGTGAGTCAAGATCGCAGTGGCTACGGTTTAGAACAAATGAAGAAGTTTTTACAAAGTACAAAAGGAATGAGAAATGTTGAGGTGATAGATTTTTTTCCTGATCTCTCTGTTTATGGACTCAGCAAAAAATCTAATGAAACACAAGGGAGATGAGTGTTTGTCGAACCCAGAGGTGTATAGATTAAAGAAAATTGTGCAAAAAGTGCGCACCCAGACAACGCAGAATGAGTCACAAGAATAATGCAATATGTTGTTGTTTGGTCTTAGTGCTGCTCTCCTCCTCATAATGAGCACTTTTAAAATTGCCTCCCTGAACATTAATGGGATGAGGGATGCTAAAAAACGGATGCAGCTCTATGAATTAATCAAACTTAAAAATATAGACATTATGTTTTTACAAGAGACTCATAGTACAAAAGAAAATGAAGTAGAATGGCTGAAAAATTGGGAGGGAAACTTTTTTTTTAGTCATAAGACTTCTCTTAGTTCTGGAGTAGCAGTTTTATTTTCAAAAAAATTCTGCCAATGTCTTGTGATCGTTTTGAAATAATAGAAGGTAGAGTTATTAAATTAATAGCCAGGTTTGAAAATATCACAATGGAATTGATTAATGTCTATGCGCCTGTTAAACCTATTGAAAGAATGTTATTTTTGGAAGCATTGGGTGAAAATCTTAAACAGTGTGATATGGAAGCATTAGAACAACAGAAGAAGCATTAGAACAACAGGAGAGAACATCAGTTCCCTTTCGAGAGGTCTCTCCTATTGCGTAAGTAGCTTACGCTATGGGAAAACTCCTTTTCTCGAGAATATTGAAGTCTTTATGTAAAACGCATTGCAGCTGCACAGCTGACAGCAATGAACGAAGGAGCTCGGTCATTGGCTGTGCTGCGGCAACTTGCTCGAACCAATGACGGGGCGACTCTGAATGCGCGACCAATGAACGCGCTTCGCGCCCGTGCACGTCAGAGCCCGCCAAGATGGGCGTGGCCAAGCTATATATTGGGCGCCCCGTCATGAGAGTTCTTTAGATTTAATCTCCTTCAGCGAACACCTTCTTCGCTGGATCCTCCGGATTATTGAAAGCCTTCGCCGCCGTGGAAAAGCATACCAGCGGGATTGCTACGAGGACGTCGGCACCTTCAGCCGCCTTCGAAAACCATCCTACTGAGCCATCCGGCGCGCCACACACGCAAGTATTTTACATCTGTTCGCCCCGCGACATTTGTAAAAGAGCAATTTTTCTGAGGCGTTGTTTCAAATGCCTTCCTGCGCGTCGTGCAGAGACCTTCTCCCGGACGGGGATCGTCACATCATCTGCGCTCGCTGCCTGGGCCGGAACCACGCAGAAGCTGCTTTGACCAAGGGCGGATGCCCGGAATGTGATGACCTGGGTCTCTCCACACTGCGGGCTCGCTTCGCCGCTTTCGCCGCGAGCGAGCCCATCGCCGCCACCCCTCTGTTTGAGCCGCGTTTAAAAAAAAAAAAAAAAAAACGCCGCTCACAGAGGCTTCCTGAACCTGAGCTCAGTGACGTCACGCCGAGCCAGTCTCCGCGTGCTTCACCGCCGCTCTTGCCTTCCCCACCGCCGGTTCAGTTCACTCAGCCGGACCCACACCCCTCTAGCAGAGCGGTGGGCCTTGTGACTTTCGGCGCGTCCGAGGACGACGGGGGAGTGGATGACAGCCTGTCCATCGACGCTGCATCTGACAACTGGCCGGGCTCCACTTTCGACCCCGCCCCGTCGACGCTAGCTAGCACGAAAGCTTTGGAAAGCCAAAGCTTCCCACCCCTCGAAGCCCTGCCGCACTACCTCTGCTCTCGCCGGTCGCGCCTACGCCGCCGCCGGCCAAGCTGCATCAGCGCTTCACTCAATGGCGGTACTTCAAGTGTTCCAAGCCAAGCTTCTCCGCTCTATGGACGAGTCTGGCCCCGAACCCGAAGCCTTCAGGGACCTACGCAGCGCAACTGATAGCTCTGCGAGCCACGAAGGCCACCGCCCAGTCTATTGGCCGTGCTATGGCTAATTTGACTGTTCTCGAGCACCATCTGTGGCTGACTGTGACTGAGATGAAGGACGCGGATAAGGCGCCATTTCTCGACGCGCCTATCTCCACCAGCGGGCTGTTTGGACCGGCGGTTAAAGGTTTCGCCGAACGCTTCACTGAGGCCCAGAACGCTTCACAAGCTATGCGTCATTTCCTGCCAAAGCGCTCCAGCTCATCGCAGAGCAGACAGAGACCGCCACAGCCGCAGCGGGCTAGAACAGCTCCCACCGCCTCTCAGCCCGCGCCTCAGGCTGACGCTCGACGCCGCTCGCGCTCTCAAAAGCCATCCTAGCCACAGAAATGAGAAGAGAGAGTGCGTGTCTCGCAAAAGCCGGACCACTCTCTCTGCAAAAGCTCAAACATTACCCAGTCCCCTTACAGGCGGCTGGATATGTCCATACAGCAGTCAATGGGCCAGTCACAGAGCTCGCTCATCTGCAAACAAACACCGTTTTTACGGCGACGCACAGAAAACAAAAAATAGTCTTTTTCTGCCTGCGTCACTAAGGGTTAACATGTCCACAAAGTGTGCATTCCCAGATACTGTCAAAACAGTGCCAAATTCATTCCCAGCTCAGGCTGCGCTTCCCATGAATGTAGATCACGTGCCTACGGTCATGTACGCACCACTACACACAAGCACTGTTCACACAGTTATAAATTCATCCCCAGTAAAAGCGGGAAACATTATAAAGGTGACGCGTGTGCCTAACACTGTTTATGCACCCCCACTTATAAACACTGTCCTTACAGTGTCAAACACAACCTCCGCTCAGGCTGCGAGTTTTACAAACACAGCGCGCGCTGTTGTAATCACACACGCGCCCATTCACTCAGCTGCTCAGCGCGTGCCCGCACCTCTGAGAGCTACGAGCTCAGGCGATTCGCTGGCCAGGTCCCTACGTCACAGCGGCCCGCCCCTAGCCTGTATTCAGCCCATATCTGTACACGCAGCGGCATGGGAAAACATTCCAGATATGCCGAAATGGGTATTGAATATAGTAAAGCACGGATACTCGCTCCAGTTCGCTCGCAGACCACCACGTTTTACGACTGTGGTCGAGACAAAAGTGAGAAAGGAGTGTTCACATGTTCTACGCACCGAGGTGCGCAAACTAATAGAAAAGGGCGCTGTGGAAACTGTTTTCCCCCTCTCTGAGCGGGACAGGTTTTTAAAGCCGCTATTTTCTCGTCCCGAAAAAGGATGGCGGTCTCTGCCCCATCCTAGATCTCAGACACCTGAACAGAGCACTAATGATTCGCTCGTTCAGAATGTTAACAACCAAGCATATCCTCGCGCAAGTACGCCCAGGAGATTGGTTTCTCTCAGTGGATCTGAAAGATGCTTACTTTCACATTCCAATAACGCCTCATCACAGGCCGTTTCTGAGATTCGCTTTCGAGGGACAGTCATACCAGTACACAGTACTTCCGTTCGGCCTGTCCCTGGCTCCCCGTACATTCACGAAATGTATGGATGCAGCACTTTCCCCCCTAAGACAAAGGGGAGTGCGAATACTGAATTATCTCGACGATTGGCTGGTTCTAGCACAATCAGAGAGTCAGTTAATAACACACAGATCTTGGATTATCAGCCATTTAGAATGCCTGGGTCTAAGAATCAATTTTGCAAAAAGCATACTATCTCCCAGCCAGAGGATTTCTTTCCTGGGAATAGTTCTAGACTCGATGCAAATGACAGCGCGTCTCTCATCAGAGCGCGCGCTTACCATCCGGAGCCTTGCAACATCATTCAGGGCGGGCGCGCGTGCCCCCGTCAAACGGTTTCAGAGGATGCTCGGTCTCATGGCCTCAGCATCGGCCGTACTCCAGCTAGGATTGTTGCATATGCGCCCTCTCCAACGCTGGCTCAAAGAGCCGCGTCCCTACTCACGCGTGGCGTTCGGGCCATTTTTTAATCAGAGCGAACCACGGCTGTATAAAAGCCCTGACGCACTGGAAAGCCGCCGACTGGTACCAGTCAGGCGTGAGTCTGGGTGTGAACACAAGGAGAAAGATGATAATGACAGATGCCTCCAAAATAGGTTGGCGGGCCCTTTACGAGGGCAGGCCTGTCTCCGGTTTTTGGTCAAACCCGGAGAAGCGCCTACACATAAACTGTCTGGAAATGAAAGCGGTCGCTTTGGCTCTCAGAGCCCTGCACCCACATCTAAAAACGAACACGTCCTGGTCCGAACGGACAACATGACGGTAGTGTCGTACATAAATCGCCAGGGTGGACTCAGGTCGAGCTCCATGCATTCAATGGCCAGGAGACTCATTTTATGGTACCAGCACAACACGCGCTCGCTGAGAGCAGCGCATGTGCCAGGCGCCCTGAACCAGGGGGCAGACATGCTATCCAGAGACAAGATTCTCCCAGGAGAATGGGCTCTCAACCCGCTGACGATTCAGTGGTTATGGAAAACCTTTGGCAAAGCGGAGATCGACCTCTTCGCCTCCAAGGAGAACACGCACTGCTCTTTTTTCTTCACGAAAAGCACGGACGCGCTCGCCCAGAGCTGGCCGAGCCGCCCCTTATATGCCTTTCCCCCGATCGCGATGCTGCCACAGGTCATCAGTCGGGTCAGAGAGGAGAAAAACGCAGTGCTGCTGATAGCCCCACTCTGGAAGAACCAAACATGGTTTCCAGATCTGATGCAAATGCAATCTGCACCACGGCCGATTCCACTGAGGCCAGACCTCCTCAGTCAGGCCAGCGGGATGATATTTCATCCCCGCCCCGATCTGTGGGCCCTTCATGCATGGCCCCTCAACGGGTTCCCAGGAACCTCGCGAGCGGAGCACTAAAAACCATCGCTGAGGTGCGGGCGCCCTCCACGAGACGCTTATATGCCCAGAAATGAAAGTGTTCAGTGACTGGTGTAATGCCAAGGGCCTGAACCCTGAGACATGCGAGATTACGAATGTACTCGTTTTTCTACAAGGGCTTCTGGAGGCGGGCCGCACCCCCTCCATGCTCAAAGTATATGTGGCGACCATCACAGCGTCACACGACCCTGTAATGGAACGTCCATTGGGAAGAAACAACCTAATTATTCGTTTCCTAAAGGGCGCTAGGAGGATGAACCCTTCACGCCCCCCCTCAGTGCCGATCTGGGACCTAGCTACTGTCCTAGACGCTCTTAAAGGGCCCCCGTTCGAACCACTTCGAACCGTGCACCTTAAACAGCTCTCGCTCAAGACTGCGCTCTTGCTGGCACTCGCCTCGGTCAAGAGAGTGGGCGACCTGCACGCGCTTTCGACAAGCGCTGCCTGCCTAGAATTCAGTCCTAACGACTGCAGGGTCGTCCTTAGGCCGAAACAGGGGTATATTCCTAAAGTGCTCACCACTCCCTTCAGAGCACAGGTTATCTCCCTAACTGCGCTTTCGTCTCCAGCAGACGAACACGACGCTAATCTACTCTGCCCCGTTAGGGCTCTCAGAGTGTATTTGGAGCGTTCTGCCCTATTCAGACAGACAGAACAACTGTTTGTATGCTTTGGCGACCGTACGAAAGGTTCCGCCGTTTCAAAGCAGAGAATCTTTCACTGGATAGTTGAAGCTATAGCGCTGGCTTACGAAGCTAAGGGACTTCAATGCCCCTGGGGAGTCAAAGCACACTCCACCAGGAGTGTGGCTTCTTCCTGGGCACGGTCGAGCGGGATACCGATCGAGGATATTTGTGCGGCGGCAGGCTGGGCCTCACCGTCCACATTTATCAGGTTCTACAACCTACAGGTCCCGACATTGCATTCCAATGTGCTATCAGCATGATGCTAGTTGAACTGCGAGTTCGCATCTAGATTATGTATGTGCTTGTGTCACACTGAGCGCCTTCTAGCCGCTCTGTATTTTTTCCCATATATAAAGCTCGCCTCTGCCGGCTAGTTGGATGATAACTTTGCTTTTCAGCTCAGGCACCTGCCTCTGGCTATCATAAGGCGAAGTTCAGCACGCACGGCGTTTTGCATGGTGTTCCCATAGCGTAAGCTACTTACGCAATAGGAGAGACCTCTCGAAAGGGAACGACTCGGTTACTAACGTAACCTCGGTTCCCTGAGAGGAGGGAACGAGTATTGCGTAAGCTGCCGTGCTTGTGCTTGGTTAGTTCGCTTCAGTCGTTTTAACCTAAAGAACTCTCATGACGGGGCGCCCAATATATAGCTTGGCCACGCCCATCTTGGCGGGCTCTGACGCGCACGGGCGCGAAGCGCGTTCATTGGTCGCGCATTCAGAGTCGCCCCGTCATTGGTTCGAGCAAGTTGCCGCAGCACAGCCAATGACCGAGC
Source organism: Gila orcuttii (assembly GCA_026230005.1). NCBI lineage: Eukaryota > Metazoa > Chordata > Actinopteri > Cypriniformes > Leuciscidae > Gila > Gila orcuttii. The sequence continues at coordinate 17,664,375 of JAPDVR010000016.1, read as the reverse complement.
TCCTTCGTTCATTGCTGTCAGCTGTGCAGCTGCAATGCGTTTTACATAAAGACTTCAATATTCTCGAGAAAAGGAGTTTTCCCATAGCGTAAGCTACTTACGCAATACTCGTTCCCTCCTCTCAGGGAACCGAGGTTACGTTAGTAACCGAGTCGTCTGTGAGTGTTTACTTTCTCATTTGATTTTAGCGCGGCTCTTCGTTACTGTGTTTACCCTGGTCAAAACGCGCGTGTGTTTGTTTGTGTGTCGTGACTGAGTTTCGCTGGCCAAATAGTTGGGCGTGGCCAAAGCCAGTTAAAGTACTTATTCTAGACATTTGCTAACAGTTGTTAGAAGAAGCATTAGAACAACAGGAGAGAACATCAGTCTGTGAGTGTTTACTTTCTCATTTGATTTTAGCGCGGCTCTTCGTTACTGTGTTTACCCTGGTAAAAACGCGCGTGTGTTTGTTTGTGTGTCGTGACTGCCAAATAGTTGGGCGTGGCTAAAGCCAGTTAAAGTACTTATTCTAGGCATTTGCTAACAGTTGTTAGAAGAAGCATTAGAACAACAGGAGAGAACATCAGTCTGTGAGTGTTTACTTTCTCATTTGATTTTAGCGCTGCTCTTCGTTACTGTTTACCCTGGTAAAAACGCGCGTGTGTTTGTTTGTGTGTCGTGACTGAGTTTCGCTGGCCAAATAGTTGGGCGTGGCCTGCTGTATTCATTAACGGGGTATTAGGCGTGTATATAACTGGTTACCCAGCAAACACAAAACGTTTTTACAACTTTTCACAACGTTGTATTTTGGTTGCAGTTAGGTAATGTTGTAGTACAACGTTTCCAAAACGTTTTTAAAACGTTTTTTTTAAAAATGGATAAATAATGTAACCAAAATAAAACGTTTTAAAAACGTTGTGAAAATACCAAACTGGTATGTTTTCTTTAAGTAGTCAAAAATACGTACATATCACGTTTGTTTACTACTAAAAGGAAACTAGACCAAACTACAACTTTTTGGAGACGTTTTATTCAGGTGTTAAAATAACGTAATATGCACGTTAGAATAAGACGTTTTAAAAACGTTGTTAAAATACCGAACTGGTACGTTTTCTTTCTAGTCAAAAAACAAACAAAAAAAAAAACTAGATGTTTGTCTACAAAAACTAAACAAGACTAAACTAACTCACCCAGCAAAAAACGTTGTTTTTTTGTGCTAAATCAAGTTGCCTTGTCAATGAATTATAAGCACATATGTTCGCAAACCATAAATATCTACATTATAATTTTGGCAGAAATCCAGCGCTCCCTGGTGGTTTATATCTCGTTGAAAACATTTGTGCTGTATATTAGTAGGCTAACTCTATTTCTGAACAGTTATTAATAATCACTAGGCTACATTTAAATATGCCTAATGCATCCATAAAAAGAAAACATTAAACATCACAGTAGTAAACACAATACACCCCAATAAACAACAGCACTTAAATAGCATGAATAACTGAATATTAATATTCATAGCCTATATGAAGCACTGTTAAATATATTTGAAATATATTTGAAAAATACTTATAGCTTAATTGTTCCTCGTGTTATCTGTAAATTTGTGTATATGAGAAAATATGTCCATGCCTTAGGCTTAGACTATATCATGTAGTTTTTGCAATTTCATTTCTACACCACGTACCATTACATTATATTATAGCCTAGGCTACTAGCCTACTATATACTTCAAACATTGTTTTACATTTTCAATGCTTTCATTCTCATTCCATTTACAGTTTGACGATGGCCACATACCTACGATCCACTATGAATCAAGTTTCAGGATATGTTTTCTGATTATCAAATAATTCACTCCATCATTTCTAAATGTATGTAAATGCTGCATGACTTAATGGGCGCGCGCGCTGAAAATTCGAGCCGCATCTGAACTGGAGAGGAGGGCGTTACCATGGAAACGGGACTGCAGCTCAACTGATACGCTGCAAAACTCCGTCTCTCACTGTTGTTTTAACTACTTTCAGGTAAGATTAGTCCCTGAAATTACACAACTAGTACATACAAATGGTTCTGACACGTTCTTTCATGTAAATGACTCGCTTTCGTTGAATATTTACTGTATAGAAATGGTTGTGTCTTCGAAAAAGTCCGTTAGCATCTTAACGTTAACCGTTAGGCTAACTTAACTAGCAGCTAACGTTAGAGGCAAGTTAGGTTAAGCTGTAAGTTTGGGCCTTTAATCGCATTTTAAGTGTAGATGAGAGATTTTGATAGGTTTGTAAAGGTTTTGCTGGTAAGCTAATGTATTTTAACCTAAAAGTATGCTCTGTAAGTTAGCCTACAGTTTAATTAATAGTTTTCACGTGACGTCACTCAATCAAGCAAACATTTAGCCTACAATTTATCTATGACTGAAATCTTGCACGTATATGTAGAGGGAAAACTCCACTGTACTTCACATTTTGGACAACCATTGTTTTTGTTTACATTTACATTTTCTTTCTCACTTTAGATGCTGGAGAAAAAACAGCCAGGCTAAAGCATTCAAAGTGGAAACTTCTGTCGTGGCTCAACAATCCTTGTGAGCCATGGCTAACTCTTTCACTTAAAATATAATTCAAGTAATTTTTTTATATATATATATTTGGTTGGGACGAGTCACTGAGTATTTCATTACAGAATATCGAATAGGTTGTGCGATTATTGCCTAAAAAAAGATTCATGTTTTCAGTGTTTTTAAGCGCTCTGCCAATAAAGCATCTCAAATCTGTCACAAAGAATCGGCTAAAGAATTTATGATTATGAATATGTCAAATAAAGCAAGGAGACATTTTAATTATTTATTAATACGTTTTTTTTTTTTTTTTGTCTGTCAGTGTCGCTGCAAAGATACAGTTGACGATGCTGACTCGTGATATTCGCAGTAGTGAACGCGCCAGTGAGAAATGCACATTTTATACGGATTACATATGCAGAGAACAGTCGTGCTTTATTTCGTTTTGAATGGTCCTCTTTAAAATTAGACATACAGGCCTTTATATTTCTCAGGTGAGCGAGGCAATATAGGCTACATTATAAGCTGAGTTTCGGTTCATTTTACGAGACGAGCTCCAGTTCAGAGCAGGCGCTGGCGCCTCCGTGTCGTTTTTATCTATTGTCTGCTATATTTAACTTACTTCTTATTTATTAAATCCAGGTAATTGGTTGATGAAACATTGATTAAAATTAAGATACAATTCATACAAAACGAAATTCACCTTAATAGGGCTGTAACGATACGCAATCGAAATATAATCAACATTGTATTTTTTTTTCATCAATACTTTTAGCATTATTTATTACAGTTGTGTATCTATGTTTTTTGCATAGTTGGTTTTGTCAACATGATTGGGAATTAACTTTTGTTATACAATGTATTTCCTTTGTTGATTACATTTATTTGGCTAAATTGGTTATAATATAGGCAAATAATACAATACAAATTCTAATATATCTATATATATATATATTTTTTTTTATTATTATTAATAAATGTATTTTTTGTGAGATGCGAGTTCTTTACTTTTTTGAGTATACTTTTGTTTTTTTGGACACATTTGCTTGAATGAAAAGTTGGGTTGTTACATGATGGTGAATTAATAAATCAGTCCATAACTTTTAATGTAATAAGTTAAGTAAAATCTATGTCCTAACCAAAAGGCTATGTCCAGTGACATTTCAATGTTTTTAACGGGTCGACTACGTTTCACAATGGAATCACAAAAGACCGATGTAGGACACATGCATTTTGTGAGGAACACTTCAAGGTAATTTACATCCAAAGCACCTGGAAACCTCATTTTGGTGATTTTGGGTGAATGTGTTATAACCAAGACGACATCCAGAAAGTAAAACGTGATATTTACGTTTTAAGAACGTCGCATTAACAACGTTAAACAACGTTTATGCAACGTTTTTACGACTTTATGCAACGTTGTAAAAAAACGTATTTATAACGTAAAAAAAACCCGACATCTCTCGTATTAAATACGTCGGATAAAAACTTTATCACAACCTTTTCACAACGCGAAAAAAACGTTTTTAAAACGTTTTTGTGTTTGCTGGGTAGTGCACCGCGGCAGCGGTCGCGGCTGCCCTCGTGTGAAGACCAAAGAGTGTAAAGACCAGCGACTCTACCTGTGCGACTCCACCGACAAGGCACTTGAGTATTAAATTCTTCTTATTTATTTATTGTTCTTTCCTTTCTCTTCTACAAACTATTCTTTGGATCTTTCTGTTTGTGAGCTCCTTTTCACTATGTGTTTTCAAATTCTCTACTATTACTAACATACGTAAATCAAACTTCACACGTCAGAGGCGGTGCAATCCTAACAATCTCCGTACCCTTCCGATGTCTTCTAATACTTTATTCTCTTTTCCTATTGGTCTCTGGAACTGCCAGTCCGCTGATAACAAAGCTGATTTCATTACATCTTTTTCAGGTCATTCAGGTCTCAGTCTATTGGCCCTGACTGAGACCTGGATCAGACCAGAGGACACTGTCACACCTGCTGCCCTCTCCACTAACTTCACTTTCTCACACACCCCCCGTCTGACCGGAAGGGGTGGTGGTACTGGTCTGCTCATCTCAAATGACTGGAAATTTGATCCTTTACCACCTCTATTTGACAACAGCTAATTTGAATCACATTCAATTACCATCACTAGTCCTATAAAAATCCATTTTGTAGTTGTATATCGTCCCCCAGGTCAACTTGGCAGTTTCTTGGAGGAGCTTGATGTGCTACTCTCATCCTTCCCTGAAGATGGTACTCCTCTTGTAATTCTTGGAGACTTCAACATCCACCTAGAAAAACCTCCGGCTGCCGATTTCCACACCCTGCTTGCATCATTCGACCTCAAACGAGTATCTACTGTGGCTACTCACAAATCAGGTAACCAATTGGACCTTATCTACACGCGCTACTGCTCTACGGACAATACACTGGTCACTCCACTGCACACCTCAGATCACTTCCTCCTCACTCTCAACCTCAACCTGCCTCAGAACACAACACACACTCCTCCACAGGTCACCTTTCGACGGAACCTACGCTCACTTTCACCCTCTCACCTATCCTCTTTGGTCTCATCCACACTTCCTCCACCTGATCAGCTCTCAACACTAGATACTAACAGTGCAACTGATACTCTTTTCTCCACTTTAACCTCCTGCTTGGACAACTTCTGTCCCCTTTCCTCCAGGCCAGCCCGCGCCACACCCTCTGCCCCCTGGTTATCTGATATTCTTCGCGAACATCGTACTAAACTCAGGGGTGCAGAGAGGAAGTGGCGCAAATCGAAAGATCCGACAGACCTGGGTCTTTATCAATCCCTCCTCTCTTCCTTCTCTGCTAATATCTCTACTGCTAAAATGGCTTCCTATCACAACAAAATTTTCAATTATTCTGACTCTCGCATGCTTTTCAAAACCTTCTCCTCTCTTCTTAACCCTCCTCCTCCTCCTCCTCCTTCATCAACCCTAACAGCTGATGATTTTGCCACATTCTTCATAGAAAAAACAACCACCATCAGCGGCCAATTTACAAATCCACAAACTGACACACACATTTTACCAACAAACGCACACATTCTACCCTCCTTCTCTCTACTTTAAGAGGCGGAAGTCTCTAAACTCCTCCTTTCCAATCACCCTACTACCTGTCCGCTTGATCCTATCCCCACTAATCTACTTCAAGCCATTTCTTCCTCAGTTGTACCCACACTCACGCACATCATAAACACCTCTCTTCACACTGGTACCTTTCCCACAGCTTTTAAGCAGGCTCGAGTAACCCCACTGCTTAAGAAACCCAATCTAAATCCAGCACATCTAACAAGTTACAGACCGGTATCTCTTCTTCCATTTGTCGCGAAAACACTTGAACGAGTTGTTTTCAACCAGATCTCCTCCTTTCTTACACAGAACAACCTCTTGGACGACAATCAGTCTGGTTTCAAAAGCGGACACTCAACTGAGACTGCCCTGCTCTCAGTAATTGAAGCTCTGAGATTGGCAAGAGCAGCTTCCAAATCCTCAGTCCTCATCCTGCTGGATCTGTCTGCTGCTTTTGACACAGTTAACCACCAGATCCTCCTGTCAATCCTAAAGATGAAGGGCATCTCAGGAACTACACTCCAATGGTTCGAGTCTTACCTCTCAGGTAGGTCCTTTAGGGTGTCGTGGAGAGGTGTGGCATCTAAGACCCAACATCTAGCTACTGGGGTGCCTCAGGGCTCAGTGCTTGGACCACTCCTCTTCTCCATCTACATGACATCACTAGGATCTGTGATTCAGAAACATGACTTTTCCTATCATTGCTACGCTGATGACACGCAACTCTACCTCTCATTCCAGCCTGGCGATCCGACGGTAGCTGCTCGTATCTCAGCCTGCCTGACAGACATTTCTGGCTGGATGAAGGACCACCACCTTCAACTAAACCTTGCGAAGACAGAGCTACTTGTGGTCCCGGCCAACCCAACACTTCATCACAACTTCTCCATTCAGCTAGGCTCGTCATCCATAACTCCATCAAGGTCAGCTAGGAACCTTGGGGTTGTAATTGATGATCAGTTGAAATTCACAGACCACATTGCTAGAACTGCCCGGTCCTGCAGATTTGCCTTGGACAACATTAGGAGGATCATGCCCTTCCTTACAGAGCATGCTACACAACTCCTTGTCCAAGCACTTGTTTTATCCAGACTGGACTATTGTAATGCTCTCCTGGCTGGTCTTCCAGCTTGCTCTGTCAAACCTCTACAATTGATCCAGAATGCTGCAGCCAGAGTAGTCTTTAATGAGTCAAAGAGAGCACACGTCACTCCTCTCCTCACAAAATTGCACTGGTTGCCAGTTGCCGCTCGCATTAAATTCAAGGCACTGACGTTTGCCTACAGAACAACCACTGGCACTGCTCCCTCTTACCTACACTCATTACTTCAGACTTATGTGCCATCCAGAAACCTGCGCTCTTCTAGCGAATGTCGTCTTGTGGTACCATCTCAAAGAGGCACAAAATCTCTTTCTCGGACCTTTACCATGACTGTTCCCTGTTGGTGGAATGATCTGCCTAACTCAACCAGAGCTTCTGAGTCAGTAGCCACTTTCAAGAAACTGCTGAAGACGTATCTTTTTCGGCAGCACTTGATTCAGTAGTATTAACACTTTCTCTTCTCTTCTCTTCTATTCTTAAAAAAAAAAAAACACTGCACTTAAGTTAAACTGAGAGGGGTTATAGCACTTACGTATTGTTGTCCTACTGTTAGTTTTAACTGCTTCTATTGTTCTCATTTGTAAGTCGCTTTGGATAAAAGCGTCTGCTAAATGAATAAATGTAAATGTAAATATGGAAAACGTTTTTTTTACTTGCTGGTGATTTTAATTGTACGTGTTATGACATTGACAGAAATCATATTGAACCACATATGGCTTCAAGACGAAAATTGTTAAATATCATTAAAACCTACCAACTTTGTGATGTTTGGAGGAACTTTTCATAAAGATAGGCAATACACTTGGGCTCATGTAAAAGACAATTGTGTTTCATTAGCACGATTGGATTACTTTTATTGTCTTAAACATCAAGTACAGTATTTTAAGTCTTGCTCTATTTGTCCTGTTGGTTTTTCTGACCACTCAATGGTGGAAGCTAGTGTGTTCATTAAATCTGTTAAGCAAAAGAGTGCATATTGGCATTTTAACACTGCTTTAATTGAGGATGCTGCTTTTGGACAATGTTTACTTTTTTTTTGGATGGGTTGGAGAAGCCAAAAGCCTAATTTCACTTCAATACAGCAATGGTGGGATATTGGGAAATTAAAGATAGAAAAACTATGTAATCAGTATACTTTTAATGTCACAGGGGACACTCTTCAAAATATTAGGAATTTGGAAATGGATATTTTGGAGCTCCAAGGGTTGTGTGGAGCTCATGGAGATCCGGGCCATATTCAGACTCTTAAGGATAAGAAAGTTGCACTAGCTGATCTGTTGGACACTAGAGCTCAAGGGGCTTTAGTTAGGTCCAGATTTCAGAGTATTTCTGAAATGGATGCCCCGTCCCGATTATTCTTTAGTCTGAAAAAGAAAAATGGTCAAAAAAAAGAGTATTCAATGTTTACGGTCTGTGGATGGGAAAGATCTGACTGGGGACTCTGACATTCGGAAAAGGGCTGTTAGCTTCTATAGGGAGCTGTATGCCTGTGAATGTGTGGAGGATCAGTCAGCAAATCACCTCCTTTCAGATCTTCCACAGATGACTGAGGAGTCGTGTGCTGGTCTGGTGCATCTTTTGACAGCAGATGAACTTTTAAACTCACTGCAAAGCATGAAAAATGGCAAAGCACCAGGTCTAGATGGGCTGCCTGTGGAATTCTATAAGGCATACTGGCACTTCCTTGGAGAAGACTTGCTTGCAGTGTTAAGTAGCAGTCTGTCTGAGGGGCGACTGCCAATAAGCTGCAGGAGAGCAGTCTTAACTCTGCTTCCGAAGAAAGGTGACCTCAAAGAGGTTAAGAATTGGAGACCAGTGTCTTTGTTATGCACCGATTACAAGATTCTGTCAAAAACTTTGGCCAACAGACTGAGGGAGGTTTTGGGGCAGGTCATCCATATAGATCAGTCTTATTGTGTACCCAACAGATCAATAGTGGACAACATATCTTTGATTCGAGATGTTCTGGAAGTCTCTAGACTCTTTGACCAAAAGGTTGGGCTGGTTTCTCTGGACCAGGAAAAGGCTTTTGACCGGGTGGAACATCAGTTTGTATGGCATACTCTTAAGGCATTTGGTTTCCCACCTGAGTTTATTGCTATGATTAAAGTGCTCTATTGTGACATTGAAAGTATATTGAAAGTCAATGGTGGCTTAGGTAGTCCTTTTAAAATTCAAAGAGGTATAAGACAAGGTTGTGCCCTATCAGGTATGCTGTATTCAATAGCTTTAGAACCAATGTTAAATAAAATCAGAGCAGAGCTAAATGGTTTTAATTGTGAAAATCTCTTTCCACCGATAAAACTGTCAGCATATGCTGATGATATAATGGTTTTGATTAGTGGGCAGAATGATATTAAAAAGTTAGTGGATATTGTTAATAGCTATGGGAAATTTTCTTCTGCAAAGGTGAATTGGGCCAAAAGTGCAGCGTATTTAGTTGGAGAATGGAAGGAGGAAAGTCTGTTTTTGCCAGGTGGAATGAGCTGGTCACAGATTGGTTTAAAATACCTTGGAATCTTCCTAGGCGATAAATCAACAAATAAGAAAAATTGGGAGAATGTGTGTGAAAATGTTGAAGGAAGATTAGAAAGGTGGAAATGGATATTGCCTAAAATGTCTTTTAGGGGAAGGGCTCTGATTATTAACAATCTGGTAGCCTCCTCTTTATGGCACAGATTATCTGTTTCAGAGCCTCCTGTTGGGATTCTTGAAAAAATACAAGTCAAAATGACAAAAAAAAATTGGGATAAATTGCATTGGGTGCCTAGGGCTGTGTTGTATCTTCCGAAGGAAGAAGGTGGTCAAGGTATTGTAGACATCAAGAGTAGAAAAGCAACTTTTAGGCTGCAATTTGTTCAGAGATTCTTGTATAAATCAAAATGTATTGTGGGCTGGATTAACTTCTTGCCTTTTAGGTAAGGTTGGTGAGTGGGGTTTTGGAAAAAAATATTTTTTAGACGGACTGCACTAAATTTGACTTTGGGTTTATTTCTCCTTTTTATGAAAGTGTGAGAAAAGCTTGGTGTGTGGTACAAATCAGAAGATCTTTGCCCTACAAGTCCTTACAATGGTTTTTAGAAGAACCTCTGATTAATGGTGCACGTTTCGATTTATGTGATGATACAACACCATGGTTAAAACAGGTTTTGACAAATGCTAAGATTGTGAAAATGAAGAGCCTAATGGAAGTGGCTGGTAAGACTTTGGACAATACTGATGCATTTGCACAGAAATTGGGCATAAGATCAACAAGGACAATTCATCTTCTGTTGAAAAAATTTCGAGAGACAAGGACTAAAGAAGATTGGACTTTTTTATCGTTACGAACTGTCCCAAATTAAATGGATCGCTTTCCAAGTATGGTTATGCCTAAGACTGTTTTAGAAATGGAGAATTCTTCAGCCACTTCAAAGATTTTAAGAGATATTGTCTTTGATACAATGGGGGGCACGAGTTTATATCAAGTGTGTGTACGAGTGATAAATAAAGACAAATTACAACGTGTGGATACGCCATGGAGAAACCACTTAAAGGTTGAGGATGGTTTTAAGCCTGTTTGGGGTTTATTTTACAAGCCAGCATTGACTAAAAAAGTTGGAGATCTGCAGTGGCGAGTATTACATGGCATTATTGCAGTTAATGCTTTTACTTCAATCTTGAACCCAACTGTGCAAGATAAATGCCCTTTTTGTACTGACAGAGAAACAATTTTTCACTGTTTTACGCATTGTGAGAGACTGAAATCTCTTTTTGTCTTATTGGAAACTTTGTTTTCTTCTGTCAATGAAAGGTTTACAGTGTCGGTGTTTATTTTTGGTTTTGAATATTGTAAAAAAAAAAGAAGAGGAAAGGACGGTTGTTAAACTTCATTTTGGGACAAGCAAAAATGGCTACATATGTTAGTAGAAGATATAAGATTCTTTATGATTCAAATTGTGTAGTTGAATTGTGTTTCAAAGGGCTTTTAAAAGCAAGAGTGAGGCGTGATTTTATTTTTTATTTATCTATGAAGAATGTGGAAAAGTTTGAAGACATTTGGAGTGTAGAAAAATTGCTGTGTTGGGTTGATAATGATGTGTTGTCTTTTGCCGAGATTATGGGGTAATCTAGTGAAGGGTTTTGTAATGTTTTTTTAGAATTTTGTATTTAATAAAGGTCAAAATTCTCTCTCTCCCTCTCCCTCTCCCTCTCTCCCTGTTACTGCTATTAAGCCTGAAGCCCACCCACCAGAACCATAATATCCTGTTAACCGGTTGTTCTGTATTACCACTACTGGCATTGAAATTAGGTTTTCCTTTTCACTGTGATCCATTTATTTGTTTATGCGTGTCGTTTGCATTGAGTGACATTTTGCATAACTTGCGCTGCTTTTTGTAGAATTGTCATTCCAAAAGCTTCAGAAGAGGAGGGGGGAAGGGGGCAGTCATTTAGAGAATAATCATATAAAGATCATATTCAAAATGACAATGGTTATTTGGAATTGTTATGACTGCAGATAGCATGCAAGACTGATGGACTGCTAATGACTCCCACGTAACTAATGGAACTTAGCAAGATGATACACAAGTTTAGAACTGTGTTCTTGCAGACAAGAAGAAAGCATGTGTTCTTTTTGTTTTGGTAGCAGATTGAGGGACACTGACGGGCTAGCTATTACATAATGTATGGGCTACATCTCAACTGATTTTATTCATAAAATCAAAAATGTCTTATTCTCACTAAGTCTGCATTTAAAAAATATAGTAAAACCAATAACATTGTGAAATTTTGTTATTTTAAATTGTAACGATATTTCAGAGAGAGAGAGAGAGAGAGAGAGAGAGAGAGAGAGAGAGAGAGAGAGAGAGAGAGAGAGAGAGAGAGAGAGAGAGAGAGAGAGAGAGAGAGAGAGATGAATAACAATGCAAAGCTTTATTGAACAGGTGAGTATAGACCACAAACGAAGTGCAGTGCAAGTATAATGCTTCAGTTCTTAGGATTGCAGGTTACGGTTGAAGATCGTAAGTAAATCCACACACACGCACATACACACACACACACACACAGACACACATTTGTGCATGCTGTCTTGTAATAGCTGAAAAAGCTATTATGAATATCAATTATATAATGTAATATAAAGAGCCTATAATAATCAAGCGTAGCGTCAGTTCTGGGAGGTCACGTTAGTCAAGCTCGCTTCAGCTGACTCTCAGCTGATCCACGTCTACCTATAGGAATACGACGCCTATCACTGTATACATATATAAGCTCATTCAGTGTTATCAGCAGCTATAGCGTTTCTTCGGAGCTAATTACCCTCCTCCATCTCCAGCTCCTCCTCTCGTCCATGCAGGATTTGGAATTCTGATTCCCCTTGAATCAGAATAAATTCTTGAATTATGTTGTACATTAAAATCTTGAATTAATGATATCTGCAATGCATTCATGTTGGGGGGGGGGGGGATTATTGCTGCTCTCCCTGCTCTTATCCATGCTAGGCTGCATGGATGCGCAGGGAGTTCCTGCCCAGAACAAAACCATACCGCCAATCCAAACTGTATGCTAATTGCCAATCGTATTCGAGGATAGTGGTCCTGCAGAACGCTGGTTATGGTCACAGCAGGTTCTGTTGTTACAAAAGGTTTGTTTTTGAAATATTAGAGAATATTTGAAATATATGAGAAATATTAATTGAAGTTTAAGGGATAGTTCACATGTTTTGAATTTCTTCCTACTGCTGAACACAAAATAATATATTTTGAAGAATATGGGTAATCAAACAGTTGATTGACCCAATTTGCTTCATTCTTCAAAATAACTTCTATTGAGAAAGAAATTCATACAGGTTTGGAACAACTTGAGGGTGAGTAAATGATGACAGAATTTTCATTTTTGGGTGAACAATCACTTTAAAAACTGTGACAACTAGCCCTGGTATATGGTATCGCTAACTCTGCTAATTCACTGTTAGGCTGATTGATAACTGAGTGCGGTTTCCGATTAAAGAATACTAAAATACCGTTCTGACTTTCCAAAACAATCTCTTGCTGACATGTGGTGAACAGCCCACCATCACAGTCATGATCGGTTGGACTGATTTCATGTCAGGTGGAGCTTGTTCTGATGAGTCGTTGTGACACTTGGACTGGAGTCTTCCAAATTGCCATTTTAGCCATACCCAACAAAAAATTTAATATGCATATTTTTCTTCTCTGATGAAATGTATATTTAGGACCACTTATAAAATACTGATTGGAAAAATCCTCACCTAAACCTTCAAACAAACTTTTTAAAACAATAAAAAGACTGCCTAACCTCACAAAATAAATAAATAAGTGGTCAACTGTCTCTTCAATTCCACAAAAAGGACATTCTTTACCCACTGCTGGATTCAGGTGTGCCACGTGTCTGTTTGTAGCTATAGCACCATGAAGAAGTCTCCACTGAAGGTCTGCTGTGCGTTTCTCAATGGGAGGTTTGTACAGAGACCTCCAGGATCCTTTAAAGTCTGATCCAAACACTTCTGTCCACCTCCCTGCTCGTACTCGTTTTAAAACAGTCTGATGGGCAACTTTAACACAAGTAAAGTAGATTGCTTTTTTACTTATTTCACGAAACTGTCCCATCTCCGGGGTCTTAAAAGTTAGTATTGTGTCAGCATCTTCATAATTTTCCTTTGCTGCTGCAGATACACTGATGGATGGGAACTGATAGTTTTTCCTCCAATCTTGAGCTGGTTGAGCTTCCAGTGCTTCCCTGCAGGCTCCAGGCAATGCTCTCCGCACCACCTCTAACACCTGCTGCAGAAGACGGAGAGATCGAACACCCGTCTAACACTGTAGTGCTGCAGCCGTTTTCCATCCTTCAAGGTCTCTCAGATCTCCTATCCTCTTGAGTCCCGCTCCCGCCAGGCAGTTCCTCAAACTTTCTGATAACAAGAGTTCTGGTTTGTATCAGTGGATTATACAACAATGGCTCTCCCACAATCCACTCCTTTGGGTCTGAAAGATCTCTGTTGACATTGAAGTTATCAAGCCAAGCCTTCAGCATTGACTGATAAAACAGGGTTAAATTACAATTAAGTCCAGTTCTTTAAGTCTCAGTAAAAACAATTGTTTCTCATAACCGAGACCAGATGCTGTCCTTAAAATAGCACAAGCAACACGAATCCATCCCAGATCCTCTTCATATAATATTCTTTGTGCTGTTTGCAGTCTAAACGTCATAATCCTGCTTCTTATGTCAACCAGAGCTTGTCCTCCTTCTTGTAAAGGCAGATATAATGCAGATCCAGGAACCCAGTGTTGCCCCGACCAAAAAAAGTCTACAAATTTCTTCTGTATTACCTTTATCAGTTCATTTGGAGGATCCAGCACATTTAGTCTGTGCCACAGCATGGAGGCGGCCAGGTAATTTGTAACCAAGACTCTACCCCTGTAGGATAGTTCAGGTAATAGCCATTTCCATTTAGACAACTTGGCTGACACCTTCTCCAGCATACCCTCCCAGTTTTTTTGTCTATAATTTTCTTTACCCAGAAAAACTCCAAGAATTTTTATCCCCTCTGTATTCCACTGTAAACCCCCTGGAAGCTTAGGTGGCCCACCATTTTTCCAGGGACCCACAACAAAACCCTCACTCTTTGCCCAATTTACTCTTGATGAAGAGGCTCTCTCATATAAAGCTAAACTTCTAGACAGTATCTGAATATCCTCTTGTCCAGTAATAAACACAGTTACATCATCAGCGTAAGCTGAAACAGAGACACTAGACCCATTAAAATTCCCTGGTATATGAAAACCTTTCAAATTATTTTTTAGCTTAATTAGCAAAGGCTCAATAACTAAGCTGTAGAGTTGTCCAGAAATTGGACAACCCTGCCTAATTCCCCTCTTGACAGGTATTGGACAACTCAATCCCCCTCCAACCTTAAGCATTACCGAGGCCCCTCTATACAGTAGCTTAATCCAAGAAATGAATGTTTCCCCAAACCCAAAGGCTTTCAAAACATTTAAAAGGTAATCATGACCCACACGATCAAATGCTTTTTCTTGATCAATCGATAAGAACCCAATATTAAAATCATCACTCATCGAAAGGTCCATTGCATCTCTTATTAGAAATAAATTATCCATTATTGTACGTCCTGGAACACAGTACGTTTGCTCATTCCTCACAATAATACACAAAAACCTTTTTAATCTATTTGCTAAACATTTAGACAATATTTTATAATCTTGGCACATTAAAGATACAGGGCGCCAATTTTTCAACAACCCTAAATCACCAGTTTTAGGCAGAAGGGATAGTACTGCTCTTTGACAACTGCTGGGTAAAATACGTTTTTTAAAACATTCACCAATTACAATGTAAAAGTCCTCTCCTAAAATGTTCCAAAATGATTTATAAAATTCAGCAGGCAGGCCATCTACTCCCGGGGCACATCCTGTGGACAGTTGCTTTACAGCCTCTGAAAGTTCCTCATATGAAATCAATTGGTCCAATGTTTTTCTGTCCTCAGGTTTTAAACTAGGCAGTCCTTTTAATAACTGATCCATGCTCTCAGGATCACAATCTTTGGGCCCAAAAAGTTCAGCATAAAAGTCCACTGCGATTTTTCTCATTTCAATAGGATTTGAAGTTAATGTGCCATTGTCCTTCCGAAGATAAAGCATATTTTTTTGTTTTATTACTTTACGTTCCAAGTTAAAAAAGAACTTTGTTGGAGCATCCATTTCCTTAATGGAAGATATCCTTGCTCGGATCAAGGCACCTTTTGCTCTTTCCTCCAACAGTGTTTTCAACTCCAATCTCTTTTTCTTTAAATCAGTCATACCCGAAACATTCAAATCAATTACATTTTCCATTTCATTAATATCTTTCTCCAAACTTTCAATATTTCTCTTTATAATCACAGTATTATTATAAGAAAACTGCTGACAAAAAATCTTGATTTGGACTTTTCCTACCTCCCACCATTGAATTACATTTTCAAAACGTTCTTTTTCTAGTTTCCAACTCTCCCAAAAACATTTAAATTTTTCACAAAATAACTTGTCCTGTACCAGTTTGACATTAAAATGCCAATAAGATTTTGGATGTAACACACTTTTAGTATTAAAATCAATAGTCACTATATGATGATCAGAAAACCCACAAGGAGATATACCAACATTCATGACTCTATTATTGTCTGATTTATGTACATATATTATATCCAGTCGTGCTCCCGTCACAGTAGAATCTAAAATTTTAACCCATGTGTATTGCTTGGTTAATTGATTCTTATTTCTCCACACATCATTCAGTTCTAGTTCTTGAGTTATCTTAAGAAGCATATTAGCAGACTGTAAGTGAGGTTCTTGCCCATTCCTATCCAATACAAAATTAGTGGTACAATTCCAATCTCCTCCCATTATTACACACATTTTTCCATCATCATATTGTCTTATTGCACTTTTTAACTTTTCAAATAATTCCATTCTTTGTGGACCTATATTTGGAGCATATACATTAATAAAAAGAAATGTTAACTCTTTAATTTCTACTATAGCTATTAAAACCCTGCCTTTTTCTACTTCAATAGTGGATAGGATCTTTAGATCCAAATGTTTAGAAAAAATAATCGCTACCCCTGCGCTCAAATTTGTTCCATGACTCAGAATACATTCACCTTCCCACCATCTATATAATTCAATTTCATTTTGATTATCTGAGTGTGTTTCCTGTAAAAACATAACATTGATGTCCTTGAGATGAACATATTCTGAAATCATTGCTCTCTTACTCCTATCTCTCCCTCCATTAATGTTTAAAGATCCTATTCTCAAAATATCCATAAAAAGATATAAGGAGAGAAAAGAAAGAGACAGAAAAAAACAGAAAGCACTGCAAAGACACCCTTGATTTGTATCTCATTTTGCAAAATCAATTTGATTTACATTTAACTGGGGTTTTCCCCTCAGTGCTTCCAGACTCAGTCACTACACAATCTCTTCTTTTTTGGCCTTCCATCCCCACAACATCATTTATTTCAGACATCTGTAGGCCTACTTCAACATCACCTTCCTCCATTCGTTCATTTTCAACAGACAACTCTTCATCCTTCCTCGAACTCTCAGTAGAGACCTCCTCGTCACTTCTTACTTTCTCAGTAGGAATTTCCACATCATTCCTTACATTCTCAGCATTAATCACAACAACCTGATCTTTATGTGGATCTATTTGCACTCCAGTTTCAGTTCCACTCGGGCCTGCCTCGGCTCTATTAGGACATGATAACCTTACGTGCCCGACACCACATTCAAAACATCGCATCTCACCTGCGCTCGCATATAACATGTACGATTTCCCTTCATACATACATCGAAACGACACATTAAGAGTCTGCGAGTTTAAAAACATAAATACGTGTCGCCTAAACGACAGCACATGTTTCAAAGCCGCATTTTTGCAGCCAAGTGGAACCATTTTGATCCCACTTGCAATTTTACCGAAACGCGAAAGCTCGCGCTCAATATCAGCATTAGGAATAAACGGCGGGACATTAGAAATGATCACTTTACTTGTTGGTGTTACTAACGGTTGAACGTGAATAAAAGCACCACTTACCGAAATCCCGCTTTCGATCAAACGATTCACTATTTGTTCATCCTTGAGAAAAACCACCACCGCTTTGTTCATTCAGGACGCAGAAACAATGTTGTCGTGACCGACGCGCTCAGCTACATCCAACAGCACGTCTTCCACAGACTCTCCAGCGCTCGTGACACACCTGATGCCGTGACGGAGCGACAGAGACGACGCCTGCACACTCCCGTGCGACGCCGTCTCCGTCCCCGACACGACAATACTAGACTATTACACGCACAAAGAAATCAGAGAATATTACAGACTAAAATCAAACTAGTTTTGCGACAGAAAATACATAGAAATCCTTCCAATAAGCTCCCAAAAGAATAGTTAAGAAAGAAGTTTTCAAATTTCCCTCTCGCCGTGATCACCCTCCCACACACTTCCACTTCCCAGCATGCAGAGAGAGAGAGAGAGAGAGAGAGAGAGAGAGAGAGAGAGAGAGAGAGAGAGAGAGAGAGAGAGAGAGAGAGAGAGAGAGAGAGAGAGACTCAGACAGGAACTTGAAGCGCTTGAAGTGGCTGGCAGGCAAACACTAAGATATGCAAAGTGAATGTTAATTATGGGGCGCCATAGGGGCCAAACATTCATTATTTCAAAATTAATTACAGCAAAAAAAAAAAAAAAAAAATTTATACCCAGATGGACACCTTACTTGACGTTGTAGACTGTCTTTAATATAATTGCTTTGGAGTGTTGGGGAACGTGTAAAAACAAAATAAATGGAAGTGACCCATCCCTCATTTCAGAGAGCAAGTGCTGAGAAAGAAAGAGTGAGACTAAGTGAGACAGAAGTAATCTTGTAAAATACATTTAATATGAAATAAAAGACTTTCACACAAAGTGATACCATACCATAATTTACTGCAAATTGAAAATGTTGTCACGTCATACCAAACTTTTGACTAGAGACTGAGAAGTTTTAAAGAACCTTATTGTTGGGTTATCAGTATGCTATTGTTGTCAAAAGTACCGGTACTTTGGTACCAAGTCGATACTGAAATGTAAAAATATATATATATATATATATATATATATATATATATATATATATATACATAATAAAATAAATAAATAACGATACCAGCCTTGTACTTGTGAGAGCACTCTGTGAAGTGTCAAGGGTATTGAAGAATTAATTGGACTTTAATATTTGTAACCCACAGAAGACAATCTACAAATGTGTACATACAGGTTGATACAGGGTGATGTGTACAACACAAAAAACGCAAAAAACGCAAAAAACGAATAAATGACTTCAAAATTCGTTTTGCACACGTGGGCGGTCATGAGACGCCACTTTCAGCCCATTGGTCAAGCAAATCTGAGCATGTGACGTCATCAGTAATTCCCCAGGTATTTTCAACAAAATAATAGTCCTATGGCTCTGCGTACCGCTTCTTAAACTGTACAGGGCTGTGCAACTTAACGCGTTTCACAGGGCTGTGCAACTTAACGCGTTTCTTAGCGCGTTAATATTGTCTGGGTGCAGACAATATTAATCTGCACCCAGACGGTTTTATTTAGCTGTGCAGAGTTAAATCTGTGCAGTCATAATAACTCTTCTT
This sequence comes from Gila orcuttii, assembly GCA_026230005.1. Taxonomy (NCBI): domain Eukaryota; kingdom Metazoa; phylum Chordata; class Actinopteri; order Cypriniformes; family Leuciscidae; genus Gila; species Gila orcuttii. The sequence continues at coordinate 17,645,450 of JAPDVR010000016.1, read as the reverse complement.
GACAATACGCTCAGTTTTGGACAAGGGTTGGTCATTGCAAATACTGTAATGCAAAACTGCTGATGGTGGTGGTGGGTAGGCTACCTACCGATGATAGTAAATTAAAATGTAACTAATCATAGCCGCGAGAGTGAGACAGCGAGATGATTGACAGGACGATAGCGGAGGAAAAAACTCAAGATAACCTAACATGTGTTAGTAAAAAAATATTTATTTGTTTAATATAAGTGAATTTGTATTTGAAAACAACAACAACAAAGAAACAATCAAATAACAGTGTGGACCACAAACTGAGCTGTGCATTCATTTTAAAGGGACATTTCCAAATATCTTTTATTTATTTGTTATGATCAGTGTTGGGCAAGTTACTTTAAAAAAGTAATTACTTACAGTTACTAGTCACTACTTCCAAAAAGTAACTAAATTAGTTACTCAGTTACAAATTATAAAAGTAACAAGTTAATTCAGAAAGTAACTATTGCGTTACTTTCAAGTACATTTTTAAATGCTCAAATGTAACCCCACCTCCACCCCTCTTTAACGGAACTTAAAATACATGTGCATGTTCAATTATTAACGATAAACCTGAATATTATAATGAAATGGACACTTAATTCAATGCATTATTAACAGAAACAATGTACACAAATCTAAACTATTTTAATGTTGCCGTGGGACAAAGTGAGACTAGCCTCCAATCAAATGCCATGTAGATATTATGTTTATATAGTGGATCGATACAAATAACACAAAAGATGTTTTGAGACATTTGATATCTATTGCCCCTCAACAGACCACAACTGGGCAAAATTAAATTATGCTTGTTAAGCACCAAAAAGAAATAACAAATATATACACTCTTTGTCGTAGCCTACAAATAAAACAAAACAAAATTTTTTTATTACTTTATTACTCCTTAATAAAGGAGTCCAGACATTAGAAAAATATCAGTACATGCGTTTTATATTTAATATGAGGAAAATACACATGCGTTTTATATTTAATATGAGTGAAATACACATGTGGGACGTGACACAAAAATCTTTAACTTTTAGGTGGCAAAATATGTTTTAGTAATTATGTGATTTACAATGTGCAATACTACCCACCGGATGAAGAAGGGTTGGCTCTCCACAGAACATAAAATATTCATTTTATTTAATTTTTCGTGTTCGCATTTATGAGGAAAAAACAATGTTACGGACGTGACAGTTCTCCGTTACGGACGCGACCGCTCTGAACGCGACTTTAAAACGTTCACAAACAGACCTCAAACAGAAAGCACAAAGCCTTTCTTTAAAGTGAATATCGTTTTGTATTAATTGTATCTTAATTTTAATCAATGTTTCATCAACCAATTACCTGGATTTAATAAATAAGAAGTAAATATAGCTGACAATAGATAATCACGACCAGGAGGCGCCGGCGCGTGAACTGCAGCTCGTCTCATAAATGAACCGAAACTCAGGGTATAAGGTTCCGTATAAAGGCGCCGTTTTCTCGTTTCTGCTTATTTCGATTCAAATTGGAAACGTACGTATCAAAACGTACACGGATGGGCTTGCACCGCCACCTGCTGGTGTGGATAATTAACTGCTCTCACACGTACGCCTTACAAATCTCTTTTTGCAGATCGCAGCGGGACAGAGTGGACAAAAATCCACAAATGTGTAAAAAGGGAGTTGCAAATGTCACGTGACCTGCAAATTGCCCGGAAGCAATCCACAAATGCGTAAAAACTGTTTTGTGTGTAGAAATGGATCCACAAAAGCGTAAATCACACTTTTTTATGTGAAATAAAAAGATATTTGTACAGATTAAATTGTGTGTATTTACAAATCACACATTATTTTTGTGAATATGATTTTACACAACACAAATGTAAAAATACATGTTTTAGGTTGTGAGATATTTGTGTATATGTTTATTTACAGATCTCTGCAGTACACATTGGAAAAAATTCCATAAATGTGTAAAAAGGAACTTACAAATGTAACGTGACCCACAAATTCACAGGAAGTAATTTGCAAATGTGTAAAAACAGTTTTGTGTGTAGAAATGGATCCACAAATGCGTAAATCACAATTTGTATGTGAAATAAAAAGATATTTGTACAGATTTAATTGTGTGTATTTGCAAATCGTGAGATATTTGTGTATATGTTTATTTACAGATCTCCGCAGTACACATTGGACAAAATTCCACAAATGTGTAAAAAGGAACTTACAAATGTAACATGACCCACAAATTCACAGGAAGTAATCTGCAAATGTGTAAAAACAGTTTTGTGTTGTACACATCACCCTGTATTTTTGTGGATATGATTTTACGTATCACAAATGTAAATATACACATTTGCAGATAGTGAAATATTTGCGCATCATGGTACACATTTGTAGATTGTCTTCTGTGGGTTACTAATATTAAAGTCCCAATTAATTCTTCCATACAAGGGTTTCTATACAAATTAATTGTGTAGTGTAGATTTCATTCTCACTATCTGTGTAGATCCTGTTCACAATTAGATTTTTGTTTTATTTATGCTGCTAACTATTCACTGCAACGTTTCATGAGTGACAACCATATTTAAATGCAGGACTGAATCCAAAAGTGCAATGATTGACATTAATAACCTTGGCAATGGATGGTACAAAAAGAATATACTTGTCACTTCTGTCTTCTGTTCTGTCTTTTCACGCTTCGTCCAGTGTAGTCAATTTCACAGATTTTAATTTTCACAGATTTTAAAGACTTTGCATTGTGGATTTTGCAGTGCATCACTTGTGCACGGTGTAGACAAAGCTATGTGTTTTATGCAACCGGCTATTGGACTGATATATAATAGCGGCAAATATATCAGTTATCAGCTTTAAAAAATATATATCAGTTAACAGAATTGCCAACAGAATTGCTATAACTGCACCAACAGAATTGTTGGTGCAGTTATAGCAAACTTCAAAACATCTCTATTTATGTTCAGAACAAAGTCAGTCATATAGGTTTTGAATGAGCGTATTTCTTTAAGTGGTCCTGTTCACTAATTTGTGTAGAAATAATGGATTTACCCTAAATCGAAAGTACATAGGGAAAATTTTGACCAGGAGTTTGTGCCCCCTTGGCAAGACAACTGTCCCTCCCATCTGAGGCCTCCCATGAATCATCAGCTGACCTTTATATGGAGATGTACAAATGTGGGTTGGTGGTTTTGATCTCAGTCACTGACTGATCACTGTGCTGCTTGCGTATAATGCGGTGGCCTTTTAGCAACTGTGATTTTGGGAAATGAGATGGTGGCAGAATGCCTGTTTTCAGATTTTGTTTATTTAATTATTTTTAAAATGTAATTAGCAATCAACTGGATGCCAAACAGGTGTCTCTCCAACATGAAATCTTTCCAACATTTATCATTTCAGTATTGTTAACACCTGTACAAATAACTGAAGTAAATAAATAAAGATCTTTTAAATATTAAAATTCTGGGATTCTTTTTTTTAACTCACTATTTACTGCAGACTCTCTGCTTGCTGTCCTTGTTGACAGAGAACCAGATATGGTGCTCTGTCTCTGCAATGAGCCAAGGATCCAGATGTCAGCAAGAAAGAGTGTTTGGAGTGTTTTTTTCTGTCACTTGGCTGACAGAGGAGTCTCTGGATCTGCCAAATGAACAGACTGAGACTGGTCATGCTGACGACAGGTAGTCTGATTAGTTTGGACACACGGTCAGTGCAGGGAGAGAGGAAAGGCCTTTGGGGAGACATAAAGAGAGCCTTTAGCAGATGGAGGTAATACTTTTGAACAGGACATTCTCAAACGATAGCTTTCCTCTCTAAGTCAGACCCCTTTGAGCCAGGGCTTTGAAGGCTGAGAAGTGGATATATTACTTTCTAGGACAGAATCCCTAGCAACTTGGTGTCAGTGCAAAAATCCTTTTTCCTTAACAGTATTTTTTTTTTCTTGTAAAAATATCAAAACATCCTTGAAACTGAATAAATGTACTTAAAGTTATCAGACACTGCATTCTGAAATTTATTTATTTATATGCAAATGTTTATTTGCAAATGAGCTTAGAATAATAACCTTTTTACTAAATTTACTAAATTTTCTAAATTCAAAATAAACTACCATTCAAAAGTTTGAGGTAAGATTTTTAAAATGTTTTTGAAAAGTCTCTAATGCTCATCGAGGTATCGTAATATTGTGAAATATTATTACAATTTTAAATAACCATTTTCGCTGTTAATATATTTTAAAATGTAATTTATTTGTGTGATGGCAGAGCCAATAATCCAATCTTAAGTGACACATGATCCTTTAAGAAATAATTCTGACATTTCTTCTTATTTTTTATCAATGTTGAAAAAAAATGTGCTGCTTAATATTTTTTGTGGAAACCATGATTTGTAGCAATGTAAAAAATAAAAGTAACTTTTGATTCATTTAATGCATCCTTGCTGTATTAAAGTCTTAATTTCTGTCATAAAATTTTACTGACCCAAACGGTAGTTTATATTTTCTGAAATGTATAAAATGTAAATATTGACACTATATTGATTATCGGTTATTGTAGATTGCTTTTTTATCGGCATTTGTATATATATATATATATATATATATATATATATATATATGTATTGTCCAATATTGCATGTGCATGCTCATTTCTCAATTGCTCAATCTCAAAATTTTCTTTTAAACTTTACCATTTAAATAGCATTTAACATAGCATAGCACTTGGCTATGGGTAAATTATGTATAGAATATGTTTTTTAATTGAAATATCAGCCATTCATCATTTGTAACAAATAACTGAAAAAAAAATCTTAATATCATGCAAAATTTTACTATTTTAGACATACAGATTTACTGGAAAAGTATTTGCAGTTTTGAAGCTCAAACTTGTAGGGTTGCAGTGAGATTGAGGTCTTGCTAACGGGTTGAAAATGGAGCTGTGTGGTCCACACCTTCTGAAGTTCAGCGCACAATGGGTGATCAAAGTGGTGCAGGACAGGCAGCTGCAGCAGGAGATTCACTACTGGAGAAGATTAAACAGCTCTGGATGGATGAAGGTTTGCCAAAGTAAGTGCAATCTGAGTGGAGCATTCTATGTCCATGAACAGAGATGGGGAGAGAGAGGGGAAAAGATGACACACAGCAGCTGGTTGATGTCAAACTGCTCTGGCCACGCTAAGCGTTTGATGAAGAGCCAAGACTGGACACCAGACTGCTCTTTGACTCCCTCCAATGTTCCTCCATCTGACTGTCCATGGGTGTGAGACAGTGCGCTAGTGACTAATTGACTGTTAGCAGCATGCTAATTTCAGTGCAAAACATGAAAGTGGACCACAGAAAAAAATAACCTTTTCAGGTAGCTATTTTTTTTATATTGTTTTTTTACACATTTATTATTGCATCTCTATATGTGGCCACAAGGGAAAGTGGAATTGTTCATCTCACAAAAACAATACTGTATATAATTTACACTAGTAATGCACATTATTTCAATATTTTATATCTAATGCATGTGGTCTGGGATTTATCTTTAGACCAAAGCTTGTATACAATCTCCAATTTAAGCCATTCAGCCTTGGCTGCTCTGTTATACTGTATGATAACAGTTATGGTGCAGAACAGATAGGAAGGTGGTCTATTTAGCTTTCTAGATGGTTTTAGAGATGACATCTCTGCCCAGAGAGGATAATCAACAATGATGGATGGAGGAAATGATAGCCAACCCAGACGAACCCAGACGAACTTCCAGCAAATTTAGATTTGCTCTGCAAGTTAGTCTGGCGAAGAGCCCATTCAAACTCATTTCCAAATCGAGGCACCAATCACAAACGTTGAGGCGGGCTTTAGAAGATGGCGATCGATCTGATCTGTTTTAAGGTCTATGCAATTCCTTACAGAGGCATTTGAGCGACGTCCGTTGGTGACGCCCCTTTGGAAATGAGCTGTGAATGAATCTTCCCCAGACCCTAACTCAGTTACGACTGAGAAGGGTCTGGTTTTAACCAGGCTAAGGAAATGATGTCCTCATTAGGGACTTTTTTTTTTTGTGAAGGTTGTGATGCACTTTACTGAATGAATGTTCTAAAACTGAACTTACAACTGTAACGTTACTCAGAGATGGAGGCAATAGCAAGTCAAGTAGATTTATTAAAGTTCACAAGATGTCAGAACACACACACACACAAACACGGTGGTGGTGCAGTGACGCAGGGACTTTGATGGGTTGATCCAGGTGAAGTGATGGCGGGTGAAACCAGATCCGTGAAGTGCAAGGTGAACAGATAAACCAGACGGGAACGAGGAACAAAGAGACAAATCCAGTACAGCATAACACGAAGACCACGACGCCAGACAGGAACAGGGAGCGGGAACAACACCAGGAATCCACATAACGATCTGACAAAGACAGGACAGATTAATGTGTGAATGAAACATAGGCTTTAATTTGGATTCATGAAAGGCGGGGTGAATTCTCCTGTATGCAGGAGGAAGTTTGAGTCAGACTGCCACCGGAATAATGATCTTGGTGACAGGGAACGGGCTGATGAATTTGGGAGCTAGTTTGTTAGAGACAGATCAGAGTGGAATGTTCTTAGTTGAAAGCCACACTTTTTGACCAACGACGTATACGGGTGGCCTTGACCGGTGGCGATCGGCCTTAGCCTTGGTGCACGCCCCCACCTGGAGCACAGTCACACCCCCAATTTCCAGCAACTGCGGAACAGCTGCGGATCCGCTCCGGATCGGCGGCGGAGTCAATAGGTTTCCATTAAAGTCAATGTGTGTATTTTCACTGACTGCGGAAAGGCTGCGTTCCGACTCCGTCCCAGCTCCGGTGACCTTAGCCCTCCGGTCAGATACGCAGAGTTTCTATTTTTGCCGGATGCCGTAGAGTGCCGCAGGAAGTCGAGCACAGAAACAAAATAAAACATCCGGTAATTTTCAAAATAAAATACTGCGTGCTCACGGCGGATCGTATTTCCCTGCACTACACCTTGAAAACGTCATAATGGCCAGAGATTTTGTTTTATATACTTTTTCCTTTTCCAACAAGAACAATAGTTAACTTTATTTACACAGCCTACTACTTTCCCAATAGATTCAAATAGGAACCCAAAATAAACATTTAGCATTTTATAAGTTGATTATATAATTATACATATTTTACTTACCCATGGTAGAATCACAATAATCTCCACAAAAAAGGGAGATCAGCAGGTCAGCACAGAGTTGTTTCCCCTCTACTCCTCTGGATGGAAACAAACTGTTGCTGGTTTTGTGGTTCTGTTTATAGAAACTACATCCTGTTATATCGCGCGATCATACGTAAATTCACAAGATATCGTGTGTCCTCGTGACTTCAGCTGTCAGTCATGGCCGCAGCCGTTCCGCAACAAATCCGGATCTGGTAGGTATTGAAAGACGGTGGAGCACGGAGCCGACACGCAGCGGAGCCGATCCGCAGCCGTCCCGCAGTTGGTGGAAATCCAGGGTCACGGGCTCTGTTCCACGTGCGGTGACACCTCTGGATGAAGTGAGCGGAGGGGACCGCGACTTCGGATTCCAGACTGGGAAAAATTTGGTGGCTGGTACCCTAAGCTACACTCAAACGGAGATATGCCCGTGGATAACACTGGTAACAAATTGTGAGCGTACTCAACCATTGAGAGTTGCTGACTCCAGGAGGAAGGATTCTTAGATACCAAACATCACAACACTCTTTCCAAATCTTGGTTGGCTCTCTCGGTTTGGCCATTGCTCTGGAGATGAAACCCTGAGGACAGACTGACACTTGCTCCCAGTAATTTACAAAATTCTCGCCAAAATTGACACAAACTGGGGCCCCCTGTCAGAAACCACGTCTATCTGGAGGCCATGTAAATGAAATACGTGATCTACAACAGCCACCGCTGTCTCCTTGGCAGAAGGTAATTTAGGCAAGGGGATAAAATGGGCAGCCTTCGAGAACCGGTCCTCTACGGTCAAAACGATCATTCTCTGTTCTCTGAAAACTGACAACTCTCTGTTACCAATGTCATAGTTACGTTCGGCAGGTGATAAACGATGGGATAAAAACGCGCAAGGATGCATCTTGTCGTCTGTGGAAGAACGTTGGGAAAGAACTGCACCTACCCCCACTTCTGACACATCGACCTCCACCACGAACTGACGTGAGGAATCAGGGGCTATCAGAATGGGCGCCAAAACAAAGCGGCGTTTAAGTTTGTCAAATACAGCCTCAGCTGTATCGGACCACCTGAACGTAGTTCTTGGGGAGGTCAAGGCAGTCAGAGGCGCAGCTAGTTGGCTGAAATTGCGAATGATAAAAAATGGCGAAACCCATAAACCTCTGTAGGGCCTTTACGGGAATCTGGGCTTGGACAATCTACCACAGCCTTATCCTTCTCAGGATCCATACGTACCCCCTCAGACAAGATGATGTACCCTAAGAAAGGAACAGACTGTGCATGAAAAGCGCATTTCTCCGCCTTGACAAAAAGCCCATTCTCTAGCAATCTTTGGAGCACTCGTCGGACGTGCTGCACATGTTCCTAGAGAGAAGATGAAAAAATCAATATGTCATCCAGGTAAACATATATGAACTGATCAACCATACCTCACAGCACGTTATTGACGAGTGCCTGGAAAACCCCTGGGGAGTTGGACAGCCCGAACGGCATAACCAAATATTCAAAGTGCCCCCTGGGGGTGTTAAACGCAGTTTTCCATTCATCACCCGTCCTTATGCGGACCAAATGATAAGCATTACGTGAATCCAATTTCGTGAAGACCGATGCTCCATGCAACCTCTCGAAAGCTGAATACATCAACGGCAAAGGATAAGTATTCTTTACCGTGATGTTGTTCAACCCCCGGTAATCGATACAAGGTCATAGAGAACCATCCTCCTTCCCCACAAAAAAGAACCCCGCCCCCGCAGGAGAAGAGGAATGACGGATGAACTTAGATGCTAGAGAATCAGAAATATATTTCACCATGACCTCTCTTTCTGGGACAGAAAGTGAATATAACTTGCCTTTAGGCAGAGATTTACCTGGCAGTAAATCTAGAGATTTAGCAGAGATTTACCTGGCAGTAAATCTATGGCACAGTCATAGGGACGATGGGGAGGGAGAGAAGCAGCACGAGACTTACTGAACACCTCCTTCAGGTCGCAGTACTCTACGGGCACGTTTGATAAATCCACTGCTTCCTCCTGAAACACAGAAACAGACACAGATGAACAAGCAGACACAAGACAGGACTCATGACATTGAGTGCTCCAAGTGACTACAGAATTCTGATACCAGTCAACTCTGGGTTAACCCTTGGCTATGGGTTAATGACTATGGGTGCAAGTGGAGAGTTCATGAGGAGGAATGATAATGTTTCCGTATGGTTACCTGATGTGATGAGATTAATGGGTCCGGTGGTGAGCGAAATGTTGGGGAGTTCTTGACCATTGAGTGCGTTGACGGATATTCTGTGTTTGAGAGATGTGATGGGGATCTGAAGTCTGTGAGCAAGAGTCTGGTCCATGAAATTACCCTCCGCTCGTGAGTGTGAGTGGCCCATCTCAGTCTTGCCGGAAGGAGGGTGGATGATGATGAGGTCTTCTCGGCAGAGATCCCACCCGATAGTAGCCTCACTGTTACTACCGGGCTTTGCCCTTTTACCGGGCAGGCTTGAAGGAAATGGCCCGTTCCCCCACAGTAGAGAGAAAGTCCCTGGGATCTCCACCTCTCCTTCTCCTCCTGGGAAAGCCGAGCTCTACCCAACTGCATGGGCTTGTGATCGAAGACGGGGCTGACCGTGTCCCCGCCGCTGGCTCGTGGGTTCTCTGCGCCTCCTGATGGTCTGTTAGGACGGGTGTAACGTTCCATCCTGGACAGATGAGCGTCCACCCTAAGAGCCAGCTGGATCAATTCGTTGAGCGATGTAGGAAGGTCCAGGACGTAGATCTCCTTTTGGACACGGTCAGCCAGCCCACGCAGGAATACAGAATACGTTATATCCACTGCGCCTCCTCATTCCACTGGCACTCTGCCACCAGGGTCCGGAACTCAATCGAGTAGTCCGAGACCGAGCGGTTACCTTGCTGGAGGTCGACGAGTATCCTAGCAGCCTCTCTCCCAGTCACCGCCCGGTCAAAAACACGCCTCATCTCCTCGGAGAGTGTCTGGAATGGTCAGCCAGCCCACGCAGTAATACGTCCCACTGCGCCTCCTCATTCCACTGGCACTCTGCCACCAGGGTCCGGAACTCAATCGAGTAGTCCGAGACCGAGCGGTTATCTTGCTGGAGGTCGACGAGTATCCTAGCCGCCTCTCTCCCAGCCACCGCCCGGTCAAAAACACGCCTCATCTCCTCGGAGAGTGCCTGGAACGAGGTGCGGCATGGATCTTGGTTCTTCCACACCGCCGTTCCCCATAATGCCGCTCTTCCCGTCAGCCGTGTAAGCACGAATGCCACTTTAGACCTCTCACTGCAGAAGGTCTTTGGCTGAAGGGAAAAATGCATCGAGCAACGAGTTAGGAAGGCTCTGCAGTAGTTAGGCTCACCTGCATAAGCTTCAGGAACGGGTAGACGAGGCTCTGGCTGGAGAGTCGGCTCAGGTGGTGTGGGTTGAACTGGCGGTGTGGGTGACGCAGCGGGACCTCCCAGATGTTGAAGTTGCTGGGTGAGCTCGGACACCTGCGCCACTAGAGCTTGCACCGCCCGACCCGTGTGCGTGAGACTCTCCTCCTGGGAATCCATCCTAGAGATGCTGTGTGTGACGAAATCGTCCAGACTGATCTTACTCGCTGCCTCCATGACGATGGTCAAATCGTTCTGTAATGTTACTCAGAGACGTAGGCAATAGCAAGTCAAGTAGATTTATTGAAGTTCACAAGATGTCAGAACACACACACACACAAACACGGCGCCGGTGCAGTGACGCATGGACTTTCATGGGTTGATCCAGGTGAAGTGATGGCGGGTGAAATCAGATCCGTGAAGTGCAAGGTGAACAGATAATCCAGACGGGAACGAGGAACGAAGAGACACGACACGACACGACACGACACGACACGACACGACACGACACGACACGACACGACACGACACGACACGACACGACACGACACGACACGACACGACACGACACGACACGACACGACACCATGATGCCAGACAGGAACAGGGAGCGGGAACAACACCAGGAATCCATATAACGATCTGACAAAGACAGGACGAAAACAGTGAACATAAATAGGCACCGCTGATCAGCCGCAGCTGGCACTGCTGAGTAGATTCAGCTGGTGCCGCTGATGAGACCACGCCCACACGCACAATAACAAACACATGAGACGAGAAGGAGCAGTGAATTCATGAACCGTGACAACAACAAAAAGGGCAAGACCAGGTTTTTGGGGCGCTATGGGATCGCCCTCAGGCATATATGAATATGCAGGGATTATAATAATAGGTCTTTGATCTGTTCTTGTGGTCTGGTACAGTATCTCTTAAAAGCAAATCAGGGGCAGAGGGCTTGGATATGAAGGCGGATAATGATGGCTGATGGCTCTTAAGGACACAGTTGAAATGTTTTCTCAAAGAGGATTAAGGGAAGTGAACATAAGAGGGGATGAGGGTCTGAGTAACTTGAATCTTTTTATTTCATGAAAAGTATGGAAACAGGTTAGATTTTAAACTTTATATGAAAGAGAAGCAGTGTCCAAATGTTTCCCAACTTTCCATTCTAGGGTTGCTCCAATATAAAGAAAGAAAGGAGCAATATACCTTATAGACCTCATAAACCATGTAAAATAGGCTTCTAGTTTTAATTAAAATTCTGAAATCTTAAGTAATAAACAAAAACAACAGGTTATAAGTAACATAAGAGTAAATACATTTCTTTGAATTAGTAGGGAAATGTGAAATCCATTGTATTTTTCAAATTATGAAAACTTAATTTGTTGAGCAAACTGATGTGCATGGTACAGTGTTGTTAAATAACACTAAATAACAATTTTTTAATTGAATTAAAGCTAAAATTGATGAAAAACGTAATTAGTAAACGTAATTATTTCAGTTTAAGTACTAAATTACTGAAACCGAAATTTAAATAAAAATAAAAATGACAAAATCAACAAAAAATATAAAATAAATAAATACATACAATACATTTTGATGGTCCCCTTTGAACATTCTGTTGACTATAAGTAACTTTGTCACTACAGGTCAACTAACTCTCATTATGATGTTTTATTAACAACATTAATTTATAATCAACACCTGGGGTGGGTACTCTGGGTTCAGGCCGATTTCCGAGCTCGAAGCTCTTGGAAAAAACAGGTAAAGAAGTACTATTGCTCTAACAAGACCAGATAATGTGAGTGTTTGGAGTGTGTGCTTATACACAGAGATGATTGGTGAGGGAATGAGATGCAGGTGTAGGCGATTCTGGTGATTGAAAGTGTTGTGATTGGCTGTTGGTGGAGCCTGGCTAATCTGTGACAATTAGTTGACTGTCTGCTTAAAATCTGCTAACTCTTTATTGTGATGCTCCCAAACAGACATTCTACTGACTATGGGGCTGTTTACACGATACTGTTTTCAACTAAAAATTTAATACTTTTTAAGCATTTTGGCCGTTAGTTTACACGACAACAGTGTTTTGGGTGCCTGAAAACACAAACTTTTGAAAACGGGTTTCAAAGTGCACGTTTTTGAAAAGGGGTGTCAAAGTGCAAGTTTTTGAAAACGGTCTCCATGTAAACAACAAAAACACAAATCTCTGAAGACGATGACGTCATGCACATGCGTATTACATCTATAGGGTTTCATCGCCATCTAATGGCCTGCGAACAGAATACAGGGTTTTTAGTCGTTTTCACGGTGTCGTCTGTACTCGGCAAACTGAAAGAAAAAACATCTCCGTTTTAAGCATATCGTTGTCATGTAAACGTACCCTGTAAGTAACTTTGCAACATGTCAAATTATTCTACTAATTACCTGAACCCTATTAGTCTTGTAGATTTGAAAATCACGCTTTCCCCATTATTGTTGAATCACGGAAGCAACACCAGTTACTTTTGCTAAGAGATCTCTATTTATTATGTATCATGTGTCAGACAGAGAGAAACAGGTATATTAGAATAAGGCTACAGGCGAGGAGGTCTTCATTCCAGATTTCTCTGTTCCCCATTTCTCTATCCTCTCATCCTATCATGCCAGCTGTAAATGGTTTCTTGGTGTTTCTACTCCCTCACCCCCTCATGCCTTTATGTTTCTCTGAGTCAGTACAGTAAGGATTGAGTTTATATACAACACTGAGCGACTTTCAACTTCCTTGTAAGGTAGCAAAACATATTGCTTGAGCTTTAAAATGAAACGGATATGTCATGCTTATACGTGGCAAAATCCACTTTCCATATTAAGAAACTATCCTTGGTGTATACATTCATGGTATATTTGCATCAGTTGACACCTTCCTCTCCTTGTAAAGAATATGCCAACTATACACATTTGATATATCATTATCAGTTGAGTGTTACAATGCACACATACTGTAACATTTCTACTATTACAGGGTGTAATTTTCTCCCGGCCACTAGGGATCACCGGGGAGAATGTTGTCACTAGGACGTGGCTTTTCTTTAAGAGAGGGAGAGAAGAAGAAGGGTAGGGGAGGTCACAGGTGCTAAGGGGAGATGGTGATTTAACCGTTAGGAGCCTCTCTTACTACTGACCTGTATGTTAAGTGAATGTATTTTATGCTTAACTTGTGATGTTTTGACATATTGATAAACATTGAATGAGTATTAATATGCTCTTTGTTTGGAGTCTGTAGAAAACGCCTGCAGGAATGAGAAAGGTTGTTACATGCAAAATTACTGAAAGGACTGTGGATGAAAGTGGATACTGATTTTTTTTCCATGCAACATTTTGGATTGGATTTATTCTGGTGCTATTGCTTGGACTCAGACTTCTCTCACAATTTCCATCAGAGACTTGGCCTATGTCTTTCATGCACCTTTGGACTCTAACAGATAAGTCATGCTTTAATGTGATTGTCTAAGTGATTTTGTCTATGGAATTAACTGGTATTTAAATGAATGGGTAATATTTGAATACAGCTATTGTGTCCATCTGAGGTTTAAACAAGCTGCTTATGATTGTAAACGTATAGTTTATTTTGGTGTTTTCTTTTAGTTTGTTTTCAATGTTTGGTTAATTCAATGGCTATTTTTAATGGGGTTTTTAATTTCACTGTGTAATTATTATAAATTAAGTCAGATGGTTCTCTCATACTGAAGATTCTGGTGTGATTTGTGCGGACTGTGGGGATTTGCACAATGTGTAAAAAAACATTTTCAGAAGTTACAAGGAACAGTTACAGTCCACAGCAGTCTCCATGTTGCAGGATGATTGATATGGAAGCTTATATTTTTAACTGATGGGGCAAACTGACTAATTTAAGTCAATTATTACACTATTAATGTGATGTGCAGTTTGCATAGTTTGCAGATATGCAATATGTTGTTTTTAGAAGGACATGTTTTTATAATTTTTTTCAGGTGTCAAAGCCTTAAATAAAATTCTCAATTTCTCTCTACTACCTAGCTGCACCGCAGCACTGCAATTCAATAACGAATAAGAAGGCTGTTTTGTGGATTTCTGAGTCCCATAAGTGTTTTCATCCCATACACACAAAAAACAAACCCAATAGAGGGCCCTGAGGTAAACTAGAATGACCCCCACTGTGTTCATCAATAAAAGGAAAGTTTATGTTTTCATTGTTGTGCTGCCCCTCCAAGAACTAGCTTCTGCAACCTCAAGGGATATTAACTGGTATGTTCAGCTGTTGAGAGACTCCTTGTTTTTACTTACCAGACAGGCAAGGGAAGTGAAAAATAAAACTGTGTCATTAGGAATACAGTGAGATGTCAGAGTTTAATATGTCTTGTAGCCATGTCAAGGTTGTCAGGGGTAATGAGTGTAAACTGTGAACTGAGACAGACGTCCAATTCATTGGGGAAGAGGAATATGTTTTCATTGAGAAAGGTTGTTACAATTCCATTGTTACAACCATTGTTACAAAGGTTGTTACTGTGTTTCTCAATTCAGTTTTCATAAGACATGCATGCTAGGCTTTTTTTTTCCAGCTTGCTGAAATGAAAGAAAAATGCTGTTTTGAATTTTTTTTTTTTGTCACGCTGAGAATCAGGGAGGACAATTAAGGACAAGATGGACATGGAGGCCAGAAATTGTTTTAAAAAATGCTTGCAAGGATCAGTAACAGAACAAAACAAGAAAAATACCAAATACCAGAATATTTATTAGTTATTATCAGTTTTGTTTTTGGCAGCCCTTTTAGTTTTAGTCTTAGTCTTTTGGACGAAAATGCTTTTTAGTTTTAGTCACAGTTTAGTCACTTATAAACTTAATAGTTTTAGTCAAATTTTAGTCAACGAAAACAAAAAAAGGTTTTAGTCGACGAAAACGCAAAAAGGTTTTAGTCAATTTTAGTAAAAAAAAAAAAAAAAAAAAAGTAGTCTTTAACAAATTAATTTAGGTTAAAAAGTATTGGAAATGGGCTTAGGTTTGACAGGTTGTAGCAAGTACTCAAGAAGGGGATGAGTAAATCTCTGAGAGCGGACAGCTTATGCCACTTACTTGACAGTAAATAGTCCCAGCTCATCCCATCCGCAACCTGAGCTACTGAGTCCTTGATTTGGAGAAGCCGTGATATCATCTGATATGTGCTGGACCATCTAGTAGGGCAGTCTTTGACCAGGGTTAGTTGACACAGCTGCAGCAGTCGCTCAGTTTCCACTGATGACTTGCGGAAGAGCTTAACAAGACCTCCAACTTTGCTCAGCAGTCGGTTGACACGTGTCTTTCTGGATCATGTTGTAGAGTGTGTACAACACAGGGGGTCCTACTCATATCTATGGCTCCAAACCTACAAGAGACAAAAATACAGAGAAAAATAAATAATTTTAAGGACATTCAATAAAATTGCCATGAACAATTGCTAAAAAAAAAGTGACTATAACCTACAAGCATAACTCAATGTGAGTGACTGACATACTGAAAATTAACAGCAAACTGAGTAATTTACCTCTGGTGTTCTCTAACAGCCACCTCAGAATCTTCAGGGTCACTCGTCTCGATGGATTCATCCTCGGAGTCGGAGCTAGTGGGCTCATCTGGTTCATTAGACTTGAATGCTGCAATCATGTTGCTTCCGTTGTCAGTTATGACTGTTAGAATTTTTTGTTGTGGTATTCCACAGTCCTTTATGCATCGGTCAACAATGTTTTATACACTCTGCCGTGTGTGGGTGTGCGATCTGATCAAGTCTCAACAATATGTGCTGTGCTTTGTTTAACACAGTGCAAAAAAAAAAAAAAAACATGCAGTAATTGCCAGAAATGAAGCTATAAGTCCTTTTTTGGTCCATATGTCCAGCCCAATTGTTATTTTACGTGCTCTGGCAAGCCGCGCTTTGTACTTTCGTTTTTCGTCATCATAAATCTTGTCAACTAAGTTGTTTATTTTTGTTCTTTTGGGTATGGTCATCCTTTTATCAAAGGTCTCCATCATGTGGATGAAATCTTCATCTTCAACTGTGCAAACAGGTAGACCAGTGCGTCCAATCCAAAGAGCGAGCGCTTGTTCTTTGACACGTTGTTCCACAGAGTTTGACTTGTATTTGGGTCCTGCGGCAAAGGCTGTTTCGATAGATGTCTGTGCCCTGTCGTTATTTGGACAACCAGATTTCTGTATAGGAGTTCTGGTCACTGGGATCTGGATGAGGAGAAAAAAAAAAGACAATTACTCTCTATACAAAGTAAATCTGTAAAAGTCATGTCATGTGAATACAAAACAATCAAATGTGTATGTGTGTATACTGTATATTATAGTAGTAATAGTAATAATAGTATATATATTATGCAGATCATCATGTTTCAACACATTACGTTTAGAAAACAAAAAGGTCTTTACTATCAAACATGTAAGACAAATTACTAAAAGCAAATAGAGAATGGCAACAAAAAACATATAACTCCAGCTGTTACAAAACTGATTGTGACTTTTTTTGTTGCGTTGTCGCCACAGTTTTGTCACATCTTTTGTATTTTCATCCTTGTTTCATCGCTGTTTTGACGCTTTGCTCAAGAAGCTTTTCGATTTGGGAAACTGGAGAAAATGTGCTCGGTTCAGGTGGGGGTTAAACACATGGGGAACAGCAACCGGTCTGAAATTTCAGACTGTCACTGAAATCAAATATGGTTTAACATAATGACGATCTACAATTCCTACCCGGCCAAAATCCCTGCATGTTCAACAAATAAAAGTGACACAAACATACACTATTGACGTTAGCGAAACCAAGCTAATATTAGCCTGAAGTTAGCAGCAAATTTGCGCCAGTAGATATAGCCTATGTATAACCTTAAGCTTACCATGAAATGTGTCACAAGCCGATTGTCGAGTAAAATTGAATGTATATGATATGTTAACAGCGTGACTTGTTAGTTAACTTACCTTTGAAAAAATATCAGAGTGATGAGCCTTCAGGTGCCGCTTGAGGTTTTGTGGTATTCTTCCCACCTAGTTTGTGGCCACATTTACCGTCGTCTCCCAATACTATGCATTCCGTTTTTCTTTCTGATGGATTATACTGAAAGAATGTCCATAAATCATCTTGTCATTTCCGACCACCAAGCCCGTTTATTGGCTTCATTGACATGGTCCTTCGAAGATGTGTGGCGAGTGACTAGCAGCAGCCGCAGGTCTGTTGTTGTTGTGTGGAATCTGGTGCGCGGCATGGGTGGCGGGCATACCCAAAACAAGGATAGGAAGCGGCAGCATTGCTGATACTTTTTTAGCTCAAAACAGACAGATTTCACGCAAAATAGGCAGAAATGACATGCATTGTGAACGTCAGACTTATAATCATTTTCGTTCCGTCTCGTCTCGTCAACGAAAACTTTAGTCACCTTAGAGCCATTTTTAGCTAGTCATCGTCGCGTTATCGTCATAAAAAAAAGTGCGTCAACGAAATCATTTCGTTATCGTTGACGAAAACAACCTTGGTTATTATTTAATGTTAGGTATTATTAGGTGAAAAAATACTCTTTTTTTGGTGTGGCTGAGAGTCTGGTTGGGGAATCCTTGGGTCGGTCAAGACTGAAAACCTCTGATTTAAAGTAACAGTCCTGTAAGCTCAATAAACAGTGGGACAAAAATTAAGCACCATTAATTAATTGCAGACCAAGATATTGTCCTTATCACAGCTTATCAAAATATGTTTTTGTCTAATAATCACCAGAAGTAAGACAACTTTGTAAAACAAGAAACACAAATTTGTGGTCTGGCAATGTGTACACCTCAGGCACACTAAATCCAATTTAACAAAGGAAATTAGATACTCCCATTTATTCTTATTTGGGCATTCTGCCCATCCATCCCACCCCTTATCTCTCTACCTCTTTGTTTTTCACATTATTCTGTCCATGCAGTCCAGGTTTGTGTGATATTAGTTGGAGAATCTCTGTTGGGTCCTGTGGCACATGGCACCGTGTGCAGTGTCATAAAAGAGGAGGAAAACACTAAATTGTTTTCCTTTAATCTCCTCATATTTGATAGAGCTACTTCAAAAGGATTTTCAGTGACAAATTGGATCCTCCATTCAGTTCCAGTAACCAGTGTAAAGATGAAAGACAAATGAGAGTGAGGCAGTGTCAGTGACATGTCAACTTCGGACTACTGAGGCCACAGATTACATATACTCTGAATTAAAGTATATTATAAGTGCACGCTCTCAGATAAAAGAATCATAAATTCTAAACCTCAGTCTCTAAAAGCAGTACTAAGAGTGCAGTGATTCTTATCAAACTGAAAACTCGCACCTGTATTAAGAAGATCAAACAATTCAGAAAACATTTTATCTGTTACTTATATACTTCCTATTTTTGTTTTAATATTATCTTCTCATAATGTGGAATGTCAGCAATTAGGTTGGTTCAATTGGTTTGGTCAGGAATTGGAAAATTCACGGTTCAGTTCAAGTTAAGATCAACCAACAACATTTGTATTTGATTTTATCATAATTAGTAAAGTGGCTACAAAATGTGATGTTCTTATATTTACGCATTTAAATTGGTTAGTAAGTGATTCTATTGCATTTGTCACATGTTAACCAAGTCTGGCTATACTAGAACTTGTTTCAAGTTTATTTGTCATGTATACAAATGTCAGTCCCTCCTTGAACTGCAACCTTATCGTGGTGAAGGGGTTTGAGTACCAGAACAATCCTAGGAGCTATGATGACCGGGGCTATTTGCCTCTGGTAGGGTCTCCCAAGGCAAACAGGTCCTTGGTTACGGGTCAGACAAAGAGCGGTTCATAAACCCTTTGTTACAAGCAAAAACAAGGACCGTGACGTCGCCCGGCATGGTGCAGCCGGGGCCCCAACCTGGAGCCAGGCCCGGGGTTGGGGCTTAGCCCGAAGGAGCGTTGTGGGGCCACCCTCCCGTGGGCTCACTACCTGCAGGAGGGACCGTAAGGGGCCGGTGCATAGTGGATCGGGCAGCAGTCAAAGGTGGGGGCCCCGACAACCCGATCCCTGGACACGGAAACTAGCTTTAGGGACGTGGAATGTCACCTCGCTGGCGGGGAAGGAGCCTGAGATTGTGCGTGAGGTTGAGAGGTACCGACTAGAGATAGTCGGGATCACCTCCATGCACGGCTTGAGCTCTGGAATCACACTCCTTGAGAGAAGATGGACTCTCTACCACTCTGGAGTTGCCCATGGTGAGAGGCGGCGGGCTGGTGGGGGTTTGCTTATAGCCAACCAGCTCAGCCGCCATGTGTTGGAGTTTACCCCGGTGAACGAGAGGGTCGCTGCCCTGCCCCTTCGGGTCAGGGATAGGTCTCTCACTGTCATGTGTGCCTATGGGCTGAACTGCAGTGCAGAGTATCCTCCCCTCTTGGGGTCTCTGGGAGGGGTGCTGGAAAGTGCTCCAACTGGGGACTCCATCGTTCTACTGAGGGAATTCAATGCCCACGTGGGCAGTGACACCTGGAGGAGCGTGATTGCTAGGAATGGCCCCCCTGATCTGAACCCAAGCGGTGTTCTGTTATTGGACTTCTGTTATTGGAGCCTCGGCAGGCCCAAACGTACTGTGAGGGTCTGTTGGGTACGTTTGGCCGAGTCCCCTGAGAGAGAGATCTTCAACTCCCACCTCCGGCAGAGCTTTGACTGGATCCCGAGGGAGTCTGGAGATATTTAGTCCGAGTGGACCATGTGCTCCACCTCCATTGTCGACACGGCCGCTCAAAGCTGTGGCCATAAGGTCTCCGGTGCCTGTCGAGACGGCAATCTCCGAACCCGGTGGTGGACACCGGAAGGCATGCTGTCAAGCTGAAGGATGATTCCTATCAGGCCTGGCTGGCTTGTGGGACTCCTGAGGCAGGTGACGGGTACTGGCAGGCCAAGTGGACTGCAGCCCGGGTGGTTGTGGAGGCAGAAAAGCGGGCCTGAGGGGAGTTTGGTGAAGCCATGGAGAAGGACTACCGGTTGGCCTCGAAGAGATTCTGGCAAACCGCCCGCCGCCTCAGGAGAGGGAAGCAGTGTTATACCAACACTGTTTACAGTGGAGGTGGGCAGCTGTTGACATCAACTGGGGATATCGCCGGACGGTGGAAGGAATACTTTGAGGATCTCCTCAATCCCATCGATACGTCTTCCATTAAGGAAGCAGAGGCCGAGGGCTCGGAGGTGGACTCGTCCATCACCCAAGCTGAAGTCACCGAAGTAGTCAAGAAGCTCCTCATTGGCAAGGCACATGGGGTGGATGACATCCACCCTGAGTACCTCAAGTCTCTGGATATTGTGGGGCTGTCTTGGCTGACATGCCTCTGCAACATCGTGTAGCGGTTGGAGACAGTACCTTTGGGGAGGAGGTCCCTCTTTTTAAGAAGGGGGACTGGAGGGTGTGTTCCAACTACAGGGGGATCACACTTCTCAGCCTCCACGGGAAACTCTATGCCAGGGTACTGGAGAGGAGAATTCGGCCGATAGTAGAACCTCGGATTCAGGAGGAACAGTGTGGTTTTCGTCCCGGTCGTGGAACACTGGACCAGCTCTACACCCTCTCCAGGGTGCTGGAGGGTTCATGGGAGTTTGCCCAACCAATCCACATGTGCTTTGTGGATTTGGAGAAGGCATTCGACTGCTCGCAGCGTCCTGTAGAGGATGCTCTGGGAGTATGGGGTCCGGGGCCCTTTGCTAAGGGCTGTCCGGTCTCTGTACGACCGGAGCAGGAGCTTGGTTCGCATTGCTGGCTGTAAGTCAGAGTTGTTCCAGGTGCATGTTGGACTCAGGCAGGGCTGCCCTTTGTCACCCGTTCAGTTCATAATTTTTATGGACAGAATTTCTAGGCACAGCCAGGGGTCAGAGTGTGGGACACGCTGGAGGGATTATGTCCCCACGGAAGTGCAGGAGGAAGTGTTTAGGGAGAGGGAATCTCTGCTTAGACTGCTGCCACCGTGACCCGGCCCCAGATAAGTGGAAGATGATGATGATGATGATGATGATAAATGTTATTGACAAGTTGTACATTGAAATGCATACAATTTAAAGAGAGAAGAAAAACAAACAAACAAACAAATGAAGCCAGTATATAAAGTGTGTATATATACAAAACAAATACATGTATGTATGTTTGTATATTAAATCATAGTATGAGTGGTATGTGTACAGTATGTCTTTTAAAGTGCAAATGTTCTTTGTAAACAGTGGAAAATGATCATGGAGTATATGTACACTATTACCTAAGGTTCGTGTCCAATATATGCAGCGCAAAAACCTGGATTAAGCAGTAGGAAAAAATAGTGTCATAGTACATGACAGTACAACAAGGAAGGAATGAAGTTTAAATTACAGTGTGTTAAGAGTTTTGAAGGTTTGCAGGTAAAAGCTGTTATTCAGTTTGCTGGTTCTGCACTGAATCTACCTGTATCGAACCGACTGACTGATGGCAGTTTCTATCCAAATTATCCAAACTAAAGGACTAAGTTGTATAATAATAATAATAGTTATTGTTGGTGGTGTTGTTATTATATGTACTGTGGTAAATCAACTGGTAAATTACCACTGGTAATCAACATTATGCCAGAAATGCTGTCGACTGAGCATAACCTGTACTCCATGTGGAACATTCCTCCATACCAGCTCACATCACCCACATTTTCACAGGATAAAGATTTGTTCACTCACATTGTCTGAATTTTCAACATGAAAATCATGCATGACAGGTTATTAAAACTAAACAATACAGTTTTACAATATTGCAATATTGTATTATGATCTGTTTGTTATGTTGTCATGTTTTAATTGTTTGAATGCTGTGGGGGGGAAATGCTCTTGTTTGGCTATTGAAATCTTTTTCTTCAGACAATGATGAAAATTACTGGTCTAACTATGCCACATTGTCATAAATGAGCACCAGATGCATCAATGATTTCAATAAAATCAAATCAGCAGTGTCTATTGAACTGTAGCCTTGAGAAAGCTGTAATTTTAAACTCCCAAATGCTAAATTCCAGATAAAGCCGGTGAAATCCAGGGGTATAGAATGTGTCTTTCCCACCAACCTATTAAAGTAATAAAACAGCAAATTGCATGGAAATAAGCCAATTATGACAATAAGACCCCCCCTCACACACACACTTAATCCAGCCTGTCTTGGGGATAACATGGTTTTCTTTTTTTTTTTCTTTTTTTCTGAAAGTCATAATACGGTCTAAGTCAGTCATATGCACACAGCAGTAATTTGAATGGTTCTTTTAAAATGGACTTTGTCTTAAAACACCTCACTGCCTAGTCCTGAAGCAATTTGTAGGCTGTCAATATATATTTGGGTCCAAGACATACGAAGACAGAGAAGGAGAAAGAGCAAGATCGAGTGAGTTAGAGAGATGGTTGGATTGAGAGAGAGAGAAAGAGGAGGAAATTGAGATGTCCTTAAATCGTCACTCTCTGACCTCCACGGTCTACTTTTCAGTACATCTTACAATCTAGACAAGGCATGATATAAACAATCTTTTTTGAGATTTAAATGAGTTTTAAATGAGTTGCCGCAAGTGTACCGTGGGTTGCCAACTCATGTTGTCAAATCTGCTGATCCACATACAGTAGGTGTTGTCACATTTCAAATCAAGGGCATCAAGAAGAAATTGCCCTTTTTTAAAGTCAAGTTAAATTGCTGTCTGCAGTCCTTTTAATTTCTGTAATTTTCCCAGTGAAACAAATGAGAATGTAGAGCGGTACTTGATTTCATTTATCAAGACTAATTAGGCTACTCTGTAATGGCTGGAGTAATTTCATAAAAAAATATTAAAATAGAACATGTTTTAAATTGTAATAACATTTCACAATAATACTGGTTTTATTGCATTTTTGATCAAATAAATGCAGCCTTGGTATAAGAGACTTATTTGAAAGACATTTAAAAATCCTACCTACCCGAAACTTTTGAACATCAGTGTACCAAAATACAAGACATTTTTAAAATGTGCTAATAGTTAACACATTATCCTATGTCTGACGTTTCAAACAACCCGTGGAGGTTGTAAAAGGATGTTTTGGGATCAACAGAAAATGAGAGGGAGAGAGAGTATGTATACATCTTTTCCAGTTTCAGTTTTCAGATTCATGTTTTTCCTGAGAATCGAACCCATGGCCTTGGCATTGTGCTTGTACTACAGAAGCACACATTAAGCTATTGGATCATTTTTGATTTCATGCCAACTTAAGAAAACTCTTACATATCCACTTGTATTCGTTTGAAGGAAGTGCTTTTTGTGGCTTTTAAATTAAAAGCCCACACCCCGACAGATCACTTTTAGCTCCGATGTTAAACTAACAGAGCTAAATCAATTGGTTCAATCTGTAGTCTTCAGTCAGCACTTGATTAATTGAGTGATGCATGGAAGGCCAGGATAGGAACAAAAACATTCAGTTAGGGGTGCCCTGAGAAACAGATTTGAAAAACCAGCGATCCAGATCGACTAATGAGATGCATTTACTTCTCTCCCTATCCGGGGACTACAGAGGTCAAGTTGTTAATACTACAATACCCAGATGGAAATTGCCTGGAGTAGACCCAAGGCAGCTGCTGATTGTTTGTAGTTGGCCTTAACCCCGACTTCAGTGCCAGCAGCCTCAGGTGTGTTTGTACTAGTCACGCACAGGGCAACAGTTCCGTATTGAGGTGCCTGTCTTCATGACCTCTGTGATTGTAATGATTTGAGAAGTTGTCAGAGTCACAGACGTCACTCTAAGGTCAGTTAGATGGTCAAACAGTTGTTTTGATATAGTATATGTGCTATGATAAAAGTCATGTTTTTTATGCTTAACACAGCTGTTTTCCACAAGCTTGTGTCCTGTTTCCATTCTGCTTTCAACAGATAACACAAACAACATTGGTGTGCTCCAGTTTCTTGTTTATTAGCTGTTTATATCAGTATTTTTCGTCATGTGGATTAAACGTGCATATGTGTTTTTGTAAGTCTTTGCATGCTGTTTTTCAGTCACATGGTCTTAAAGAAAGAAATGGCTTAATGCTAGCCTACTTAATCCACAGGATGCCATTATGTACGGTTGCTGAATGCCAGCTGAAGGGAAAGGAGTAGTGAATGCTATCTAATGTGCGGGATTTTCTTTAGATTAACTGTTTGTACATAAGAGAGTTTAATCCCGCTTTTGCTGGGACAACAGGCGGAGCGAGCTAGGGATATAACATGATGTATGTGTATTCATCCCGACTGCTTGTAAATGTCCTGCTTCGGATTTCAAAAACAGGGATTTATCAAAACATGCAGTTGATGATTGTTTATTGGGGTAAATTATATTATAACTAGACTAGGTTAAATGACTTAATAGCAAAAACTCACAATAAAACTTCCAATGGTTTTCACTTGGTACATTATTTTATAAAAAATTGCTTTTGAATCATGTTAGATGATTTTTATTTTTCCATATTTTATTTATAATCTTTCATATACACAATACAGATTTGAGTATCTAGGACTTTAATACAAAGCCTACATTTTTCTTCTCCAATATTGGATTTGAAGCTGCTTGCGTGGTGGTGGAACCGAGCTGCTCAGAATCCACATACCACATTTTTATAACAAATGTTACAGAGAGAGTACCAAAAAACAAGCCGATTGACAAGAAATGCGAGATGTTATTATGTTTGCCCTCTACATAAGCGTTTACATTCTAATTTAAATGCAGGCAGCTTTTAAAGACCTGCTTTGATTCAAACACTGCATTTAGCACTCAGTTTTGTGCATTGATTATGAAACCAGGCTGAAGAGTTCCATAGGCTTTTAGATAGTTGGAGTTATTACAGGAGCCATTCACACAGAACATGTTTTTGCATTTAAAAAAGCGAGATGCGGGGTAGTGGAATAAAATAGACAAGAACAGTTAAACTTCTTTTAATTCGAGCGCCATGTTTTTAGAACACTGCATGTGTCATGTACAAGATGCTGCAAAAGATGTGAGACGATGCCCGTCGAGCACATATTTGCATTGAAAAACAATAAGTAGCACATTTGAGAGACATTACTGTCTAGGTGGTTGTCGTCACTGATTTTATCCATTATTGTCTAAGTGGTTTTGGTTTGATCCAATGTGGCATGAAATGTTTGAGAAGTGCTCAATTCATGAACTAAAGAAAATATAAGAAGGGTTTCCATTCATTTGAACTAATATTAATATCAAAACTATGGACCCTCTGCATACCCTCACATCATGTTCACCTCATGTTAGGCATGAACTTAATACTTCAGCATGACCTAGATCTGAATATTACATGTGGAAGTCCCTTGAGAGAAGAATCCAGAGTAATAGCTCTCATTCTATCCCTACATCTCTCTCTCATTCTATCCCTACATCTCTCTCTCTCTCTCTCTCTCTTTCTGCTTTTCCTTCCATTTCTTCTTTCACAATCTCCAAATCAGATTACTGATGGCATATGCTGCAGCCATTAAGGTCACACACACGGCCTGAGGCTCCGTATGCCACCAGAACAGCCGTCTGGAGAACAAGTGCGCACACACACGAGACAGCACACATCCTCCCATCTACCTTAGCATGTTCAGTCAATCAGAAAAGCATTACACTCCTTAATTTACATGATACTGCTGAGGAAAAGTATTATGAGGGAGAAAAGATAAAAAAGAATGATATTTTATGATCTTAAGTCCTTGTTTTGACTAACAGGACTAGGCTTACTTGTAATGCCGGTGGATAAGAGTTTCGAGATTTAGGTTTGTGTTGTCTGGCAACTGAATAAGGAGCTTTGGAGAATGACTAGGAAGTTGCCTGCCCTGCAAGTTTTTATGCTAGTTTGCGTGCATGTAATCTCACGTCAAAATAATCTTGAACTATTCAATACCGTTCAAAAGTTTTGAGTCAAATATGTGTGTATATATATATATATATATATATATTGATCAAATAAATGCAGGCTTGGTGTGTATAAGAGACTTCTTTAAAAACATAAAAAATTGTAATATATATATATATATATATATACAGGTCCTTCTCAAAAAATTTGCATATTGTGATAAAGTTAATTATTTTCCATAATGTAATGATAAAAATTTAACTTTTATATATTTTAGATTCATTGCACACCAACTGAAATATTTCAGGTCTTTTATTGTTTTAATACTGATGATTTTGGCATACAGCTCATGAAAACCCAAAATTCCTGTCTCAAATAATTAGCATATCATGAAAAGGTTCTCTAAACGAGCTATTAACCTAATCATCTGAATCAGCTAACTAACTCTGAACACCTGCAAAAGATTCCTGAAGCTTTTAAAAACTCCCAGCCTGTTTCATTACTCAAAACCGCAATCATGGGTAAGACTGCCGACCTGACTGCTGTCCAGAAGGCCATCATTGACAGCCTCAAGCAAGAGGGTAAGACACAGAAAGAAATTTCTGAACAAATAGGCTGTTCCCAGAGTGCTGTATCAAGGCACCTCAGTGGGAAGTCTGTGGGAAGGAAAAAGTGTGGCAAAAAACGCTGCACAACGAGAAGAGGTGACCGGACCCTGAGAAAGATTGTGGAGAAGGACCGATTCCAGACCTTGGGGGACCTGCGGAAGCAGTGGATTGAGTCTGGAGTAGAAACATCCAGAGCCACCGTGCACAGGCGTGTGCAGGAAATGGGCTACAGGTGCCGCATTCCCCAGGTCAAGCCACTTTTGAACCAGAAACAGCGGCAGAAGCGCCTGACCTGGGCTACAGAGAAGCAGCACTGGACTGTTGCTCAGTTCTGTATGTCATTCGGAAATCAAGGTGCCAGAGTCTGGAGGAAGACTGGGGAGAAGGAAATGCCAAAATGCCTGAAGTCCAGTGTCAAGTACCCACAGTCAGTGATGGTCTGGGTTGCCATGTCAGCTGCTGGTGTTGGTCCACTGTGTTTTATCAAGGGCAGGGTCAATGCAGCTAGCTATCAGGAGATTTTGGAGCACTTCATGCTTCCACCTGCTGAAAAGCTTTATGGAGATGAAGATTTCATTTTTCAGCACGACCTGGCACCTGCTCACAGTGCCAAAACCACTGGTAAATGGTTTACTGACCATGGTATTACTGTGCTCAATTGGCCTGCCAACTCTCCTGACCTGAACCCCATAGAGAATCTGTGAAATATTGTGAAGAGAAAGTTGAGAGACGCAAGACCCAACACTCTGGATGAGCTTAAGGCCGCTATCGAAGCATCCTGGGCCTCCATAACACCTCAGCAGTGCCACAGGCTGATTGCCTCCACTGCACGCCGCATTGAAGCAGTCATTTCTGCAAAAGGATTGTCTATTGAGTGCATAACTGAACATAATTATTTGAAGGTTGACTTTTTTTTTTTTTTTTGTATTAAAAACATTTCTTTTATTGGTCGGATGAAATATGCTAATTTTTTGAGACAGGAATTTTGGGTTTTCATGAGCTGTATGCCAAAATCATCAGTATTAAAACAATAAAAGACCTGAAATATTTCAGTTGCTGTGCAATGAATCTAAAATATATGAAAGTTTAATTTTTATCATTACATTATGGAAAATAATTAACTTTATCACAATATGCTAATTTTTTGAGAAGGACCTGTATATATATATATATATTACAATTTAAAATAATGGTTTTCTATTTTAATATACTTTAAAATAGAATTTATTTATGTGATGCAAAGTTGAATTTTCAGCATAATTACTCCAGTCGTCAGTGTCACATGATCCTTCAGAAATCATTCTATATGCTGATTTATTATCAATGTTGGAAACAGTTGTGCTGCTTAATGTTCTTTTCTTTTTTTTTGGAACCTGTGATACTTTTTTCAGGATTAATTGTATAACTTTTATCAATTTAACACATCCTTGCTAAATAAAAGTATTATTATTATTGTTTTAAAATAAAGAAAGAAAATAACTGACCACAAACTTTTGAACGGTAGTGTATATTGGTACAAAAGATTTCCATTTTAGCAAGCAAGCAACTTTATTTATATAGCACATTTTCAAACAACAGACGCTGCCCCAAAGTGATTTACAAAAAATAAAAATAATAATAACAACAACATTAAAATCATACAACAAAACAAATATAACTTATTCAAAATGTAAAGAAAATAAATAAACTATTTTAAATAAATGCTTTTATTTTTTTTAACTTTTTTTAACTCAGAATCCTGAAAAAGTATAAAAGGTTATAAGTATATTAAAATAGAAAACCATTATTTTAAATTGTATTAATATTTCACAATATTTTATTTTTTTTCTGTATTTTTTAAGAAAATAAATGCAACCTCCATGAGCATATATATATGACCCTTTTTTACATTTGAGCTCCTGTCCCTGAGGAACTCTCTGCGCGCCCCTGCTTCTTACTGACCCCAAACTTTTGAACGGTAGTGTACATTTGATATAGTGAGGAAGAACAAGCCTGCAAAAGTGAAATGCATAAATATATTAAAGGTTTAGGAGCCAAGATAATCAATTTGTGGGAATGTTAAAAAAATATAAATAAAACTTTAGTGGCTGCAAATAATGCATTCTGCGGTGCACTGAGTTAATTTATCAAATGACAATAATGTCAGAGTCATAAGCACAGATATAACAACATTGAAGAAGTTTTTCCCATCTAGGTCTGAAAGGCATGAAAATCAAACCTCAACAAAACACACAGTCAGTGGAGCAAACCCCATTCATAATAGAGCTATTTTAGCAGATGATGTTGTGATTTTGGAGGCCTTGAATTCTTCCTGTCTAAGCCTTTTCTGCTGCTTTTCTTTCATGGCCAGAATAAAGGGATTCAAAAGAGCAAGGATGAGCATGAGACTGGGGTATTCTCCATATTCTTCCTTCTGACGTGTGGTTTCGCCAGGAAAATAGGTGAAGTGTTCTTCACCGTTCTTCACTGTTCATTGCTCCAACTTTCCACGATCCCAGGTATCCCTCTACCTATTAAATAAGTATGAGATAAATAGCTCACCACTTGTAATGTTGTTGTTGTCTGTGAGCCTTCTGATCACCAAATGTCCCTTACGAAAACTAATTTATTCAAGTGTGCTATTAGTAGCCTTAATTTATTGTAGGAATATCTGAACATGTAATATTATAAAAAGAAAGAACAGACCCTCTGCTAAAAAAAAAAACAGTTTTATCCCAGCTTAGTGCATTCTTTTTTTTATCAACACTTAAACGTGGGTAAGTTTTTTTTTTGTTGTTGTTGTTTTTTTTTAAAGCAACATTTTGAGCAAAAAGCTGAGAAAATTTAGCCTGGTCCTACCAGACTCTCGTACATTTCATTTGTACAGAGAGTCTGGCCACTCCCCATTGACAAGCATTAACTTCCTTGAAGGTGGGTACTCTGTTGAAGTTTAAAACTATTGGATCTGCCCAGAGCCATTCTGGATCTGCCATAACCAATCGCTAATGTTTGGTCGTGACTAAATTTGCACCTCAACATCATCGTTCTCAGCCAATCCCTTTGTTCGCTGATTGGACCGGTAAAAAATTGGACGGAGCAAACCTGTGAATATACCGCAAACTCAGACGACATACTGAAGGAAAATCAAGCATCGCGTTAGTTCTGGCAGGTCACATTAGTCAAGCTCGCATCAGCTGACTCTCAGCTGATCCACATCTACCTATAGGAATATGACGCCTATCACATATTTAAGCTCCTTCAGTATTATCAGCAGCTATTGCGTTTCTCAGGAGCTAATTAAATGGCGAAATTCGGCAGGCAAACCACATCATCGCACAAGGAATCGTGCAATCGGGAATTAAGCTTTGGAATTCGTTCCCCACAAGGATTCACCTCGGATTAATTCAAGCTTGTGAACTTGAACTTGAATACGAGATACGTTTTTATTAAAATGCTCTTGCTAGGCTTATGCGATCATATTGGCATGTGCTTTACTTATTTGTTGTCATTGGCAACTGCTCGCGTTGCAAATGCTTGCTCTTAGCAGTATGCAGCACAGATTCAAGCAGCTTATGGTGATAGTTAGGAATAACAATTCATGGTGCAAACAGAATAATTTCTGCTGTGGCACAGCTGTACCTCAATACATGGTAAACAGTCACTATTTATTTGAGTCATTTCAGTGTTGATTCTGTCGGCTATTGGACATGCTCGGTCTATCTAGTTTTTGGAAACACGACGTTCTTAAAGCTATAGTGTATTGTATATCTGATTTTGTTAAGGCCATCTAACTATATGTTATTGAAACACTGCTCGTTCTAAGGCTATCTAGTGGCTATTGTAAACTGCTTGCTCTAAAAGCTGTTAGTTGTTATCGGAAACATGATTTTACTTTTAAGGTTATTTTGCCCAGTCGTTATTTGGAACATGGCTGTGTTTTAGGCTTATATCTGGTGTAGTGTCACATGCTGTGCTAAGCTTATCAGGTATCAGCAATATGCTGTCGTTTCAGCAACATTGCTCTCAGTACTGTACTTATGGTTGCTAGTGCAAATGTTATAGAATATATGCTGGTTACTTAGGCTTCTAGTATTGTTGCGCATACTGTCCTAAGCAACATGCTGTAGTAATCAAGCGTTGTTTTAGGCTTATCTGGTTGCATTGAAAAAATGCTCATCATTTATTCTATCCGATTATTGAAACTTGCTGTGTTAAAGTTAGCACATGCTTGTGGCTAAAGCTTATTTAGATTATCGGCAGTGGTGGGCCGTCAGGGCCAGCAACGCCTTTTCTCTCAGTTGCGCTGCTTCCAGCAGTGTATGTTTATGTTAGAGCTTTTATCCAATTATATTTCTGCCATCATGTGTTGTCATGGCCAAAGAAATCTGCCTTGAGGCCTTCAGAATCAATAGTGCTGGCGGCTGCAACTTAAAATGAATGGCAATGAAACTGTTGGTTTAACCAATCAGATAATCAGTCCGATTTAAACAGCTAATCAGATTTCGATTTGACTGCATTGGGGCCATCTAGCAGGCGTACAATAACGTCGGCATTTTCACGTCCTTTGATTGTATGGTCAGAGTGGGTATTATCACTGGTAGTCAAAGGCTGAGCTAGCTAACCACATTTGTAGCGAACTGCATAAACTAAAATGTATTCTGTAGATTTAATAGTTTTTCAACTTACAATTAATGTTTTCTTTCCCTCCTCAACCACAGGTTCAGGTTCACTTATTCAGCCTTATCCAGCTTAACGCAGAGTCACAGAACTCTATTCGATCTGTCTGGGTTCACCGCAGAGGTCTGTTATTCAACACTAACAACATCATAGCTTGATGGTCCTGTGAAGGAGTGCGGAATCATTGGAGTCGTCATCTTCACCTCCACAACCAATGGAAGTCAGTACGATGGGAGCAGAAATCATTTCATGAATGAGGAAGCATACTGTACTTAATTGCTTAGCTGCGCACTGCATATGATTCAGAGCTACAGGGTGCATGCTTCCCCGACCGGACTACACTAGTTTTAATACTAGTCCTATGGTTATATAACATGCTTGTTTGTATCAGATTTTGTTGCCGCTGGTTGGAGCCATTGCTGTAGGGTGTATGCTTCCCCTGCCAAACTACACTAGTTTTAGCAATAGTTCTGATATTTATACAACACGCTTGTTGTATCAGTTGTTGCTGCTAGTCGGAGCTATTACTGTAGGATATATGCTTCCCTTGCCAAACTTCACTAGTTTTAGCAATAGTTCTGTGATTTATACAAACATGCTTGTTGTATTAGTCTTCTTGCCGCTAGTCCGAGCTAGTGCTGTAGGGTGTATGCTTCCCCTGCCAAACTACACTAGTTTTAGCAATAGTTCCACGGTTCTACAACATGCTGCTTGTATCAGCTGCCGCTAGGGGTGTAAGCTTCCCCCAATAGATCCCATACAATTGTTAAAATGGCTACAGCAACACGCTTGTTGTAATGTGTCCTTGCTGGATCCAGCTCGGGGTGATGCTTCCCCCATAAGATTTGATCTATAGTGCTCAACTTTTGCTGCTAACATCAGGATGTATTAACCATTTTATTATATCAGCATCAGCATTGGGGGTAGTATGTATATATATATATATGTATATGTATATATATATATATATATATATATATACATTTTTTTTTTTTTTTTTTTAAATCGTATTTCTTGGTTTCTACAGAAGTAAACTTCAACCAAGGTTATGACATCATTGACAGGTGACAGTGTATGCAGTTATGTAAACCTACATAGTTGTGCCTATATATATATATATATATATATATATATATATATATATATATAAGTATCAGCATCATGCTTGTTGCATCAAACCATCCAGCTGTAAAATGACGTGTTGCTTAATTCTGTGTGGACGTTTCCACAAACATTACTTCAGTATTGTGACGTACTTCCAATGAAAAGGATATTTGAAAGGAAATCTCCATCTCTCATCTTTAGCTCACAGTCGTCACTCAAAGAACTGGAACTGGATTGTGGACATACAACCACAAGTAAGCATCTGATTAGCAACATCTTATCTCAATTTTCACTTTTTCATTTCAGGAAGCATGTCATTCATGGCAATATGCCTGTTTACTGCTTAAGCATTTTGGGTATTGACAACATGCTTGTTATGGCTCATGCGGGTATTGGCAACATACTCGTTTAGGTCATCCATGTAAGGGCAACATACTGTAGCTTAAGGCTTCCATATTGTTGGTAACATGCTGTTGCTCAAGCTTTTCAGGTATTGGCAACATGCTTGTTGCCTTGGCTCACTCAGGTAACTGCAAAAGCATCCAGAATTACGCTGTCAGTTGGGTTTGAGGGTTATTGGCAAAATGGTTTTGTTTTGGGGGTTATTGCTGCTCTCTCTGCTATTATCCATGCTAGGCTGCATGGATGCGCAGGGAGTTCTCACCCAGCACGGAACCATACCGCCAATCCAAAATGTATGCTAACTGTCAATCGTATTTGACGATAGTGGTCCTGACTAAAATCAAAATCATCTACCTATAGGAATACGACGCCTATCACTGTATACATATATAAGCTCCTTCAGTATTATCAGCAGCTATCGCGTTTCTCAGGAGCTAATTACCCTCCTCCATCTCCAGTTTCTCCTCTCGTCAGTCAGGATTTGGTTTTCCCCTTGAATCAGAATAAATTCTCAAATTATGTTTGTGGCAAGGGGGGCGTGGTTTTGCGAAATCTGTAACGAGAGAGGAGCCAGTGTCAGCTGTGCGGTGAGTAAGTAGGTCAAGTGCAGATGACACTGGCTCCTCTCTCGTTACAGATTTCGCAAAACCACGCCCCTCTTGCCACAATGTTGTACTTTAAAATCTTGAAATAACGAGGGAGTTCTCGCCCAGAACAGAACCATACCGCCAATCCAAAATGTATGCTAATTGTCAATCGTATTTGACAATAGTGGTCCTGACTGAAATGAAAATTAAGCGGAAGTACGTAGGAGGGCTAGAGAAAATCACGTTTTTGTCAAAGACTACATCCAGATCTAATTCAGAACGATGATCAAAACATAGATGGAGTAAATCGAGTCAATCAATACCCCTAATGCTTGCAAAGTCCTAAAGCTCGTCCTGGGTCGACATTTCATTCAGTATCATTAGGCAGTTTTGATGTACTGTTTAACGGTGATGATTGCGTTATTTTACATACGCATATGAGATTGTCGTTTTTGCATCTTCTTCCCATGTGTTTTCATCAGAAGATTCAATACTCTTTCAGAAGATGCATAATAGCGTCCCCTTACCTTATAACAGTGAAAACAAGGGAAGCCGGAAAATCCCTTCAATTGTGGGTAAGCATTCTCATAAATGACGGAAATTTCCATCAATGGTGGGGAAAGAGTTAAACGTATACTTTTATACACTAAAAGTAATAAGTACATTGATATTAGTATACTTACTTGAATATACTTGAACATTACGGTAGCACTTTGTTTTACAGTCCTGTTTCGCATGAACATACTATGTACTTATTGTAGTAATGACACTAACTAGGTACTAACCCTGAACCTACCCCTAAACCTTAACTTAACCCATGTAGTTACCTTACACTACTCATTACTTTTGTGGTAAGAACACTGTAAGTACATTGAAAGTGCACTTACTGTAAAATGAAGTGTTACCAACATTACTTCATTTTATGAAGTAGGCTATACTTATCATGAAATAGGCTATACTTTTCGTAAGGGGTGTGTGCTAATGTGAAAGTAAAATGACGAAATACTGCACTCACAGGCTTCTATATCGATTTTTGTGGCTTACTGAAATGATTGACATACTGTCAGTCAAAGTAAGACAAAAATGTGTTGCATCCCCAGATGTTTATGGTGTAAAATGCAAGATAAAATGTGTTCAATGCAATCTTCTGGGGCTTTTGTGATTTTTTTTTTTTTTTTCTTCTTTTTTTCTTTACCAAATCTGCTTTGGACTTTGGAAAACCAGGTGTTTTGCAGCAATTGCCAATTCCCTTTAATAAACCGAAAGATTAATGTATGTTGCATGTAAAACAGCAAAACAAATGGCCTTGACATTGTACAATCAGTTACAGATCAAAAATGGGAAACATCAAAAAGACAAAATGGCCATCGGTGCTGGACCTATAACCCATGTAACATAACCCAGGTTAGGGAGTCGTGGAAGGTCTGGCAGTCTTGGCAGCAGCAACAGGAAAGGATCGTCTGCATAGGTTATATTTATGCCACATTTCATAAACAGACACTTCCCTGTCACAAGGTTAATAGTTGCAAATTGCATGGAAGCAGAGAATGCTGATCATTATTGTGTGTGTGTGTGTGTGTGTGTGTGTGTGTGTGTGTGTGTGTGTGTGTGTGTGTGTGTGTGTGTGTGTGTGTGTGTGTGTGTGTGTGTGTGTGTGTGTGTGTGTGCATAACAGACAGAGTGGACAAACATTGCATGTCAGTGTACATTATTCCTACTAGGGTGTTACGAACAGCATACCATTCTAAAAAAAATAATATTAATAAGAAGAGCAAGAATAATAGTTCCAATACCTCATCATCATCATTATTATATTATTAATTATTATTATTTAATAATAATATTAATTTTAATATTTTTTAATTTTTTAATTTAATATTAATTATTTATACTCCCCCTTACACTGTTCCGAAACCTTTGCTCATTTAATCATGATGCCTTAAAAGGGTCCTATTGTGCTTTTTCATTTTTCAGCTTTAGTTAGTGTGTAATGTTGCTGTTTTAGCATAAAGTCACGTGCATATCAGGATGTTTATTGCCGACATTTAACGCCTCGTGACTAAACAAAGGGTGCCAATGTGAGTATGCACACCAACGTGCAAAATGCCAGGTGTAAAAACGTTTTTTCTTCCTTTTTTTTTAAACGTTTGTTTTTTTTTTTTTTGTATGACTGCCACTTTAAAAACTGTCCGACCAATGAGATTGGCGCTTTTGTTCACTTGCCTGGAGCTGCTGAAGTTACAGTACTTGGTGGCGCTCAAGCACAAAACGGTCTTGCCGAACAAACATTGATAGAAGAAGACAACGAAGAGGAAGTAAGTAGACGAAGAAGAAGATGCAATGTGGCAAGATGAATGTAGAGCTGCTGGTCTCTCTGGTGTCTGAACACAAATAACTTTTATGACCAACGCCACAGCGACTACAGAAATCTCGATAAAAGAAATTTGTAATGGAGAGGAATTGCAGTGTGTGAATGGTTTTGGCAAGCACGTAATTACGGACTCTCTTCTTCTTCTGTGTGACAAGCGAGTGTCAGAAGCCTAAAGTTGCGCTGCACCACCTTGTGTACCGGGGTATTTCTGTTTTTCAATAAGCGTCATCTACTGTCAAGGAGTGAATTTACACGTTCACTCGGAGCATCGCCAGTGAAAATCGCTTTGGTTGAACAGAGACGCATCGAAAAGCGTCTTGAAAAACGCTGGTGATAAGTGTGCGCGATAATCGTCCCGGTGTGCACAAGGCTTAAAAAAGATCTGCAAGTTTACAAAGCTCGAAGTCCACTCCAAAGGGAGATATTATATTTAATAGAATCCACTTTTCAAGAACTAAAACAAACGGCTCGTTTGGACTACAACGTGATTTTTCCTGGCTTTATGAATAATAATGTTACTAATTTAAATAATCTACGTCCACGGAATACACAATGCCAAAGAGACGCTGTTTTTTCCACAACTCATTTGTTTGATCTTCCTAAGGCTGACAAACTTAGAGTGGTGAACATTTATTTTAATCCCTGTTCCTGAACATTATAATCCAGATGTTTATCTGTGCATTTTACGGAGAATTGCTTCCAGAACCACAATGCAGGCTAGGCATAAAAGCTTCTCCTGATGTAGCAGTTTCCACTTTGTCAGGACAATCTGTTGTTGGATCACAGCTTGTAAGTATTTCTTATTATTTGTAGTTGCATTTTCTATTAACAATTCTACCAAGAAGTTTTATGTTGTTGCTATGATCTCCTGCTAGCCAACATTAGTGTTGATATAGACGGTGTTTACTACAGCTTTTTTAAGGTCTCGCTTTTGTAAGGCCGTTCAACGCCCCTTAGGAAAATTAACCATGTTTTTGTGATTGATTACTTTTTGTATAACCACAGTTTTCTGACAAATATTATGATTAAATGTTGGATAGCATTGTATCTATGATGTATAAGAAAAACATGCCACTCTAAAACGTCCTGTGAAATCCGTGCTTGCAAAGAATTGGGTTGAAATTGCTGCCATCTTCCTTTGTATTTACACTAGAGCAGAACTCGCGGTTATGGAGGGGCGGGACATATCCCGAACACACGCTAAATGCTGCCAATTACAACACATGGGCCAGCTAACCGATCACAGCACATTTCGTATTTCGGAAGGAGGGGGTTCATCGAAAACGACTCGTTCAGGACAGACGGGGGAGAGTGGAGCAATAGCCTAATAATGTAAAATATGTGAAAAAGAATGTGTTTTTTGAACAATCAAGCATGAAAGCATATTCTAGTACACCCCAAAAACAAAATCAAGACTTCGTAAGAGAGCATAATAAATAAGATGTGTCAAGTTTACCTTGAAACATCATTGGTTCCCTTTCGAGAGGTCTCTCCTATTGCGTAAGTAGCTTACGCTATGGGAAAACTCCTTTTCTCGAGAATATTGAAGTCTTTATGTAAAACGCATTGCAGCTGCACAGCTGACAGCAATGAACGAAGGAGCTCGGTCATTGGCTGTGCTGCGGCAACTTGCTCGAACCAATGACGGGGCGACTCTGAATGCGCGACCAATGAGCGTGCTTCGCGCCCGCGCGCTTCAGAGCCCGCCAAGATGGGCGTGGCCAAGAGCTATATACTGGGCGCCCCGTCATGAGAGTTCTTTAGATTTAATCTCCTTCAGCGAACACCTTCTTCGCTGGATCCTCCGGATTATTAAAGCTTCGTCGCCGTCGAAAAGCATACCAGCGGGATTGCTACGAGGACGTCGGCACCTTCAGCCGCCTTCGAACGCCATCCTACTGAGCCATCCGGCGTGCTACACACGCAAGTATTTTACATCTGTTCGCCCCGCGACACTTGTAAAAGAGCAATTTTCTGAGGCGTTGTTTCAAATGCCTTCCTGCGCGTCGTGCAGAGACCTTCTCCCGCACGGGGATCGTCACATCATCTGCGCTCGCTGCCTGGGCCGGGACCACGCAGAAGCTGCTTTGACCAAGGGCGGATGCCCGGAATGTGATGACCTGGGTCTCTCCACACTACGGGCTCGCCTCGCCACTTTCGCCGTGAGCGAGCCCATCGCCGCCACCCCTCTGTTTGAGCCGCGCACTAAGAAAAAGCGCCGCTCACAGAGGCTTCCTGAACCTGAGCTCAGTGACGTCACGCCGAGCCAGTCTCCGCGTGCTTCACCGCCGCTCTTGCCTTCCCCACCGCCGGTTCAGTTCACCCAGCCGGACCCACACCCCTCTAGCAGAGCGGTGGGCCTTGTGACTTTCGGCGCGTCCGAGGACGACGGGGGAATGGATGACAGCTTGTCCATCGACGCTGCATCGGACGACTGGCCAGGCTCCACTCTCGACCCCACCCCGTCGACGCTAGCTTGCACGAGCGGGGGCTCCACCATGGATACCGAGATTATCCGTGTCCTCTCTAAGGCCGTGGAAGACCTCGGGCTCGATTGGTCTTCTCCCGAAGAACCAACCCGGAGCCGACTGGATGAGTGGTTTCTGCAGGGGCGCCAGCAGGACCCTCAGCAAAGGCCTTCTCCCTTCTTCCCGGAAGTTCACGACGAACTCACCAAGTTGTGGAAAGCCCCCCACTCTGCGCGCCTAAAGCCTTCTTTTTCTTCTTCGCTCTCCTCTGTGGACGGCGCGAAGGAAAGAGGCTACGAGGGAACGCCGCCCCTCAAGGAGGCCGTGGCCAATCATCTCTGCCCGCCCTCCACCACCGGATGGAAAGCCAAAGCTTCCCACCCCTCGAAGCCCTGCCGCACTACTTCTGCTCTCGCCGGTCGCGCCTATGCCGCCGACACAGACACAGCGCGCGCTGTTGTAATCACACACGCGCCCATTCACTCAGCTGCTCAGCGCGCGCCCGCGCCTCTGAGAGCTACGAGCTCAGGCGATTCGCTGGCCGGGTCCCTACGTCACAGCTGCCCGCCCCTAGCCTGTATTCAGCCCATATCTGTACACGCAGCGGCATGGGAAAACATTCCAGATATGCCGAAATGGGTATTGAATATAGTAAAGCACAGATACTCGCTCCAGTTCGCTCGCAGACCACCACGTTTTACGACTGTGGTCGAGACGAAAGTGAGAAAGGAGTGTTCACATGTTCTACGCACCGAGGTGCGCAAACTAATAGAAAAGGGCGCTGTGGAAACTGTTTCCCCCTCTCTGAGCGAGGCAGGTTTTTACAGCCGCTATTTTCTCGTCCCGAAAAAGGATGGCGGTCTCCGCCCCATCCTAGATCTCAGACACCTGAACAAAGCACTAATGATTCGCTCGTTCAGAATGTTAACAACCAAGCATATCCTCGCGCAAGTACGCCCAGGAGATTGGTTTCTCTCAGTGGATCTGAAAGATGCTTACTTTCACATTCCAATAGCGCCTCATCACAGGCCGTTTC
This sequence comes from Gila orcuttii, assembly GCA_026230005.1. Lineage (NCBI taxonomy): Eukaryota > Metazoa > Chordata > Actinopteri > Cypriniformes > Leuciscidae > Gila > Gila orcuttii. The sequence continues at coordinate 17,605,786 of JAPDVR010000016.1, read as the reverse complement.
TGAGATTCGCTTTCGAGGGACAGTCATACCAGTACACAGTACTTCCGTTCGGCCTGTCCCTGGCTCCCCGTACATTCACGAAATGTATGGATGCAGCACTTTCCCCCCTAAGGCGAAGGGGAGTGCGAATACTGAATTATCTCGACGATTGGCTGGTTCTAGCTCAATCAGAAAGTCAGTTAATAACACACAGATCTTGGATTATCAGCCATTTAGAATGCCTGGGTCTAAGAATCAATTTTGCAAAAAGCATACTATCTCCCAGCCAGAGGATTTCTTTCCTGGAGATAGTTCTAGACTCGATGCAAATGACAGCGCGTCTCTCATCAGAGCGCGCGCTCACCATCCGGCGCCTTGCAACATCATTCAGGGCGGGCGGGCGCGCCCCCGTCAAGCGGTTTCAGAGGATGTTCGGTCTCATGGCCTCAGCATCGGCCGTACTCCAGCTAGGATTGTTGCATATGCGCCCTCTCCAACGCTGGCTCAAGAGCCGCGTCCCTACTCACGCATGGCGTTCGGGCCACTTTTTAATCAGAGCGAACCACGGCTGTATAAAAGCCCTGACACACTGGAAAGCCGCCGACTGGTACCAGTCAGGCGTGAGTCTGGGTGTGAACACAAGGAGAAAGATGATAACGACAGATGCCTCCAAAATAGGTTGGGGGGCCCTTTACGAGGGCAGGCCTGTCTCCGGCTTTTGGTCAAACCCGAAGAAGCGCCTACACATAAACTGTCTGGAAATGAAAGCGGTCGCTTTGGCTCTCAGAGCCCTGCTCCCATATCTAAAAAACGAACACGTCCTGGTCCAAACGGACAACATGACGGTAGTGTCGTACATAAATCGCCAGGGTGGACTCAGGTCGAGCTCCATGCATTCAATGGCCAGGAGACTCATTTTATGGTCCCAGCACAACTTGCGCTCGCTGAGAGCAGCGCATGTGCCAGGCGCCCTGAACCAGGGGGCAGACATGCTATCCAGAGACAAGATTCTCCCAGGAGAATGGGCTCTCAACCCGCTGACGATTCAGAGGTTATGGAAAACCTTTGGCAAAGCGGAGATCGACCTCTTCGCCTCCAAGGAGAACGCGCACTGCTCTCTTTTCTTCACGAAAAGCACGGACGCGCTCGCCCAGAGCTGGCCGAGCCGCCTCTTATATGCCTTTCCCCCGATCCCGATGCTGCCACAGGTCATTAGTCGGGTCAGAGAGGAGAAAAACGCAGTGCTGCTGATAGCCCCACTCTGGAAGAACCAAAAATGGTTTCCAGATCTGATGCAAATGCAATCTACACCACGGCCGATTCCACTGAGGCCAGACCTCCTCAGTCAGGCCAGCGGGATGATATTTCATCCCCGCCCCGATCTGTGGGCCCTTCATGCATGGCCCCTCAACGGGTTCCCAGGAACCTCACGAGCGGAGCACTAAATATCATCGCTGAGGCGCGGGCGCCCTCCACGAGATGCTTATATGCCCAGAAATGAAAAGTGTTCAGTGACTGGTGTAATGGCAAGGGTCTGAACCCTGAAACATGCGAGATTACGAACGTACTCGCTTTTCTACAAGGGCTTCTGGAGGCGGGCCGCACCCCCTCCACGCTCAAAGTATATGTGGCGGCCATCACAGCGTCACACGACCCTGTAATGGAACGTCCATTGGGAAGAAACAACCTAATTATTCGTTTCCTAAGGGGCGCTAGGAGGATGAACCCTTCACGCCCCCCTTCAGTGCCGATCTGGGACCTAGCTACTGTCCTAGACGCTCTTAAAGGGCCCCCGTTCGAACCACTCTGAACCGTGCACCTTAAACAGCTCTCGCTCAAGACTGCGCTCTTGCTGGCACTCGCCTCGGTCAAGAGAGTGGGCGACCTGCACGCGCTTTCGACAAGCGCTGCCTGCCTAGAATTCGGACCTAACGACTGCAGGGTCGTCCTTAGACCGAAACATGGGTATATTCCTAAAGTGCTCACCACTCCCTTCAGAGCACAGGTTATCTCCCTAACTGTGCTATCGTCTCCAGCAGACGAACATGACGCTAATCTACTCTGCCCCGTTAGGGCTCTCAGAGTGTATTTGGAGCGTTCTGCCCTATTCAGACAGACAGAACAACTGTTTGTATGCTTTGGCGGCCGAATGAAAGGTTCCGCCGTTTCAAAGCAGATAATCTCTCACTGGATAGTTGAAGCTATAGCGCTGGCTTATGAAGCTAAGGGACTTCAATGCCCCTGGGGAGTCAAAGCACACTCCACAAGGAGTGTGGCTTCTTCCTGGGCATGGTCGAGCGGGATACCGATCGAGGATATTTGTGCGGCGGCAGGCTTGGCCTCACCGTCCACATTTAGCAGGTTCTACAACCTACAGGTCCCGACATTGCATTCCAATGTACTATCAGCATGATGCTAGTTGAACTACGAGTTCGTATCTAGATTATGTATGTGCTTGTGTCACACTGAGCGCCTTCTAGCCGCTCTGTATTTTTTCCCACATATAAAGCTCGCCTCTGCTGGCTAGTTGGATGATAACTTTGCTTTTCAGCTCAGGCACCTGCCTCTGGCTATCATAAGGCGAAGTTCAGCACGCACGGCGTTTTGCATGGTGTTCCCATAGCGTAAGCTACTTATGCAATAGGAGAGACCTCTCGAAAGGGAACGACTCGGTTACTAACGTAACCTCGGTTCCCTGAGAGGAGAGAACGAGTATTACGTAAGCTGCCGTGCTTGGTCTTGGTTAGTTCGCTTCAGTCGTTTTAACCTAAAGAACTCTCATGACGGGGCGCCCAGTATATAGCTCTTGGCCACGCCCATCTTGGCGGGCTCTGACACGCGCGGGCGCGAAGCGCGCTCATTGGTCGCGCATTCAGAGTCGCCCCGTCATTGGTTCGAGCAAGTTGCCGCAGCACAGCCAATGACTGAGCTCCTTCGTTCATTGCTGTCAGCTGTGCAGCTGCAATGCGTTTTACATAAAGACTTCAATATTCTCGAGAAAAGGAGTTTTCCCATAGCGTAAGCTACTTACGCAATACTCGTTCCCTCCTCTCAGGGAACCGAGGTTACGTTAGTAACCGAGTCATTATTGCATATCTTGTGACGATTATGTGACTTTGCAAGCTTGAATTCAATGAAAGTGTAAAGATTTGAGAGCTATGGTGAATGAGAGGTTTCAGCTATTAATGTTTTATATGTTGGCCTTTTCCTCACACAAAGTTATTTTGTGGCTTCAAAAAAACAAAAAAAATATCACAAATGCACAACTATAATCAATGTTAAGTTTTTTTTTTTTTTTTTTTAGCATGACAACTGTCCCTTGATTCACATAAACAGTAAATGCTCAACGCCTGGGCATTCCATCTCCTTTTCCATATTATATGATTAAAAACAAATCCTAGAGGTTTGGAAGAAACAGAGGGTGAATGAATGATGATCAAGTTTTTTTTTATTTTTGGTTGACCTATTCCTTTAATGTGTGCATAAAATCTAGCTTCCTGAAATACCAGATACCACAGTACCCAAGATACTACCAGTCACTATAGTGACAGGAGATCGACCAGCATCACGCTCAAATTTATTTTGAGGTGCGTAACAAAATAATAGGCAGCTTTTCCAAAATCTTCTTAACCCTGGCTATGGACAGCTTCTGAAGTGATTGTTTGAGGATGAGAAAGACGTTGCGCAAGTTTGATGATTGTCACTGTGCAAATCTTTGTTTTAGCCTCGTCCATGTATGTGTATGTGTTACTTTGTTTGTTTATATAAGAAGGCAAAACAATTGTGTGTGCCCATGTCAGCAGTAATGAGGGATATTGTTTGCTGCCGTCTGTCACCTAATTAGAGTGACAAGGCCACCAGGGAGAGCCTTACAGAGAGGCAATGAGGAGGAACAGCGTGGGGACACGATAAACATAGACAAAATGCCAAAACTGCAGGGCCACATCTCACCTGCTATACCCCACTCATTCCTCCCAATTCCCCACTCCAAGCAGACGGAGACGGCCTGGAGACAACAGCCAGTGACAGAATTGCAGCCATCAGCATCCATCTGACCACTACGACCGCTGCTAATGAATCAACAACCAGAAAGGCATCTGTAAACACTTTCTAGGTGCACCAGATATGATAACCTTCAAACATCATATAATGGTATGGGGGTAATGAGTTTGGGTATATCAGCAGTCACCACCATTTCTGCTGCGTCTAATTTGGGTAATCCCAGTGCTGCTGCCACACACAGCATATCTTCACGACAAACGCACAGGTCATCCTTATGCAAACCATCACTACAGAGTCTCTAAGATGTAGCGTCCCTCGGGTCTAGCCCACGTCCATGAGAGAGGTCAGAAACTCTTGGACTATTACACTCAAATCAATGCTTATTACCTTTAAACCCCAGTGACAAAGAGACCATCTGATCTTAGCTGAAGGAAAAGAAAATGTCATCTTACATCATAACACCGCATTATGTTCAGCACGGTTTTATTGATTCTCATCATAGGTGCTTTTCTTCATTCATTTAATGGTCTCCGTGGGAGGGCTTCATCATAATCAGCTTCTGATTAGGAAATCAATCACACAATGGCACCGACTACGGTGTTCTGGAGGTACTTTGTATAATAGGTTCGGAAGAGCCACCCCAGGCCGCACGCCGGAGATTTATTTGGCTGTAATGTGTGAGTGACTGTGTCACCGTGACTGAGCGATGCTCTTATCCTTGTATTGTAAACACAGACATCTCAAACGGCTCCGAATGACAGAGTTGGCCCCCAGGGAGAGGGAGGAATACTACGTGTGCCTTTAATCTCTAGTGGTGTCAAACTGCCTGCCTCTTCAAGAAACCATAATCCAATGCTTAGCGGGAGCCCTAAACGCACATTTCAAACACCTGTGTTCAGACAATAAACCAAAATGTGCAGAGAAATGTGAATTTATGCATAGGAGATAAACATCACACTTTCATGATGTGTCAAGATGAAGTCTGGGGGAATGAAGTGAAGTGTAATATCTGCTCCTTTACTTCTTATTCTCTAAGCACCTCCTACAATGTCTCCAGCCTTGTTCAAGTACCAATCAGGGAGCGGTTCAGCAATATCGCTCGTTGGTTCAACTTCATCCAGTTTGTTTTTTCCTCTTCCTTTTTTATCATTCTCCCTACCACTTAGTTGCAAATGAAGGGAATGCCCCTTCTCGGCAGCCCCGGCTACTCTCGGTAAACCAAAGCGGTGTAAATCCTAAATAATAATAATAAAATAGGGTATGACGGGATGTCATAACATGAGCGTCTCTGAAAGGGAAGGGAACTGACATTCATTTCCAATTCCTTTTGGCTGCCCTGACAGAACATTTCTCAGGAAGACAAATGAAGGATGGCCTCCGCCTGCCACTTTAAAGATATTACATGGGCCCACTCACATCAATCTCTCTCTCATACATCTGAAGCCTCCCTTCTGAAGCCCCTCCTCCCTCCTTTAGTCAGAGTTTCTCATTTCTCATGCCTCGCTTCTGTTTGGTGCACTCCCCTGTGTTTCCTGCTGTCTTGCTTTACTACTCTCATGAGGCATGGAAGTAGATGCTTTTTCATTCATTCAGGACTAATATATGAAAATGCAGGACAGGTGGTGTGTGTGTGTGTGTGTGTGTGTGTGTGTGTGTGTGTGTGTGTGTGTGTGTGTGTGTGTGTGTGTGTGTGTGTGTGTGTGTGTGTTTGCATGAGTGTTCCTCAAGGACCTTCTTCTAAAGAAAGTGTGCTTTTGTACTTTCCTGTGTGTACTTTCGGACTTATATTTGGGTTCTGGTCTAGTGGTAAGAAGTCTGGGCTAGCAATGTAAACATTCTAGGTTCAAATTCAGGGCCATGGGTGACCCATGAACTGAAATACGCCTACTAGCCTTTAACCAATGTGCCCTCATCCAAGGTACTTAGCCTCAGGTTGATCCCTATACTGGCCCATCAGTCATTTTTATACAGCCCTCTATGCCAGATCACTCCAGTGCAAAACTTGAGTTTGCCACTCAGTTTTTGGACTGGATTGTATGGAAGCTTGTTTCTGCCACAGAATATTTTTTATCTCACAATTCTGACTTTTTTTCCTCATAATTTTCTCAGAATTGTGAGATATAAACTCACAATTGCGAGTTATAATGTCAGAATTGCGGGATATAAACTCACAATTGCGTGAAAAAAGTAAAAATTGCAGGATATAAACTTTTTTTATGACTTTTTTCTCAGAATTGTGAGATTTAAACGAGTTATAAAGGCCATTTCTGAGGAGAAAATAGGAAAGAATAAAAAAAAGAAAGAAAAAGTAAAAAAGAAAGAAAAAGTAAAAAAGAAAGAGAAAAGAAAAGAAAAAAAGAGGAAGAAAGAGAGAAAGAGAGAGAAATGAAAAAGGATAAAATAGAAAAAAATGAAAAAATAAAGGAAAAGGAAAAAAGAGAAGCCCTGTTCTTACTATAAATCAGTTTGGAAAAATATGCCGCAAAATAACATGTGACCATTTTGAGACCTTAGCCAATTACAGTATGGAAAATGAACACCACCCTATAAGCTAATTCAGTGTCCAAGTGATGCTCCACTCAAAAAAAAAAGAGAAATGCCGACAACACACACATCAAGAAGCCATTCTGCATGCTCCAGTTTTATTTATGGCAGCTTTTCACATCTTCACTGGAGCTTCTCTTGCTTTTGCTTTTTATTTTGTGAATTCATGTTTAGCATTCACAGGTGTGTTCATGTAATCTTAAAATCTGAGCTAGCATAGCCACACTACTGGTCTCAGTGTTACTGCTACGTGAGGGGCTCAGGCAGAGTGTAAATTGGATACAGAACCCTTAATAGAAGCCATCACGGAGCTCTGCACTGCAAGCAACGTGATCAGTAGAATATCAAACAGAATATGGCGGGTGCGATATTGAGGTGACTATGTGTGAACAATGACACATGATTTGCTTTGGCGTGACTCCCACTATTTCCCACGTAACACAGAGTCGCTGCAAGTCCACTGTGCTTTGATTGGCTTGGACAGAGAAGGAAGCTATCAATAATGAAGTAGCTGAGGGTGACGGAGATATGACACATCACGGCTTATTCTGCACAGGCACGAAGCGCTCATGACTGCAATATTGATTTGACCAGCCTAATCCAATGCATATGTAAAAATGTTGCGGGTAAGACTGGAAAAACTGGAAGAACTGGAAGAGAGGGCAACTCTGAGAAAACAAAGGAACATTTGAACTCTCTCTTGTGAAATTAGCATCACAATTCGAGACAAAAGTCTCACCTCAGTATCATCCTAATCTACATCTCTTTCCCTCTTTTCCCTCATTACTTTCAGACACTCAGCATTATGTATTTATTGAGTCCGGTACATCTTTTACTCTTTATCTCTGATTTGATGTTATTGTATTGATTATTTTTGAAATTATTATGAAATTGGCATGATACATTTACCTGACATAATACATTGTTACATTTGATTTTGTTCTGACTTACTCTGAAATTATTTTCCCAAGCAGCTTAAACGGATTCGTATGTTACCACAAATCTGCGTCAGATTAGTGACGGACTAGATTTTTCCGTTTAGGACAGCAAACTGCTGATTGACCAACCTACATAGGGTGAGTTTTACCTCTGTTTAATGTAATGTTACTTAAGTCAAGTGTACGTGGGAAACCATGGCATGACCAAACCAAAGCTACTACCAGAGAAGTATATTGGTCGGTTTATATGTGTAGTGGTGGTCATGACCTCTGTCTAAAGAAAACGTTACTTTAAAGCTACAATATGTAGGGTTTTTTTTTTCGCCGCTAGGGGTTGCTAACCTCTTACAATAACAAAGGTGTAGGTTGATGACGCAGTGTTTAGCAGAATGATGGGACTTGCTGTCATGCTGATGGATCTAATAATGTTTATGGATGAGTGAAAACATTCATGTTTTTTTAACATGACTGTGGTATGAAAGAGGTCGTGATTGCTAATAAGAGACAGATATCAGTGCCACATGCGAGTCCCGCGTATATGATGGAATAAGGACATTTAATTCTACCGAACTACCCGCAAGTGCTGAATTACTACTCACACAGGTCAGTTTATTTGACGAATTAAACTTGTGAGGTAACGCAGTGCTGTTTCACTTGGTCTAACGTTACACTATCATACTAAACAGTATTTGAGTGTGTTGAAAGTTATAATGTTATTCTATGTGTTATTTTGTTTGCTATGTGAGACTAGCAGTAAGCTAGATCAACATTAGAATAACATACTGATCATTTTCTAACATTTCATCATGTTGAGGTATATAACATTGATTTGTTTTATGTACATTTGCGCACCTGTCTAATAAAGTACATGCAAGAGCGCTGTCCCTGTCAAGTCGTGACTCGTGAAGCTCTGTCAAGTCCAAGTTAGTCGCGAACGTGGAACTCTCGGCATCTCGAAAACGCCTCGCTGATATTGATCCTCGTTTTAGTTCTCCTTTTGTCCCAAAGTCTGCTTGCCATGGTCCATAATGTTTGAACGAAACAACAACAGCGTGCCGCTAGACCTTACACTCTACGCAGTTGCCAAGGTTACTATGGCAGTACAAGCGGAAACCAGGGATAACGCTGATATTACGTCATTGACAGGCGACAAGTGAACAGGGACGGGCACTTTTAAAAACTGTGAATTTCTCTGAATTTACAAATTCTTGGAAACATTTAGGATAATGGAAGTACATGATTGAAAGAAATATATAACACTGTGCAAGTGTTTTTTGGATATTTTGATACAAAATACTTACATATTTGTACCTTTAATTCAAGTGTATACAACCAAGGGGGCTATACAAAAATATATCCGATTGTGTAAGCGTGAATGCGATTGTCTGAGATATTAGCCAATTACCTTTGTATAGTGACCAGAAGCTAGCGAGTTTGTGATCGTGAGACCCACGTTATAAACGGCCGGCGTGAGGACCTCAAAGTGACATAGTTTCCTAATCTGAACAGTTAAAATATAAAGTAAAGAGTTAAATAGAATAATCAAATGTATTCCTAAACTAATATATAAATGACCAATAACAAATTGGTATTCCAACCTAAATTCGAGGTCGTGATAAAAGCTTAATTAGAATCAAATTACTTTGTCACGCAGAAAAGACAGTAACACGCAGTAACCTTCACCTGCTTATCAGAAACTGTCGTTGGAATGGTTGGACAGGCGTTACTCGGCCTAGAGGATCTGTTGCATCTGCAAGAGCTCTTTAAGTTCCAGTTGTAGGCTGCAGTCGTTCCATCTTCGCTTTCATTCCTTTGCAAAGTAGATGCTGTGAAATCCTCCATGCAACCAATTACAGGAATCCGACCTTGAGTTAAGCTGCAACCAATGGCTAAATACCAGACCTCAGCTCTTATTCAAATGCAATATGCTTTTCTCTTGCTTTCTTTCTCAATCAACTACCCGCAGAGGGTGGCCCTAAACGTTTTATAGCTGAATTACAGTTTCAAGTCAGCATCATGCAAATTAATGGGCCTTTGTTGACCTTGTTCATAAAGGTCTTTCTTAAATAAGCATGCACACCTTGCTTTAGCTATGCCCGTGTTTTCATTTTAGTCAAATGACCTGATAAATGAAAATCACTGATGGCCATTGTGTGTGTGTGTGTGTGTGTGTGTGTGTTTGTTTGTTTGTGTTGTAGCAGGTTGATTAGTCGCAATGGGTCTAATTACACTCTTTCTGGACCAATCTGGATTTAACGGCATGCTTTATAGGCAGGGGGGTTGGCCCCCCCCTCGACACTGACTTGTTCTTGTCAGACGCGCATTTCCGCTCTGAATTATTTCATGTCCGGCGGTGCAGTCACAGCAAAGCGACAGGTAATGCATTGACTAAATTGTTTATCTATAGGCTTTGGTTGTGTTTGGGATGGGCATTACAGCGTGCAGTGTCTCTTTTGCAGTGTCTCCCTGTTAAACTCGATCCTTCCTGTAACGGAACCGGGTTGAGCTTTGTCACTGGTAGGTCTGTCATTGTTTTCTTTTTTTTATGTCTTCCTGACTGAGAGTTTATGTAATCGGTCATTTTTTATTGTAGGCTCGGTGTAGCTGTACTATCGGCACTATTGGTGCATTGGTGCGACGCTCCCTGACGGGTATGTATATATACCAGTTGACTTCGCGTGTGTAAATTAAGTAAACCATTACTGAAGTTGGTTTGTTTGTGTACATCAGGGTTGTGAACCGCTTCGTTCGCGCTGATATCTGCACTAGCCACTCCCTTCCGGGCCGTGCTGCTGTTTTGTCTCAACCAACTTATGTTTCTATCATCAACTATCTACAAGTAATTTTATGAGCGTAACCCCGGAGCTGAACGTCTTTACGTGCCGTTCAGCGTCAGATCGGTGGTTCAACTGGGTGTCTGGCAGGGTTGTATTTGACTCAGTGTGACACGAGGATAGCATTGTCCTTATGCGGCTTGCCCGTGCTTCGTAGTATGTATGCGTGTGTGTGTGTGTGTGTGTGTGTGTGGATAATGGGGTCTAGTTTATTAGTTAACTTATGATTAAGTGATTTTGTTTCATATTTCTTTTCATATTTCTTTGTTTTGATGAAGATTTTCAGGTTTCTCTGAAACTTTATAATTGTTAATTTGTTTTTTTGTTTATTTGTGAATTCCTGATTAAGTGATTTTTGTCCTGGTTTCATTTTCTTTAAGTTGAGAGACTTTCGGGTTTCTCTGAAACTTTATAATTGTTAATTTTGATTATTTTCTATGTTTATTTGTTAACTTTTGATCAAAGGGATTCTGTTTTGGTTTTATATTGCTTTGATCTGAGAGATTTCGATATCTCTGAACTCCGAGTTGTCAAATTTCTTTTGGTTAGTTTTTTTGTTTGTTAAACTCTAGGCAGCTATTAAGTCACATTTTGCTGCCTAGGTCTGCCTTAGATTGAAGTTATTTTTTTTATATATTTTGGTTTATTGATTCATTTTTCCCAATAATTGAATGTCCTCTCCTCCATAGTGCTGAGTGCTGAAGCTGGTGGTGTCGGTGTCTCTGGGGTTGGCGTCTTCTTTGGGTGCTGTGTTTTCCCCTTGTTTATTTTGGAGTTATCACTGTGTGGGTGTGAGTGTTCACGTGTGATAGGGGATTCTCTTTTCTTTTAGATCCCACACCCTTTGACTCTGCCCCTCTACTGGTAAGGCCTCAGTATTCTTTCCCCCTTTCATCAGTATGCATATTTATATTTGATGGTTTTATTATTTGTATAAATAAAATTATTGTTTTTGAATGGAACTACGTCTTTGGCTTCTTGCATAAATCAAACCTGTGTGCTTTCTCTATTTTGGGTAGTTTAACATTTAATTAGTCAAATCCTATTCTCAGGGCGAAATTCCCCGGGTGGCGTTGCCGGTAAAACAAAGTCGCACTCGCCACAGTGTGTGTGTGTGTGTGTGTGTGTGTGTGTGTGTGTGTGTGTGTGTCTGTGTGTGTGTAGATTATGCGTGTAGTGAGTCACCACTTGCCAATGATTAAAGGTAGCTATCTCTAAACCTGTTCTTCTCCGATTTCTTTTGAAGTAATGGAAGAATGTGGAGGAGGATGGAAAGAGAAAAAGACTGCATGTGTATGTAAATGGTAGAAAGAGAGATTTTTCATCTATGTTTTTATTTTATTTTAGTTCTGTATGTCTAGTGAATGGGGAAAAGGTTTATATGCACTGAAATTTTGAATGTACATAAATTGGAGACAACCTTTCCAAAGTTGTTCCCACACAATAAAACCTATTCAATGAATGGTACAAAAACATATGTTTCCCTCATATGTTTTCTGTGCTTTGTTGTTATTGTTTCATTGATATAACCCTATGTATTTTTTATTAAAGCGTTTTTAAAACTACTTCATTATATTACGCTTTGATATGATTATTACTAAAATTAGAGTGGTCAAATAGTAAAATTTATTTCATGACTGTATCCTTACTATTGCCAAATACAGTTGTGTGATGAATTGTGTTGTGAATTAATTTTATCAAAAAATAGTGGTGAAATTTGCCCAGTGCATTTCAGTAACGTTTTTCCAAATTACAGTGATACACCAATGTTTATAGCTAATGGCTTCCTAAAGACATGTTTATGGGCGAGAGAAAAAAATCTGAATCTCACTATTTGGGTTAAATGTGTGGGGACACTTCAATAATATTAGTTGTTTATTTTAACATGTTGATGGTGTATGAGTGACATAGAAAGTTTGGTTTTACTTTGCATTATTGCAAGAACATTTCAGAACTCTGGATTAGTTTAGTTTGTTGATACCTTCACATGTGTGTGAGTGATAAATTATGCTGATATCTATAGTATTCACAATTCAGCCTGATGTTTATTTATGAGATAATTTAGTGTGGATATTTGAGTGACTCGTTTCATACATTAAACTTTAAACTTTCAGTACAATTTGTGCATTAACTTTTTCTGGCAGTTCTGCTTCTCCCATTTACAAATGCATGTATCTCTACAGTTGTTCCATTAATCTGTTACCCAATTTCTTAAAGTCCCGCTGTGGTGAAAATCAAGCTTTTAATGTTGTTTATATGTCTATGTGGTGTTTTTAATTTGCTTTAAGACAAAACATGTGCAAATTCATAAGTCAACACCAGTTGTTGAGTATCCACCTTATTCTGCTCTAAACAATGCGCGCCGCCATGACGACGACTCCGGTTGCCTACTTCCGGTTCGTACTGTATTAGCAGTGAGAGAATGAGTTCGGGCTCTACATGTGCTGTTGTTGGTTGTTTTAACAATTCAAAGAAGATAAAAAACTTTTTAGAAACTGAGTGCTTTGAGCATAAGATAAAAAGGAGAGAATGCCCATGTCCGGTTCCGTATCTGCTAATATTCAAATGCTAGAGAGTAACTTCTACGTTTTTGTTTAGCTGTGCTAAAACTGAAGCATCCACAGAAAAATGTGTATGTCTGTTGACACCATTTTGTTGACAAACGCCTAACCAGTAGGGATGGGCATTTCCAGCAAAAATAATATTCGAAGATCGCTGGGTATTATTCAATTATTATTCGAAAATCGCACCCCTCCATCACATGCACGCACACATGCATGTATAGGCTACACACCAGAGCATGTGAGGAAAGCGGAGCGGTGTGACGTTTAAATATAAGTAAAAAAAAACTATATTTATGTTTCACAATATAATGTTTTTTGTTTTTATTTCATCTATGTTGATTATATGAAAAGGGAACCGCATGAGATGAATCAGATAGGATCAAGTTGCCCAATACATCAGAAAACATTTGGAATGGGTCAGACATGATTTTGACCACTTATTAAGTTTTGTTTTGTAGAAAGCCTTTCTTTAAAGTGAATTTCATTTAATATAAATTGTATCTTCATTTTAATCAATGTTTCATCAACAAATTGCCTGGAATAATAAATAAGAAGCAAATATAGTAGACAATATAATCAGGACACTGAGGCGCGGGCGCGTGAACTGGAGCGCGTCTCATTAATCAACCGAAACTCAGCATATAAGATTTGCCTCAAAGACCTGAGAAGTAAAGCTATATAGGCCTATAGAAAGCTTAAAATGTCTACTTTTAAACACAATAATTAAAAAAGAACAGAAATGGGCTGCTCTCTGCTTAATTCGTATGAAGTGTGCATTTCTCTCTATAAGCGCGTTCACTACTGCGAAGATGGCGAGTCTGCATCGTCAACTTTATCTTTGCAGTCGACACTGACAGAAAACACTTGTTTATTAATAAACAATTCATGTTTCATGAATCATGCATAATCATTACTTTTGCCGGTTTTTGTGGCAAGCTTTATGCGTGCGTTGAGATGCGGAATAGGCAATATATTACGACAATACTCATTATGGTTTAGCATTCTCTCCCATATAGTATAACATCCAACCCAACTTCAGTCATGCATGGGCAGCCCTACTTATTTCACATATTTTCAAAGCAGCACATCACTGCGGGCGTTCTGAGCGAGTGGCGCTTAATCTTCATAAAGCTTCGAACCGGAAAAGGACAACCGGCTTCCGGTTCAAACCCGCTATGAATCATGGGTAAATTCGCTAACCAGGAAAAAGGTGGATTTTCTCCTTAAAACTGCAGGGAACCAAAGACAGTCTCAGAAACGCGGATTGAAATCGGTGGTGTATCTTACAAACCTTGTAACCAATCACGTCTATGTGTGATCGTCCACGAGTGGATCTCTGAGCTGGTGTAAGTGGGTGGGGGTGGGTCTAATTAGCATATTCATAGAATCGCGTAATCGCGTATATTAAATGAGGCAAGGGTGTAGAGTTACATTCAAGCTATTTTAAGGCTTGAAGATGATTTTTTTTTGTCAACGAAAAAACTTTTAAATATGTAATTTTGGTGATCAAAGATGAGTTTTAAGGGATAAAATGATTGAGTACAGGGGGACTTTAAGATCAAAAGAATCTTTTTTGCTTTAGCATCAGTCTGTTTTAGTATTGTGGACACAAGTCACCTGCTTTCAAACAAATCTATTGTAATATTTCTATAGCTTGTCTAAGATCCAATTTGATAACCTGTTTTTTAAATTATCATTATTATGTATAGAGCAGTCGAATAGACCAAATCAGATTTTGTTCTATTTAGTGATTCAAATCAGTGTGTATTTTTGAAAAGCTTGACGGCCTCCAATTAAAGACCTCATTCTCGACAGGGACATCTCTATTTGCTGGAACTCTCTCCAGATTTTAATAACACAATCTGGTCTGTGAGTCCTCTGTTACGTCGTATTAATGTGTGTCATTTGTCACTGTGGCATGAGCAGACGGCAGTTTGTCTGTTGAACACATGTGAGTATTATAAAAGGGCACCACACAACTGTTAATACGATATGAGAGAGAGGAGATGTGCCATATATACTATTGGACAACAGACAGAGTTGTCACCAAACCGAGTGTCACTGAGCATAGAAATGCATGAAGCCAAAAGAAAAGAAACAAACAAAATGTATTTTTAATGATTTTATTGAGTGGAGACAGAACTGAATGCGAGCTTGCAGTAGATTGAAAGAAAGGGGCGGGGTTTAAGCAGACTAAACGATTGAAGAAATCCACCACACGTCACCAAGTTCACCCTGAAGATTACGCTGACATTCTGATGAAATATTATGAGGTCAAAAAAGTTTGAAAATGAAACATGCATGGTTGAAGTGGTCACAGTAGCACAACATTAAGATGCATTCAATGCATTCAGGCCTATTTATTGAGTAGGGCTGATTTGGAGCGTTTTAGATCTGTGAAGACAACATGATCACAGTTGTGAGATCAAAGAGGGGAGGAATTGAGCATGACTGTTTTAGCCAGCTCTCAGCATCCTACTAAGAAGTAAAGAAGCAAACACATGTATAGTTGAGTGAAGCAAAGAAGACAGTGAGTAAAGGAAGTGCAGGTGAGAAGCTGTGTGATTTATAGTTTTGTAAAAGCACTGTTGAGGCTAAAGCCATTTCAGCGCAAATCTGATTTTTTGTGTATATCAGATTGGAATCAGATCCCAGCAAGCAATAGCCGTCATTTCACAGTCTAGGTTAACTATAGACCTGAAATAGTCCGGCTATGAGTAAACCACTTCTAGCCAAAATAACCTTGAATTTGTCATTTTTGCCAAAATAACTTGCGAGTTGTATGATATTCCATCATCTAAACAAAGGCAACAGTGATTACAAGGTGTTTAGTTTCAATTTTTTGACATGTTATCCAATTGATGACTAGTCTATTCTTGGGCTATGGTTAGACGTCTATAAAATTTTCACAGACAGCCCAAATTTTGCCTGGTTTTAGCCTAGACATCGGGCTGTGTTTGGATGGCTATTAGACGTCTTTTAAATGCAAAATTGCTTGCTGGGATCATATATAGCTAATGTGAACGGTGAAAATTCCCATGATATCTGGTTTGTTCAAATCCTTTTCAAGCTACATTTATATGTGGTTTGAAATAATATTCAAATCTAATTTCTGGAAGTCTGAGAAAATAATCTGGAAGTCTGACCACTCTGATTGGATTTTGTGTAGCTTTTTTGCTTATGTCACTTTCTCATGCCACGTATAATGCATTCACGTCAGACTTTGTTGCAGAAACAAGGTTGTGTTGTCAATGTGCAGGTCATGCAGATAATTATAATATAATGGCGACATCTCAAAAATAAAGCCATGCATGCCAACCTCCTACATTTCTGCAGTTGCATAGCGCCATTGCTACACATGGTCATACATTGCAAATCCCTATAATGTTGTTTCTGTAATAAGCCTACCAACGCACCGTCATTGCTATAGAAACCAACACAGATATTCCAGAAAACAACTGAATGCCACGGGACACTCAAATCGGATTTGAACAGTTCTGATACACAGTGTCAATCATTTAGATCACATTCCAATCGGATTACACAAATAATCGTATTTGGACTAGTCTTGGTGCCCTTTTTGTACGAAAGTGATGTTAGGTAATAAAACAGTGGTAAAGTTTTTGATGTTAAACGAAGCGGAAAATCTATCTCACCAAAACAGCTTGACTGAGGATTGCTATGCAAACATGCACACACACACACACACACACACACACACACACACACACACACACACACACACACACACACACACACACACACACACACACACAAACTGCAAGCCAGCGACAGAATAAGCAGCAGAAGAAAGCATCTTGAGTGGAAGTACAATGAGAAGCGCAGATGCACATGTTCTCTGACTGCAGCATAATGAGGTACTGCGGGGCGTCGATTTCACTTACAGCACTCGAGATGTCACGAATTAAAAATGCATGTCCTCTTAACGAGGAAACAGTTCTAATTAAGTGAGAGTAATTCTGTGTTATTTCTCTGAAATAGAGACATGAATACTTAATGATTGGCGTAGTAGTGTTTAATACCTCATGTTAGGTGCCATATGTCTTACAGGTGCTTTCTAATGTTTTTACTCGTGTGCTAAAAGAGAGAGAGAGAGAGAAAAGACTTCAGAAAGAAAATAGCATGGTGTGGTAAATATAGCATATTATTGCTGTCTTTTTACAGAATACACCAGCATCTTTGCCTTGATGCCTTGGACTTCATGCCTGGGCCTTGCTCAACGAAACAAACAAAACATTAGCATATATGTGGCTCGCAGCATGTAAGGAAAGTAGTCTTTATACATTATTAACCTATAGCAACAACAAAACTTAACATAAATGACCAGCACTGTGAATATTTAAATTAACAATCTTCAATGCAAACATGCCTCCTTTCCTTTTAAATAAGGCTCATTATAGAATGCACAAGATTTACAAGAAATTTTGCAGTAAATATGGAAATTTCTATCACTTAATCTTTTGTTCCTTCTCACACATACATGTTCATGTGGCCTTTCATCCATTTAAACTATAACCTTGCATGCAAAATGCATTCAGATACAGCCCCAATTTTGCCAGAAGACTATCTTGTGTCATTACCACATTTGCAATATTCCTTTTGCAAAGTATTATGTGCTAAACTAATGCAGACATCTGGAATATCTACTGCTACCATTGCACTCACTTGATCTATGAACAGGTTGAATTGTCAGGGACTTCTCACTGCAGAAAACGAATCGGTTACCTAACGTAACCTCGGTTCTCTCTAGATGAGGGAACGAGTATTGCGTAAGCTAGCTTACGCTACGGGAAAGATTCATCTTTTCTGAGAAATTGAAGCCAAAAATTATCCTATAATTTTGTATCTATTCACAACGCAGTTCAGCTGCAGCAGAGCATGAGCAGGCTAGCTAGCAGCTCATTGGCTCGCTCACAGGGAACTGCTTAAGCCTATGAGGAGACACGAATGAACTCTCGGCCAATGAGAGTCTGACCTGCTCTCATTGCGTCAGAGCCCGCCGAAACGGGCGTGGCCAGAGAGTATAAATTCGCCTCTCAGGCTGTAAATTCTGGTTTTCATAGAATGAAGCGAGAACGCTAGTAGCACAAGCACGGCCAGGAACGCAATACTCGTTCCCTCATCTAGAGAGAACCGAGGTTACGTTAGGTAACCGATTCGTTCTCTTACGAGAGGTTCTCTCGTATTGCGTAAGCTAGCTTACGCTACGGGAACACCTGGTCAACGCCGTGCGTGCTAAGCATCCACTATGAGTCCCAGGGGGGACCCCGGGGAACCCTTATGAGTGGGAATAAAATATGTACATGTGACAAAGGCCAGCGGAGCGGGCCGGGGATATGTGAAGTACATAAGCACATAATAAGGAGGGACAGAACGAGACCGGTCTGCGTGAATAACTCCCTATAGTGCAGCTCAACCAGAAGAGCTGTAACATACTAGACTGCTAGTAGTTTAGCCTGCAAGGCGGGAACTTCCAGATAGTAAAATCTGATAAAGGTGGAGGGGAAGCCCATCCCGCTGCCACACAAGTATCATGAATGGAAATTCCACTGGACCAAGCCCACGATGAGGCCATGCCTCTAGTGGAACGGGCCCTGATGCCCAGAGGGCATGGCAGGTCTTTTGACGCATATGCGGCTGCAATGGCATCAACTATCCATCTGGACAGAGTCTGTTTCGAGGCGGCCAACCCCTTGGTGCGCCCACCGAACGAAACAAAAAGCTGCTCAGCTCGTCTGACCGGAGCAGTGCGAGTAAAGTATAATCTCAGGGCCCTGACCGGACACAGGAGATTAGAGTCAGATTCGCTATCGGATGCAGGCAGAGCCGATAGAGAAATAACTTGTGCCCTGAATGGGGTACCAATCGCTTTTGGGACATAACCATGTCTAGGTTTGAGAACGACTAAGGAGTCATTGGGCCCAAACTCCAGACAGGAAGCGCTGCTGGACAGCGCGTGAAGGTCCCCCACACGCTTCACTGACACGAGCGCGAGCAGGAAGATAGTCTTGAGCGAAAGGTATTTGAGCTCCACGGTGTTTAACGGTTCGAATGGGGGGGGCTTTCATAGCTTCGAGAACTATGGAAAGGTCCCAAATCGACACCGACGGGGGGCGTGAGGGGTTCATCCTTCTAGCTCCCCTGAGGAAGCGGATGACTAAGCCATCTTTGCCCAGTGACTGGCCACGCCGGGGTTCAGCGAACGCCGCGACGGCTGCCACATACACCTTGAGAGTGGAAGGGGACCTGCCCTTATCCAGCATCTCTTGGAGAAAAACTAGCAAGGAAGGAACCTCGCATGACCGTGGGTCCAAGTTTCTGTCGGTGCACCACTTAGAGAACACAGACCATTTAGACGCATAGAGCCTTCTAGTAGAAGCCGCTCTAGCCTGCATGATCGTGTTTAACACTCCTTCTGGCAAAGCAACGGGTAGTCGTTGATCACCCACGCATGAAGCGCCCAGCGCTCTGGGTGGGGATACCAGATCGTGCCGCGAGCTTGGGAGAGGAGATCTGTTCTGAGTGGAATGGGCCACGGGGCTGTCTGTGACAGCTGAGTGAGCTCCTGAAACCAAGTCTGACCTTCCCAACGCGGGGCTATGAGGAGCACCGAGTGGCGTGTTTCCCTGATTCTCTGAAGCACCTGTGGTAGCAGAGACACCGGAGGGAATGCATAAAGCGGGCGGCTGGGCCAGGTCTGGGCTAGCGCGTCCTCGCATTTTGAGAAAAATATTGGGCAGTGGGTGTTTTCTTCTGAGGCGAAGAGGTCCACCTCTGCTCTGCCGAATATTCGCCACAGCTTTTGGACTGTAAGAGTGTGCAGGGACCATTCGCCAGGGGAAATGGGGTTCCTGGACAGACTGTCTGGACCGTCGTTCAGATGGCCCGGCACGTGCGTCGCTCTGAGCGAGAGCAGGTGACACTGGGACCAAACTAGGATGCATTCTGTCAGCCGGAAGAGAATTCTGGATCTGACGCCGCCCTGACGGTTTTAGATAGGAGACCACAGCCATATTGTCCGAACGGATCAGCACATGGTGACCGTGAATGCGCGGCAGAAAGCGCGTGAGCGCGTTCTCGACCGCCAGCATCTCCAAACAGTTTATGTGGAGGAGACTCTCCTGAGCTGACCAGGGGCCGAAGGCCGGTGAGCCCTCGCAGACCGCACCCCAACCCATGTTGGATGCGTCTGTCGAAAATGACTTTTCGGCAAGAAAAGGTCCCCAAGGAAACGCCCCGCTGAAACCATTCTGTCATGGTCCATGGCTGCAGAGCTGTGATACAGGTCTGCGTTACCTTTATCAGCTGGCGGCCCGTGGTCCACGCGCGGTGAGACACACGGCTCTTCAACCAGAACTGAAGCGGGCGCATGCGCAGTAACCCCAGCTGGAGCACTGCGGAGGCTGAGGCCATGTAACCCAGCGCCTTCTGAAAAGTTTTCAGAGGTGTGAGTCTGTTAATCTGAAAAGATGCGGCGAGACGCTGTGTAGACAGACGAGCCGTCATTGAGACCGAGTCTAGCTCTATACCCAAGAAGGAGATAGTCTGACTGGGTTGAAGTGTGCTCTTTGTCCAGTTGACAGAGAGGCCCAAACTTTTCAGATGGTCGAGGAGAACTGTACGATGAGACAGTAGCTCCCTCTGTGATTGTGCCAAAATCAGCCAGTCGTCCAAATAGTTCAGTATTCGCAGCCCCTGACTCCGCAGGGGGGCGAGCGCCGCATCCATGCACCTCGTAAACGTGCGGGGTGCTAGGGATAGGCCGAACGGGAGGACGGTGTATTGATAAACCTGGCCTTCGAAGGCGAAACGTACGAATGGCCTGTGAAGGGGATTTATCTGAATCTGAAAGTAGGCATCTTTCAGATCTAGTGAAATGAACCAGTCCCCCTGGCGCACATGCGCGAGGAGTTTTCTGATACTGAGCAATTTGAACGGTCTCTTCATGAGAACTTTGTTCAGAAATCTGAGGTCTAAGATTGGTCTGAGGCCGCCGTCTTTCTTTGGAACCAGAAAATAACGGCCGTAAAACCCCGACTCGCTCATAGATAGAGGAACTCTCTCTATAGCCCTTTTGCACAATAGTTTTGCTATCTCTGAACGGAGCAGAGTCACTGCTTCTGGGTTCACAATAGTTTCTAGCCGCGCTCGGAAACCTGGAGGGCGGCGGTGGAACTGTAAGCGATAGCCTAGCCTTATTGTGTTTAGCACCCACTGGGAAATTCCCGGAATAGCTTCCCACGCTTGAAGCGTAACGCTAAGGGGTGAATGGCTACATGGTCCCTGTTGCTGCACACAGCGGGCCGCGCTGGCGCGTTCATAGTGTTTATGACAGCGGGACTTACACTCAGAGAGGAGTTTAAGGGCCGTGTAACAGAGTGAGCAGAGGTGGGACACACACACGGGCTCGTGGGCGCGCTTATGCACTCTGAAACTCGAGCGGGTTGGAACCGCTTTATGAGAGTGGGCTCTGTGAGACACACGGGAACTGAAAAGCTTTTGTGTATGAGTGAACACAGTGTTGTGGGCACATTTTCTACACGTGAGGCTTTTATGCTCTTTTTGAGATATCTCTGGATCGCCGTGAAAACGGTGTTTGTGCACATGCAGTGCTTTGTGTATGAGTGAACACAGTGTTGTGGGCACATTATCTACACAATAGGTTTTTATGCTCTTTTTGAGATATCTCTGGGTCGCCGTGAAAACGGTGTTTGTGCACATGCAGTGTTTTGTGTATGAGTGAACACAGTGTTGTGGGCACATTATCTACACAATAGGTTTTTATGCTCTTTTTGAGATATCTCTGGGACGCGGTGAAAACGGCGTTTGTGCACATGCAAGCGGGAAAAGAGACCGGCTTGTTGATGGCGGTGTACACTGCTGCAGTAGCCGTGTGAACGGGGACTGACAGAGGGCGAAACCTTGATGGCGGTTCAGCCATGGTGAGAAATAGCCGTCCTTTTCTCAGCTGAGGCTGGTCACGTGAGCGGCCTGCAGCGGGATATATATATATAGCCTGAAATCGGCTGCACTTGTGACGCGCCGTCGCGTGCAAGTGCGTGTTAGAAACGTGAGCGCTGCAAGCGGGCACGAGACTATTTTTAGCCTGCAGAGACTGGACTTGTGACGGCATAAAAATTATCTGCGAGAGCCGGAATCGAACGCGGGTCTCTGGCGCGAAAAGCTTTGTGATACACCACTGAGCCACAGGGGTAATGACACAAGCACAGTAGCGCGAGCAGATAAGAGAGCGTGATAGCAGTAACAGGTTCGGCCTCAGCGGAACTAACACACTATAAACCATTTGTCCAGCTTTATGCTCGGAAATGAGAACGTTTCTCATGAGCGCGGGAGAGCGCGGCCGCTTTCTGTCACGTAAGAGAGCTGGGCCCGAGCTCAGAGCTGCATAAAGATTATCTGCGAGAGCCGGAATCGAACACGGATCTCTGGCGCGAAAAGCTTTGTGTTCCACCACTGAGCCAGGGGTAAAGACACAAACATAACAGCGCGAGCAGATAAGAGTGCGTCATAGCAGAAACAGGTTCGGCCTCAGCGGAACTGATACACTATAAACCCTTTATGTAGCGGCGTTATATGCAGGCGGGAGAGCGCGGCCGCTTTCTGTAACGTAAGAAAGCTAGCCGAGAGCTCAGAGCTGCATAAAAAATTATCTGCGAGAGCCGGAATCGAACACGGGTCTCTGGCGCGAAAAGCTTTGTGTTCCACCACTGAGCTAGGGGGAAGACACAGGCTTTATAGCGCGAGCAGATAAGAGGGTGTGATAGCAGTGACTAGTTCGACCTCGACGGAACTAACGCACTATAAACCCACTTGCCGGTGTATGCATGGGGCCGGACTAGCTCCCTTGTAAAGTAAAGAAAGTTAGCCGCGGTTGGCACAGCTGTAAGCGGCTCGTCCCCCATTCAGCGCTCGTAGGCGGTGAGAGGGGTAGGCGGTGAGAGGGGGAGGCGGCGTAACGCTTCGAGTCGAGCCCGCAGGGTCAACAACAGAAGCCCAATCGCAGAGGAAACATCCGCCGTTGGCGAGAGAAAACTCTGCGTGTCCCAGTCCCAGGCAGAGAGCGCAGAAGAAGGCGGGCTCTGGCGCTGAGAGGGACGCGGCATGAGCCGCAGGTGTGCGAGGCATCTTAAAAAAGACGCTCGCTGCTCTTTTAGATACACACATACAATACAAGAAGCTTTTTTGGTAAGGATATGAATCCGTCGGATGGCGCTAGCTTGCAGGACGGCTGAAGGTGGCGAAGACGGCCGGCTTCCTCAGACTCCCAGATGCTCGCTAGAAGGTGCCTTTTCCACGACGGCGGCTTCTCTCAGGATCAGCAGATGCGTGTAGCCTCGCTGAAGATATGAAAAATCAGAATTTACAGCCTGAGAGGCGAATTTATACTCTCTGGCCACGCCCGTTTCGGCGGGCTCTGACGCAATGAGAGCAGGTCAGACTCTCATTGGCCGAGAGTTCATTCGTGTCTCCTCATAGGCTTAAGCAGTTCCCTGTGAGCGAGCCAATGAGCTGCTAGCTAGCCTGCTCATGCTCTGCTGCAGCTGAACTGCGTTGTGAATAGATACAAAATTATAGGATAATTTTTGGCTTCAATTTCTCAGAAAAGATGAATCTTTCCCGTAGCGTAAGCTAGCTTACGCAATACGAGAGAACCTCTCGTAAGAGAACTATGAATCTTAGATAAGTGGAGAAATGTCGTCAGATTTAAATCCAAGATTTAAAAAGATTTAATTATTGATTTATTATTAATTGTATTATTTATTTTAATTATTATTAGGTTGAAGGAAGGAAACTTGGTGGTGTTTTTTTTTCTTGGTCCAAACCACAGTTTGATTCCTCTGTAACTGTAGGTAATAACTTAAGAAGAAAAGATGGCAGCGTTTTATTCATGTTTTTGTTATGTTGGATTTATCACCAAAAAATTCAACATAACAAAACAGACTGAACTCTGATGACTATATCATCTATGAATCTTGAGCCCCCTAAGGCTCCTCAGCCTCTCCTTTCTGCCAATCTGTTTACCTTCAGAACGACCCTCAAAGAATACATTTAAACGTTAAACTTATTACACGTTAAATGAGGAAAAGGCTTTATCACAAGAGTGTCTGTTGTGGGAGCTATGGAAGTGAATATTGGGAATTAAGATCATGAATTCTAATAATGTCCTTTTTTCTTCTGCTCTTTCAAAATGTCTTTTGAGGCGTCCCCTTTCATATATGTGTGAGCGTGATTGCACAGCATTTTAGTGTTGTAAAATCATTAACTGCAATTATTAAATTAAACGTGCATGCATTTTGATAATATATCTAGAATGTCTTTGATTCTGTGCTAACTGTGATATATTGGATAAAGTGATGGTTGCTTTGGCTAGATCACAGCTTCTATGTAGCCTAGAAGTTGTTGCAAAGCCTTATGTTACAATATGAAGCAAGTAACAAGTTGGGGATCACAAGCAAAACATAAGAGAAAAAATGTTTGACCAGGATCTAGGATCTCTCAACATTCTCAACAGTCATATTTCCAAAATAAATATTGATAGATTCCCCATCCATAGAACGTGTGTGTGTGTGTGTGTGTGTGTGTGTGTGTGTGTGTGTGTGTGTGTGTGTGTGTGTGTGTTTGTTTATCATGCCTTACTGTGGCATTCACATGGGCATACTGCACAGGGTGAAAGAGCTGGGATAGCGATATATATTACAACGCATGGTGTGAGATAGAATAGAATAGAATAGAATAGAATAGATAAGCATAATTTGCTTGTCCACGTTCCTCTCCATCTTGGAGTGTGCGCACAGAAATTGCATTTTCTGACTACTGTTTTGGCTGGTTTGGACATACGTTTTGAGTTTTTTATGGAGTGACAAATGCACATCACTGTAAAGGAAAGGGGTGCACTGGATTTATAACACAAGACAAAACAGGATTGCTAATTTTATTTTTGTTAAATCTCTTTATCTACAACTTTACCTCAATAAACTTAATTTACTGCTTATTAATATTTAGTAAGGTAGTTGTTGTAGTGGTTAAGTTTAGGTACAGGGTAGGTTGGATTAAGGATATGGCATTTATATGCTTTATAAGTAATAATTATCCAAGATGCTAAAAATATGCAAGCTAATAAGCAACTAGTTAATAGTGAGAATTGGTCACTAAAGTGTTACCATCTTGTTTTCATAATTGTAAGCAAATTTATTCAATCATTATTGAACATAAAATTGGATTAATAACCCACTATCAGGCTACCTATCTGACTGTTTGTCTATGTATATAGTCAATAAAAATATCTATTTTTTAAAATAAAATGCATTTGTTTATTATTTTTTTTTCCACATAGATACCACTAGAGCCTATCAACTCCAAACATAATGTTAATTTAGTGCAAACTAATCACAATCTTTAAGTCATGCTATGTATCAAAACTGTTGACATTTAAGGGATCAAGTAATGATATAAATGTATTTGGTTTATTCTGTCAAATAAAACAAATTTCTATGATTTTTCTGAAGAAAGACAAACATAAAAATTGATGAAAGCCAAAATATTAAATGTCATGGGTGAATATTTATTGAATAATCCACTCTTTTGTAGAGTTCAAAATGACAATCAAAATGAATATTTATTGAGTAATTCAATGAATTTGGCAGGAAGAAGCGCCGTTCCCAAAGACCTCCGGAGCCTGCGGCCGCTGCGACACGCTCGCCGGAGTCCCTCCCTTGAGCCTCGCCTTCTCCGCCGCCCTTCACCGACGCGCAGCCGCCGGCTACGGCCCGCTCTGCCCACGCGTCTGACGATGACCGGCCGCCTGCACGAGCCACTACACAGCGCCCAGTTCAGCCGAGACAGTCCAGCCACTCTTCGCAGTGGCCCAGGGGCGGCCGCCCCAGATCGCGCTCAGCTACCCTTAGCAGACCGCACCCCCCACGTGGGCCGCGGCCAAAGATCACGCTGAAACCTGAGCAAGCGAAGTCCTCCTAGCAACAGTTAGAGAGAAAAGACGGTTGAGTCTCGCCGCGACCGGACCACCGTCAAAGCTTTTCGCCCTGTCAGTCCCCTTAACACAGGCTACTGCAGTGAGTTATTTAGCAGCCAATGAGTCGGTAACACAACCAGCTCGCCTGCACACAACCGCTGTTTTTATGGCGAACCAGAGAAATCTCAGAAAGAGCATAATGTCTGGTTATCCGGCTAACGCCGACGGTGTTTTAAGTGTAGAAAAAGTGCCCACACCACAGTGCTCACCCCTACACACAAACACAGCACTTCCCGTGTCACCCGCAGAGCCCACTCTCATAAAGCTGGCAAATGCCGCTCGAGTGTTAACTGCAGGAGATGTGCCCACGTGTCCGTGCCCACATCTACTATCTGCCCGCTCTATTACACGGCCAAGTCATGCGCATCACAAAGTGCAGACTCATATCAATCAGGTTGTGGATGTAAGTCTCGTGCCCGCTCGCAAGCGCTCACGCTTTCTAACAAGCACTTCGCACACAGCGCCGCGCGCACCACAAAGTGCAGCCTTACATGAGTCAGAATATGAACGTAAGTCCCGTGCCAGCTTACAAGCGCTCATGCTTACTAACATGCACTTCTCCCACGGCGTTAGACGCGCATCACAAAGTGCAGGCTCATACCGGTCAAGTTATGAATGTAAGTCCCGTGCCCGCTCACGAGCGCCCACGCTTACTAATATACACGCCGCCCACGGCGCCGCTCGCGCATCACAATGTGATTGTAAAGTTTTCCCCATTCACAGCTATCAGGACGCTATACATGAAACAGCCTGTTATCGCTGTCAGCGAGCCGCCCCATTCAAGCACAGAAAGCACGCGCGCCGCGCTGTGCGGGCTCGAGAAACTGGACCGGAGGAATGAGCGCGGCGCGCGTGCTTTCTGTGCTTGAATCAGATCAGAACCCGGAGGTCATTCTGCCCCTAGCTGCACATATAAAAGCATGGGAAGCGATTCCAGGGGTATCAGAATGGGTGCTAAGCACAATAAAGCAGGGCTATGCGTTACAGTTCGCTCGCTCACATCTACTTCGCTCAGAAATAGCAAAACTGCTGTGCAAAAGGGCCATAGAACCGGTGCCGCCTTCTCTGAGCGAGTCAGGCTTTTACAGCCGTTATTTTCTTGTGCCCAAGAAGGACGGGGGTCTCAGACCCATACTAGATCTGAGACATCTCAACAAATCTCTTATGATAAGACCGTTCAAAATGATTACAACCAGACAACTTCTCGCGCACGTTCGCCCGAGAGACTGGTTTATATCTCTCGATCTGAAAGATGCCTATTTTCAGATTCAGATAATACCCCGTCACAGGCCATTCTTGAGATTCGCCTTCGACGGTCAGGTTTATCAGTACACCGTCCTGCCATTCGGTCTGTCCTTAGCACCCCGCACATTCACGAAGTGCATGGACGCGGCACTCGCCCCCTTGAGAAATCAGGGTATGCAAATTCTGAACTATCTGGACGATTGGCTGGTTCTAGCACAATCAGAGTAAGAAATACTGTCTCACAGAGCTGTGCTCCTCAGTCACCTGGAAAGCCTGGGTCTCACGGTCAACTGGACCAAGAGCTCATTAATGCCCAGTCAGTCAATTTCCTTTTTAGGAATAGAACTGGACTCCGTGGCTATGACGGCCCGCTTGTCAACTCAGTGCGCGTGCTGTGTTCAGCAACTGGCCGCGTCTTTCCAGAAGGACAGCACCGCCCCTCTGAAAACATTCCAGAAGATGCTGGGTTACATGGCTTCAGCCGCTGCGGTGCTTCAGCTGGGTTTGCTACGTATGAGCCCGTTACAACGCTGGCTGGCCGCTCGTGTGCCTCACCGAGCTTGGAAGTCAGGCTGTGCCCGGATCAGAGTGACTCAGAGCTGTATCACAGCTCTGCAGCCCTGGTTAGCGGCCGACTGGTACCAACGGGGAGTGGTTATGGGGACGGTCTCATACCGGAAGGTCATCTCGACAGACGCGTCCAACACGGGTTGGGGCGCGCTCTTCGAGGGCAGACCAGTCTTTGGCCTGTGGTCAGACTGGGAAAAACTCCTCCATATAAACTGTCTGGAAATGATAGCGGTCGAGAATGCGCTGAAGCGTTTCCTCCCGTTTATACAGGACCACCATGTTCTAGTCCTCTCGGACAACATGTCTGTATTGTCCTACGTGAACCGCCAGGGTGGTGTCAGATCCAGAAATCTCTGCAATCTGGCAGAACGCCTCCTCGTTTGGTCTCAGCACCACCTGCGCTCGCTGAGAGCGGCGCATGTGCCAGGCCATCTGAACGACGGCCCAGACAGATTGCTTAGTTCCGCGGTTGCTTAGTTTCCTTCAAGAGCTATTGGAAAAGGGAAGGTCCCCTTCCACGCTAAAGTCTATGTGGCAGCCGTCGCAGCGTTCTCTGAATCGACGCGCGGCCAGTCAATAGGCAGGAATGAGCTCATCATCCGCTTCCTCAGAGGAGCCAGGAGGATGAATCCCCCGCGCCCCCTTCAATTCCTATGTGGGATCTTTCTTTGGTCCTCGAGGCCCTGAAAGCATACCCCTTTGAACCTTTAGACTCTGCGGATCTAAAATACTCATCACTTAAAACCGTTTCTCTGATCGCTCTGTTGTCAGTCAAACGTGTGGGGGACTTACACGCGCTGTCTGTTAGCGCCGCGTGTCTCGAGTTTGGCCCGAATGACTCAAAAGTCATCCTCAAACCTAGACATGGCTATGTTCCTAAAGTGATTGGCACACCGTTCAGAGCACAGGTCATTTCGCTATCGGCTCTGCCAGCATCCGATAGCGAGAGTGATGTTAATCTCCTCTGCCCAGTCAGGGCGCTGAGAGTTTACACTACGTGCTCCGCCCCTTTCAGGCGTGCCGAGCAGCTTTTCGTTTCATTTGGTGGGCGCATCAAAGGTCTCGCCGCCTCGAAACATAGTCTATCCAGATGGATAATAGACCCGATTGCAGCTGCTTATACAGCAAAAGGTCTGCAATGCCCCTTGGGCGTCAGGGCTCATTCCACCAGAGGCGTGGCCTCTTCGTGGGCATGGTCCAGTGGAATTTCTATCAATGACATATGTGTGGCGGCGGGCTGGGCCTCCCCATCCACCTTTGTCAGATTCTACAATCTGGAAGTTCCCGCCCTGCAGGCGAAACTTTTATCAGTCTAAGTGAGAGGTCAGTTCTGCCCAGGTACTATCGTGCTCAAACTACTCTCATGTGACTAGCTCTTCTGGTTGAGCTGCACTGTATCAGGTTATGTGCTATATGCTTATACATTGACCGGCATCATCGCTCTCTATTCCCTGTGAGTGTTTTTACTGCGCTTATATTACATGCGCTTATTCCCGCTGATCTGGGATCCCCGTATCTTTCTGGGACTCATAAGTGGATGCTGGCGCGCACGGCGTTGACAAGGGGTTCCCGTAGCGTAAGCTATACTTACGCAATACGAGAGAACCTCTCGTAAGAGAATGTACTCGGTTACCTAACGTAACCTCGGTTCTCTCTAGAAGAGGGAACGAGTATTGCGTAACCTGCCGTGCTTGCGCCACAAGCGTTTTCCGCTTCAGTCGATGAAAACCAGAGAATTCAGCCTACGAGCCTGCTTATATACGCTAAGCCACGCCCATTCTGGCGGGCTTTGACGCTGTGAAGGCGCGAGCGCCCTTCATTGGACGTGACGTCACGTCGGGCTCAGTGGTAGGCTGCAGCAGTTCCCGCAGGGCAGCCTATGAGCAAGCTAGACAGCCTGCTCAAGGTCTGCTAGCTGCTGCACTGCGTTGACAATGGATACAAATATTAAGGATAATTTTTTGTTTCCCCACCCCAAAAACAAGTTTGCATTCCTGTAATTGAAAAAGCAATGAAGATATCTCAGTATGGTTTTAGGGATCTATAGGGATCAATATGGGATCTCATTTGGGCTCCATGAGTAAACTGTTAAATTGCGCACATTTCCAGTTTTTCACAATTTCACTTTTTACTTTTTTCTTCGAAAAAGGAATATCCGAAGAACAAATAATGTTGAAACTACTAATTATCTTGTTTCCTTCTATCAAAACAATTGCATAGAACATTACTGTCGGAGTTTCAAAAATATTATTTTTCCAAAGTTTGCCGGCCTGCACCTCAAGAAGTATTGAAGATATCTCAAAGTCCTTTTAAATTCTTGTTCTTAAACTTTTCTTTTGGTAAAACATGAAAAGTGCTTCTCCGTATTTTTTAACTGTCACCATTGTCATATAATGCAACAAAGATTGCTAAAGACAGCATAATTTATTAATATACCTGCCTATCTATGTTTAAAGATAAAATAATGATGTTGCATTAAAAAAAATATAATTATGCTGCCACCTTTCTAAAGTCATTAATTAATTTGGCTTGAAATTTTAGGTGAAAAATGTAATTTTGACTTCCTCTACAAAATAGTGGATTACTCAGTAAATATTTATCATGGTATTTAATATTTTGGCTTTCATTAATATTTATGTGTGTCTTTCTTCAGAGAAAAAAAAACAAAAAAAAAAACATATATATATATATATATATATATATATATATATATATATATATATATATATATATATATATATATATATATATATATATATATATATATTAACAACATAAAAAAATGTAACTGGGGACCTCTGGTTGAGTTGACATGGGAAGACCCATTTGTAAATACAATGTCCAAGAATATACTTAATTGTGAGATTGGAGGAATACTTAAGTATAAATGACCTCTAGTTCTACAGTATTTATGAATTATTCTATAAATGTTAGTATTTTGCTACTATGTTTTCAGCACATTTAGTAAAACAGATGGAAATGATGTGAGGAAACTGCAGTTTGGATAAAATGATAAGGTTGCACTGGCCTGCCCTCTCTCAGATGAGCATGCTGGGCTTGTTGCTCCTCTCTGAAGGTCAGAAGTCAATTGCAGTAATGTGCTAGCAGCAGCCCACAAGCCTCCATTATCAGGACTTATGTGTGGCTGCATTATTCGCCCACACCCTGTGTGGCTTGGGCTGTGCTCCTTTCCCATCAACCTCAGTACACAGGACCCTACAGTCTCATTAGAGACAGCCACAGCCGTCAACAAAAGTGATATTTCAAAATCTAAAAGCACAGAACAGCATTTATGTTCTATATTTCTCAACAGCTTCTATACAAACAGTAAATTCATTATGGATTTAGTGTCATATGTCAAATTAGTCTATTGTGGCATGTGTTCACTGCTGTTAAGGCTAGAGACCATATGCTGCATGTACAAAACGATTTCACTTCATTTGCTACAACAAGGTGTTGCTTCATTCATTCTCTAATGAAGCCAGTAGTGTGTTTGTCCAAGTCAAATTCCTATTCTGACGCCCTTAAATTCAACATTAAATCAAA
This sequence comes from Gila orcuttii, assembly GCA_026230005.1. Taxonomy (NCBI): domain Eukaryota; kingdom Metazoa; phylum Chordata; class Actinopteri; order Cypriniformes; family Leuciscidae; genus Gila; species Gila orcuttii. The sequence continues at coordinate 17,574,492 of JAPDVR010000016.1, read as the reverse complement.
ATGGACTGTTTACTTTGAGTAAAAATCTTCGTCTTTATTATTATTTGTGCATGTTGCACATATTATATCTTACTTTGTACACGATACTGTTCAAAAGTTTCACTATGAGTCACTATGCTCACCAAACATGCATTTGTTTGATCAAAAATACAGTAATAAAAGTAATATTGTGAAATATTATTACAAATTAAATTTACTGTTTTCTATTTTATATATTTTAATTTTTTTTTTTTTTTTGTAATGGCAAAGCCGAATTTTTATTACTCTTCAGTGTCACATGATCCTTCATTATTCATTGTGATTGTGTACTAATTATGATAACATTTCAAAACAGAGATCTTTTTGCAGCATTATAAATTAATTCAATGTCACTTTTGAGCAATTTAATGCATCCTTACTGAATAATGGTATTAATGTTATAAGTAAACATTCAATGTATTAAAATAATCAATTATTCTTTCTCAATATTTATCATATAATATATGATATAATAGATATAATGGTCACAGTTATGCTTAGTTTTGGTTTGGTTTTCTATCAGTCTGTTTAATCACCTGTCTGCCTGTGTTCCTTTGATCTCCTTTTCACCCCATAATCAGTTTCCATGGATATTAATTTGTTCATCACAGCTGTTCATCATTTAGTTCATAGTGTGCTAATTTGAGGAAATGTAGAAATTGTGCACAGAGCAAAATTTTTATTTGGTAAATTTATATTATGTTTCAAAGAGCATGAGAGATTAGAAGTCAAAAAATCAAAGCAGTTCAAAAAAACAGGAAGAGTCTTCCAGTCAGTGGACTGGTGTTCAAGCTTCACTAGACAAGCATCTATATGATTTGATTTTGACAAACAATGGCCTTGTATTTCCAGTGGGTGCTTTATGGTAAGCTGTGATTATTGTATAAGATGTGCTGTCTTCACTCGTAACAACAAATATATTTATTTTGTTCAGATAAGAAAATGAATTATTTATTCATTTCTGGTAGGAGGTCCGCATGAGTTTTCCCCTGCCACTGTTTCAATTCACAGCATCATTATTCACACTGTTATGCTTGACACTTCTGAGCGGTAAGGACAGCTTTGTGGTTCCTCTGAAACTGTTTATCAACACCTATAGTTTTCAATTATGCTAAAGAGATCCCCACTTTCCTGATCTGTAATTGAAACACATTTGGGATTGCTTGTTGGAACATATCTTCGCCACCAGCAGAGTTCACAATTGAAGCCAAGAGAGGAGTTAACAAGCAATCTGGACTGATTTTTTGAGTATTATTGAGCTTTTTGGACAAGAATAAAGTGTTCTTGCTGTGAGAGGATGTGTTAGGATTTTTAGAACAATTAAAAATAATGACTAAAATGTGCTCTCTGAAGATGTGAAAGAAGGTATGGCGTTTATGATTTGGACAGAAATTACAACACAATTACAAAATAAGGAAGATCCGGGCTATTGGAAACCATTTACCAAAACATTAAGACCAATTGAAGGTGTTTGAAACCAACATACAAAACCACTGCTAGAGAAAACACACATTTGTGTAATAGGGCTTTTGACTGAAAACGGTATTACTGAGATTGTGACAACTAGCCCCAGTCTTCTCTTCCACTTAATAGTCAGAGAAAGCACATTATCTGCTTTTGGTATACGACTTTAACCTTCAATGTCAAAGTGTTGGCATGATTTAGTACTTTTCTTTTGGTTTTGGTTTTCTAAAAAGTAGCAGTAAGAAGTCACTTTTAATGGTCAGTTAATGAGCTTTTTCAGTCAGGTGCTGTGCAGTCATTTCACAAAGCAGATTTCAATAAGATGGGAACCTCCCTTGAGAATAAGGATAAGAGTGACTTGAAATGAACAGCACTGTGATTTCATCTAGGTCTCCACATAAAGTTAGTGAAGCATGAGTCAACTCAGTAAAACTTGGTTGGTATATATTTATTGCTGCCTCATGCATTACTGCATTAAGAGACCAGTCTGACTGCTCTTAAATGGTCATTTGATAAATGTCAGCCTTTCATTGAACATTACACTGAATATATCCTCTCTTACTACGGAATGACTCTTAAAAATGAATTCTGTAAGTGGCGCTTAATGAAGAGTTATTGATTCCCTTATTTGTGAAGTTCAATTCTTTGTTGTAACGTGAAAAGGTGTAACTTTTTCTCAAAGTATTTTATTCCCCGTGACGAGCACATGAGTATTCACCTTACAGCTCCACCATTTGAAGAGGAAATCGTCTGTTGTAGTTTAAAGCAGAAAAAACATCTCTTCTGCTATCTGTAGACATAGACAATCCTGATGATATATTACCTCTAGTGCAGCAGAGGACAAGTCACATTAAGAAGTGTCAGTGATGAGATCCAGTATCACAGCTGGCTCTGAAATTTGGTTAGGTTGCAGTAAACCAAAGCCTGAAGTGCTCTACAGTTACAGTGATCTTGTGGATTGTATTTCATTTGTTCTGGTACTTTGCTGCAATGAGCAGTTTTCTGAGTTGGTCGCTACCTTACGTCCGGTGGTGAGGATTGCTTGGTCCTTCACTCTCTCAGTTTTTAATGAACTCTTTTATAGATGCACTGATTTCTACCGATACCAATAAGCCAATAATTTTGTTTCATGTTTGCTAAACTAAACTTAATTTTAAATGCAACAAGATAATTGAAGCATCACTGCATTATACTGTTTAAAAATGTGTATTCTAAGATTACATGCATTAGTAGTGCTATTTTTTCAAGCATTAAAGTGAGCATTAGATGACAATACACAAAAATAAGAGATATGAGCATGCGCTAAAGATGCAATGTCAGAAAAAATATATAATAGTGATGCATATAATTATACTGATCTTAAGTTGTACATTTATGTGTATACATAAATGCATATAATATACTGTATATATATATAAATATGCATTGTAATATATTTTATAATGTATCGTTTTAATATTGCAGATATCATGCATCCCTAAACTCTTTGACAATTTATTTATTTATTTGTTTGTTTATTTGTTCATTTATTTATGTATTTTAATGATAATAATAATAATAATAATATGTTATCTGTCCCTTACAAGATAAATTTGTTTTGGGCAATACAAATGAAGCTGCAAGATACCCACATCCATAACAATCACACAGTCATGTCCTTCACACTAGAGTTTAACAGTCTTGTAGCCAAAGGAACAAAATTATTCTTATAGCAGTTGTATCTAAAACTTGGGGTACTAAATGGCCAGATGGAAGTTGTCTGAATTCTGGATAGAGCTCATTGGGCCCAAAGTCCTTTTCCTTGCCTATTTGAAAATAATTGGTTGTATAAAGACTGAAGAGGGGGGTAAACCCCCAGACCAAACACCTTAACTGCCGTATGAAGTGCACCAAACAGTTCAACTGAGATCTAAGGGTAACTGTCAGATTACCAAACCAGGCCGCTCTACCATACAGTAACATGGATTAAATAAAGACATGATAAACTAGCAACAAGACCCTCTAAACAACTCCAAAAAGTCTGAGCCTCCGTAGAAAGTACATTTTTGTGTTGCACCTTTCGACACAGATTATCCACATGCACCTCTTGTAGTTTATTATCAATACGTAAAAAAAAAAGTATTTGTACGAAAAAAACTGTCTAATGGGCTCATTTTTAATCATGATAGGTGAGTGGTTGCCTACTAACTTTGGATCAAACATAATTTCTTCTGGTTTTCTTCTGTCAATTATAAGACTGTGTTCTTTACTCCATGTAACAAAGTTAGCAATCTATGCAGTATAGTCAAGTCACATTTATTTATATAGCGCATTTTACAATACAGATTGTTTCAAAGCACCTAACAGGTAAATAATGCGACAAAGTTTGTTTACAGAAGAAAATAGCATCACAGTCCAGCTTAAGTAAGTTCAGTGATGTTTAATTTTTGTTGTAAAAATTTATAAATTTAGTTCATTTATATATAAAGCCGATCTGGAGAAAACGTCTCAGGTTACGTATGTAACCCTGGTTCCCTGAAGAGGGAACGAGACACTGCGCCGAGACGCTGTGGGAATGCACCTGCGTGATTGCAACGTGAAGCACGTGTATAATCAGTCCAATGGTGTGACGAGATGTCATAGGCGGGTGACGTCATAGACCACGAAACTATAAAGAACATCTGAAAAAAGACCACGCTAGCTTCTGATAGGCTGAAGCAAGTCGATCACAGGCATGCAGGGAGTATGGCAGGGCGACGCAGCGTCTCGTTCCCTCTTCAGGGAACCAGGGTTAAATACGTAACCTGAGACGTTCCCTTTCAATGGAACTCGAGCTGCGTCGAGATACTGTGGGAACACTATACCCACGACGCCATAATAGCAAATGCCTGTTCTGTGTGAAATCATTGCGCACACTAAGAAGCAAGCACCCTAGACCCTGGAGTGGAGCCTAGATCGAAGTCGTAAAATCTGTATGCGGTGAGGATCAGCCTGCCGCATCACAGACGTCATGAAGGGAATCCCCCGATTATAAAGCCTTTGAGGCAGCCATGCTCCTGGTAGAATGGGCCCGGACAGCCAAAGGTGAAGGCTGACCAGCCGCTTCATAAGCAAGTGAGATAGCCTCGACTGCCCACTTGCTCATCCTCTGCTTGGATGCAGGGTAACCTTTTCTTGGTGACCCGAAACAGATGAATAATTGATCCGATTTACGCCACAGGGCAGCTGTGTGTGCATAGGCATCCAAAGCCCGAACAGGGCACAGCAGATTAAGTTTTTCCTGATCTAGTGTATTAACAGGAGGAGGACAGAAGGCCTGCAGCACTATTGGGCCTGCAACATTAGTATGGACCGTAGGAATATAACCCCGCCTAGGTGAAGAAAGGCTTTCACCATACCAGGTGCAAATTCCAGGCACAGAGGAGCAACCGACACGGCTTGCACATCTCCAATTCTCTTGATAGAAGAAATAGCAAGGAGAAATAAAGTTTTTAGTGTAAGGAACTTTTCTGAAACCTCTTCAACTGGCTCGAAGGGAGCCAAAGCCAGGCCTTCCAAAACAACGGCCAAATCCCATGCTGGTGCTCTAATGCACAGTGCAGGCCTCAGCCTCAGGGTGCCACGAAGAAAACTAGTAATTAGAGGATTTCCCCCAATGATGCACCACCCAGGAGTGTAGGAGGAGTGTGGTAAGCAGATATAGCCGCCACATACACCTTCAAGGTGGAAGGAGATAACCCCACAGAGAAACGGTCTTGTAGATAATTGAGTACTGTACCAACAGGGCAGTTAACAGGATTCAGTTGGCATTCTACGCACCAAACAGAGAACAGTTTCCATTTCAGTGCATACAGTCTTCTCGTCGAGGGAGCTCTGGATTGGAGTATGGTGTCCACGACCTCGGTCGTGAGACCTGATTCTATGAGCTGGGCCCCCTCAGGGGCCAAGCTCACAGTTTCCACAACTCCGGGCGAGGGTGATAAATCGTGCCCCCTGCTTGGGACAGCAGGTCCCTCCTGATCGGAATCTCCATCGGAAAGCCGTCTAGAAGGGACACCAGGTCCGAGAACCAAACTCGGGCAGGCCAGTACGGGGCTACTAGTAACAGACATGCCCTTCCCGGCCAACCCTCTCCAGAACTCCCGGAAGCATAGATATCGGAGGAAAAGCGCACAGGTGTAGCCTTGACCACACCTGAACCATCGTATCCAGCCCCAGAGGAGCTGGGTGCGTGAGAGAGAACCACATGGGACAATGAGTTGTATCTAAGAATGTGAAAAGGTCGATTTGAGCTTGACTGAATTTCTCCCAAAGGCGCTTCACCATCTCGGGGTTAAGTCTCCATTCCCCGGGCCTCAGCCCCTGCCTCGACAGGATATCCGCTCCCTGATTTAGATGCCCCGGATAATATACTGCCCTGAGAGAGTAATTTCCCTTGGGCCCATAGGAGGATCTGATAAGCCAGTTTGCATAGGTGACGTGACCTCAGACCCCCCGATGGTTGATATAAGAGACAACCGATGTGTTGTCCGTGCGGACAAGCATATGATGACCTCTCAGGTCTGGCAAGAAGTGCTTGAGAGCTCGAAACACTACAATCATTTCTAGTCGATTTATGTGCCAAGAAAGTAGATGGTCCTGCCATAAACCTTTCGCCGAGCGACCACTCGTGATCGCCCCCCAACCTGTGAGGGAAGAATCCACCAATAGCGTTACGCGTCGACAAGAAGCCCCCAGCACTGGGCCTTGGGCGAGCAACCAAGGTTTCTTCCACGTGAGTAAGGCACGTAGGCATCGTCGCGTGAACTTGATCATGCGAAACGGATTCCCCCTCAGAGAAAACTCCTTGGTCCTGAGCCACCACTGCAGCGGTCTCATGTACAGGAGGCCAAAAGTTATTACGTTGGACGCAGCTGCCATGAGACCCAATAGTCTCTGAAACTGTTTCACGGTGAGTGACTGGCCTAGTTTTACCCCATTTACGGCTGAGGCATCGAAGTAATACATGCAGGTGACAACTGTGCCCACATCATTGTCGAATCCCATACCACATCGAGAAATGTGGTCCTCTGAGACGGGAGGAGCACTCTCTTCTTGGCGTATATAAACCGCAGCATCTTTGTGTGGGACAGAACGACATCTCGATGCCAAACCGCCATCTGCTCGGACTGAAATAAAATCAACAAATCATCGATGTAATTCAACACGCAGATGCCCTGGAGTCTCAAGGGAGCCAGAGCTGCATCCACGCATTTCACGAAAATCTACTAAGGGAACCAGTCTCTCGAGGTGTTGGTCGAACAGCCACTTCGGTGCCCTGTAATGGCGAACCAGCAGGGAACAACTGAACTGACTGTTCTATGACTCTCCTCGGAGGATCATTGAGATGTTCAGGCACCTCGGCGCCCTGAAGCTACGAACCAGCAAGGAACAACTGAACTGACTGCTTTACGAACCTCCTCGGAGGATCGTTTGGGGATGCTGACACCTCGGTGCCCTGAAACAGCGAACTGGCAGGGAACAACCAAACTGGCTGCTCTGTGAGCCTCCTCAGAGAGTCACCCCCCAAAGGGCGCCGAGGAGAAATGGGCACCCATCTCTCCCCGTAAGGAACCACCCTCAGAAGTCTGATAGCCTCGGCGTCAAGACTTCTTCTTTGTCGAAGCCTTCTTAGAGACGATGACAGTCCTCAGATCTTGCCTGCTTCTAACTGGCTTTGACTGCGACCACCACCCAGGCCCAAAGGCGAAAAAGGCGACAAAGGCGAAAAAGGCGACAGTGGAAAGGAACCAAAACTCCATAAGGTGGCAGAATGGAGAAAAAAACGTGGAATAAACCAGGTTCTGTCGGGGGGCCAGTTCTCATCTGGCCAATGAACGAACAGTGTATGATTATGATTCAGGCAGCATTATAGGTCAGAAGTCAGTCTGGATTGGAACAATCAGAATAGTATGTTGAATGTCCTTATCCTTATACAAAAGACCAAGAATGGCGGTATCATCTGAATATTTTACAACAATATTCCCAGGATGGTGACTCCTAAACTCAATAGTGTACAGTGTAAATAGCAGTGGTGAACATACACACCCCTGGGGGACACCAATACTAATGGACCTACACTCAGAAAGAGTCTGCTGGACTACCAGTAAGAAATAAATGGAAGCATTTGATACTTTATGGATTGAAAGCCATACTAATTAGTTTGAAGAGCATAAGCTGTGGCTGTATGGTATTAAAAGCAGAGCTCAGATCAAGAACGAACAACCTGGCATGAGCATAAATACAAGGAATGCAAGAAGTGCTGCACAGGTTGTAACTTCAGTATCTCGGTGCTCTTTGGGTGTAGGGATGGTTTCACTCATAAGAAAAAACAATCCAAGGCACTCGAGTAATTCATTTTAAGAAAAATATAAAAAGCCTTTATTCTTTCATGGCTTAGATTTTAAAAACGGGTGACAAGCAACGGTACACCCACGTGTTGCGACCAATAAGCATTTAATAAATAATAATTTATGATAATTTTGACTTGTGGATTTTGATACATATATTTCAATTTATTTATTTATGATTATGTATTTGTAGTATTCATTTTTTTGAGGGGGGGGGATATGTATTGTTTGGTTTAGTCATGCTATTGGTGAGATATATTTTCTTTGTAATATTTGAACTTTCTCTCTTCTGTTTGTCCTGTGCCTTATGACCAGGTGATTGTCATGTGACTAATTGATTGCTGTTTAAAATAACTCTTATTGTGTTTGTCTCTCACACCCTGATGAAGGCTTATTGGCCGCAACGCGGTGTGCCGTTGCTTGTCACCTGTTTTTAAAATCTAAGCTATGTTAGTGTGCAACCTCTCTGTAGCACCTTCGGAGGCCAACTGCAAGCGGGTCTGGTGCTCCTGAATCCCCTCATGGATGTTTCCACCCACAGGATCCTGAACTCTACCTAACAGGAAGTCGACTGGTAGTCTAGGCTCCTGTCCGAACATTAAAAAGAACGGAGACTCACCAGTTGACTGATGGGGGGGTGGTGTTATAAGAGAACAGGACCTGTGGCAAGCAGGAACTCCAGTCCCTCTTCCGAGACACTGGCAGAGTGCGCAACAAATTATGGAGCGTCCTATTAAACCGTTCGCATTGGCCATTCCCGGCCGGATGGTATGGCGTGGTACGAGACTTTTCAATGCCATAAAGGCGACACAGCTGTTGAATAAGGGAGCTCTCAAAGTTGCGGCCCTGATCAGAGTGGATACGGGCAGGAACACCAAACTTGGAGAACCACTCTACCACCAACGCTTGGGCCACAGTCGGGGCCCGTTGGTCAGAGGTGGGAACAGCAAGTGTGTATTTGCTAAAAACGTCGGTCATGACCAGTACATTTTCTAAACCACTCTGGGTGGGTTCTAACACTTTATAGTCAATTGCTACAATTTCATTAGGCCGTGAGGCCAACAGGTGCACCATAAAACTAGAACTAGGACGTTGAGAGTCCTTGCCAACTTGGCACCTCTCACAGGCCTGACAAAAACACTAAGACCTCCTGAATAACCGGATCACCCTGCTGGAGGGTACAGATATCAAAAGTGGTGAGATGAGGCAGGGCCATAACAGCAGATTGAATTGCTTCAGGTCCCTGAAGGGCCTGTTGCAGAGGCTTGGGGAGTGATGAACCAGGAAGCATAGCTTCCATATCTACTGGGACCGGAGGATCCTGGCGGGATCCGTATTCGCATTCTTGTTACTTCTGCCTGAGCGATACTTTACCTCGAAATCAAATGACGCAAGCTGGGCTGCCCAGCGTTGTTCAGTTGCCCCAAGTTTAGCCGATGACAAATGGCTAAGCGGATTATTGTCAGTAAAGATCACACATTTATGACCCAGAAGATACTCCCGAAATTTCTCCGTCATGGCCCACTTGAGTGCAACAAACTCCAATTTCATGGTGTAGTTCACCATGTTGCGCTCAGTGGGCCTTAAACCCCGGCTAGCGTAGGCTACAGGCCTAACCTTACCATGTTGCTCTTGTGATAACACGGCCACCATGACTTGCGTCTACCTCCAAAATAAATGGGAGTGAGAAGTCGGCATACGCAAGCACCGGAGCACTGGTGAGCCTGGCTTTCAGTGCTTCAAAGCTGCTTTGACACTCTTCAGTCCCGTTTTCAATGACAGCTCGCTCTGCCCTTCTCTTAGACTTGGTGGCACCCAGATGTGCCACAAGCTTGTGTAAAGGGGCCGCCAGCTTTGCAAAACCCTCCACAAAGCGGCGGTAATAACTGGCGAACCCAAGAAACGACCGCAGCTCTGAAACAGTCACAGGAGACTGCCAGTCTTACATTACCAGCTGCATCAAAGGAATGAGTGCTGGCCTGCTGGCACCCTTGCAACGCCTTCACAACAGATTCTGGACTGTTGGCGACCACGGGTAAGTCAAACATGGCCAAGCCATGCCGACTAAAAAGCTCTCTGTAGCATTTGCGAATCACGTTCATCCCCAAAATACCAGGGACCTGAGAAGACACACCACCAGGGGGATCCTTAACTACCAGCAAACCACACCGCTGCAATAATTTACCACAAAGCTTAATGTCAAGCTCCAAGTAGCCAAGGTAAGGAATGGCCAACCCATTGGCTGCCCTGAGCTGCAGCCAATGACAAGACTGGAGCCTCTCTTGACCCCATGGCTCGAATTGCTGGAGAAAGAAACTCTCGGTGATTGTAGAAACCATTGAACCAGTGTCCACCAGGCAAGGAATCTCAACCCCACCCATACACACATCTAAATGTGGACAAGATGACATCAGTTTTGAAGTTTCTGCCAAATAATTAAGCGCAAATGAACCAGTAGCTGCCCCCTCCAAACTGTGGCTCTGCAATTCGGCGGGTGCTAGTTTTCCGACGCCGGAGCAGGGCGAGACTGCCTATTAAGAGGGGGAGGGGCATGCGAAGGAAACTGTGCAGGAGCAGGGACGCGTTCTCCTTCGCACTCTCTGGCAAAATGGCCAGCCTACATATTATGGGGCCATTATAATATGAACAATCACGCTGGTTAGAACTCTGCAAGCGGGCAATGCTTTGAGTGAGCTGGTTAAGCTGCCCTTGCTGGAGCTTTAGCATCTCTCGCATTTCACTCAGCTCAGATACCTGGGGTGAGTCAACAACAGACCGAGGATCACTCTGAACGCCAAACTGAAAACCAAGGGCCGAAGGGACCGAGTGACTCCGACCTCTAGCGCCCCCTGGCAAACCCTCTCACTCCCACCGTATCGCCTCTGCCCTCACCTCTGGCAAAGTAGCGACTGGCTCTCTGCGCACACACCATTTCAACTCGCGACGGAGGGCACCGCCAAGTACATGCTCAACAAATTGATCGCGTAGCAAAACTTCGGCATTTGGTATACCACTAGGAGCGCGCTGCTTTACCGACGCCATAAGACTCATCAGCGCGAGGGAGAACTCTTGCAAAGTTTCCCCCTCCTGCTGCCGGCGGGAGAAAAACGCTTCTTGCAGGGCTACGTAGGACTCACAACAACCTTAAAGCTCCTGTAAAACGGCAATTATCTTAACTGGGTCATCACGTTCTGTACTTGGGCAAAACTTTACTTAATCGCGGGCTTCCCCTTCCAGGTGATCAAACAAAAAGAATGCCTGATCGGATGTCGACAAATGACGCGCCCTCATGCAACCTTGCACTTCCTCAATCCATTCTGTTAACCCTATACCTGATCTTCCCCTAAACATCAGACATTTTCGGTCACGGGGCACAAAAACAAGTCTCTCAGCAGTAGGGGCTCTAGCCACGGGTACTGAAGTAGGTAACACATTAGGGGGTGCGGAACTAGGTCCAGGCACAGCGTCGGCCTATTCCAGACGCAGCCTCTCATTATCTGCTTTTAACTGTGTAATCAAGTCCCTCAACTCCTGTAACTCTTCCTCCATACTCATCCTGCCCAATAAAGGGAAACTCAACCGTTAGGAGATAGGAGGGTGGAGAAAGAACACCAGCTGCTGTTTTGCCTATGACACAGAACAAAGAAAAAAAATGAACACTCTTGCACACAAATAAGAATGCACCCAGGGCCAAAAAAAAAAAAAAATTTGAACACGTCTCGGCTTTAAATTGTAAACCCTGCCAACTACGCCAGATTGTGGCGTTGCAGAGAGCAAACAGTACTGAGGAGGTTATAGTCTAGGTGGAACCTGCCCCAAAAACACCGACTAAGCCACCCTGGGAATTTTACCCAGAGAATGATTTTCTTTATTTCCTAATTGCAATACTTTTGATTCACTTAAGGCCACACAGGTAAGTAAACAATTCAGCCATTTTTTAAAAAAAGATACATTTTATTAAATCATTAAAACACAATTCAAAACACATTCATACTTGCTGCTGAGGCTTACCAGTGGAGGAAAAGGGTCACGAAGGCACGAAGGAATCCCAGGAAAGATCGCCACGTGAACACACAAACACTGAAAAACACAACAGTGAACACAAAAAAAAAAACAGGGTAGACAACACAGCACACGAGAAGGGGATACCACCACCCGGACAACAACACCACCACCTTCGGCCCTCAGCAACTAAAAGTGGACACAAACACACACGATCAAAGGAGATTCACTCCATTAGAATAAAGGCTTTTTATATTTTTCTAAAAACTAATTACTCGAGTGCCATGGATTGTTTTTTCTTATGAGTGAAACCTGGCATGAGCCTTAGGATCCTCCAGATGTTTTACACCATGATGCACCATAGTAATGATAGCATCATCAGTGTCCCTATTGATTTGATAGGCAAACTGATCAAGATCGTCCTTAAACCCTTCCTTAAGCTTCCACACCATAATCCTGTTCAAACACTTAATCATAATGCAGGTTATAAGGCGACTGGGGGATAGTACTCTTGAGAACTTGGTCTTTTAGGAGCTGATTTAGTAGTTAAACATGGCAGATGAGCAACATCAAGAACGTTGACACCACAATAATTAAGAAAAAAACATCCATGTATCTTTTTTTTTTTTTTTCACAAATAGAACATAGGCTCCTTTCTTCCAGTAAATGTCCTGGCCTTGAAAGAAAGCTCACGCACCTGTTCCGATTTTTTGTTTTTTTTCTAAGCCAGTTTCAATAATTGCCTACCTGATTATTGCAATGCTCTGCTGCAGGATGAAGTTTAAAAACTTTTGTTATTGTGCTTCAGATATCCCATCATTATTACATTGTTTGGAATTCACAGCTAACAGCTAACCAGCTGACACATCCTCTTGTTGAAGGTGTTAGAGCTTTTTCAATAGTTTCTAAGCACTTTGCTGTGGTTTTCAAGTGATTCTGTTTCATTGATCCTTCCAAATTAACCGCACTTGCATGTGAAGATCACCTACTGTTAGGTTCCTCTGGGCATTTGTTGAGTTTCTCAGGTTTATCCTAACCATTTCAAACTGGATTCTTTGACCAATAATGGTTATTAATGTTTATCGACTCTGGTTTAAGAGCAGAATGTAGGTAAGAAACTGAATGGCCTATGACTACACCAGCTTCCTGCTCTATTCAAATTGTTTCAACTTTAGAAGCAGCGTGCAATTATGTAACCTTTCTAAAGGCTAAGGACATAACTGAAATATTTGACTGTAAGAGTTGGATAAATATTGCTGACCTTCAGAAAAGCCAGAACGGAGTCTAAGGTCACTGTAAAATGATGCTTTCATTTATAGACATTTCAGAAGGTAGAGGGGGTATGATTAAGCAGTTGAAGACAGATGGGATCCATCTTTTGCCAATAAAACCTTCATCTCTTATCAGATGGGGAGAGAGGCATGTTATATAGAGCTTCTAAAATCAATCTATTTTTATAGTGACAGAGCATCATATGAGAATGAGAGAGAAAAGCAAGCTGAAACTAAAAAAAAATGCTGATTGATAATACTGATTCATAAGTAGAAATTGTCCTGTTTATACAACCGAACTGGATAAAAAAAAAAAACGTTGCCTTGAGTTATGTCTGTAACTACAGTGAAAGATAAGGATTGAAATCGTCACCTTGAAATTATAAGGTTCTATCTGACATTTTTGTCAAAATTGAGTTATTCGCATATTTTTATTCTGTGAAAACTTATTTACATTGTGTGATATTTTCTTTAAGTTGTGTACATTTTGGAATTATTTAGAAAACAAAAAGGGTCTACAAAGTTGAACTTTAACTTATCACTCAAACTCTCAAATTTTAGTTGGGACTGCTGTTAATTTAAGGTAGGCACTTTGATTCTAGAATTCAGTTGTCACACTGATATGTGTATGAAATGTATTTTTGAAGACATAATTTATAGATTGTTCCTCTTGTTTTTTTTTTTTTGTTTTTTTTTTTGTCCCACTCCTTCCACTCCACTCCTTCCTTTTCTATGCCGTGTCATTAGCACCAGCTCTGGGGCGGCGGAGAGCACATTTATTTCTTCATATGGTGTAATGTGTCACCCCCTTTTCCCCCTCCTTTTTCAATTCACTGAAATTTAGATTTCCACATCAAGGGAGCTGTGGCAGTGATGGAATCAAAGGCTCGCCTGTGGCTTTGAACCCTCCTGATGAAGAGATGAAAAAGGCCAGGTTGCTGGAGCTCCTAGTGCTCACCACTCCAGTTCCTGTCTGGCCAGGTTTGCCTGGATGAAAGCCACCTCTCTCCCCATCACTTTCTCTATCTCCCTTTCTTTTTCTGTGTGTCTGTTAGTCGCTATCTCTGTGTCTTTCAAACATAGTCGTACTCTCAAATGCTACATTTCATCTCTCTTGGCTCCCCTTTTGCCCTCTTGGGCTCATGTCTTCCCTGTGTTTGTTTTTTGCTCCGTTTTTCCTTGAGACATCACTCTCCCATGAGTCCCATCCCCCCTTCCCTGAATACTTTTTTATACTGAAGGCAATTTGAAGATAGATAGATGGATAGATGGACAGATAGACGGATACATTGATTCCAAATATATTTGAGGAACAAATATTTTTCGTATGTTTTTAGTCGATATTGAATATGTAATTGAACAGGCTAATTTCCACAATTTTTATATTTAGATATATTTTCCATCATCTGGCACTTAGTTACTTATGTAGATACTTTGCAAAACCTAATAATAACTATACAAACACAAATAATAATACATTTAACCCTGTTAAATGTAATCTTTATCATCTTTAATTGTAATCTCTCATCCTATACACAATAATATTTTAATGCCTAAATTCACTTGTGCCATTTTAACTACTGATTTTAGTTTTTGGTGTTTATTTTCTATTAGAAAAAATGATATCAAATTGTTATATCCGCCATTAATTGTTTATCTGTTACAGTCATTAATTTGAATACAGATGCATCCCTTAAACATGAAAATCTGCATCATATCATATCATCATATCAGTCATTGGCAACCCTGTTATCTAGATATCTGCATAGGTTTTAGTGGTTATTGAAAATCCCAATTAATATAGCTTCTTTAATATTCATACATTATACAAATTTATAAATTCCAACATGTCGTGTTGGATTTTTAATGATTTTATCATCAATCTCTACTGATGAGTCAGAACACTAAATCATGTTGATAATTGATTATTTTTTAATTACTTTTTAAATTACTTTAACTACTTAAAACATTTTCATTAATTTGAGAAATAACTGATTTCTTTCTATTGCATTATTTAAAAAAATCAATCTGCATATACAATTTTGAATGCAGGTTGAAACTTGATAGAGAAGAGGGTACCCTTCACTGCTATTTGTACTGAAAGTTTCATAAAATGCTTTGGCTGAATGGCAACTTTATTCTTTTTTTTTTCATATTGATCTTTTGTTGTTGTTTAGAGATGGGAGCTCTTTTATTTAGGTAATGTATCCTTACAGATGGTCTGCCTCCTGTGTGCTCAAAGCATCTTTCAGATTTGAGATCAGATTTCCTCCTGTTCCATATTAGCTTCAATTATAGGGGAAGCAAAAACTGATCCCCAGCTACTACTGTTACTGATAGTTCTTAGAAAATTAGCACCTGGCCTCAGTCAGTGCCAAGTTAATAAGCACTTTTATCAGACTAAAAAACAGCTTTAGGATCATATGCTTGAGTATTGATTTTCCCCACAAAGCTTTAATTTGCAATGGATTTCTGTAACACAATCGCAGGAAGAAGCTATTACAGTTATTGTACATACAAGCATAATAGCCGCCAATCAATATCAGAAAAAAAAACTTCTAATTAATGGAACATAATTGATGCTAAGAGTATATTACTAAATGTCTATTTAAAAATTGTTCACTAGTTATCGATCTCCTCCTTTTAATTGCACTTTCAAACAGTATGTAATTTGCACTGTTAGCTCAGCAGGCTTTATTCCTCTTTTCCTTCGGTCTTCCCTTACCCTTTCACCATGACATCCCTTAGAAGCTTGTGTACTTCTCTGACGGACAGTGGGAAAGAACAGAAGCGATGGCCAGGCTGACCCACGGCTGATGCCTGCAGGAAGGAACATTGGAAGGAATATTAAAATACTAATCCTCCACTGCTTCAGGAGGTCAGGTCGCGCTCGGCAGTGGGCAGAGCTCAAATGCAGACCCAGGAGCGTTTCCGAGTCTGCCATTCGAAGGTTCACGAGGTTTGTGAATGCTTGCATGCGTGAGTGGGCAGGCTCTGTAATGGGTGAACAAGGTGGCACGCTATCTGCTTAAATAGTGTGTGGCGGATCCATAACTAGAGCCAAGGAGACAATCGGTGCTTAGTTACAGTGATACGGGTCACTGCGAAAATCTCCCGAGAAAACATTAATTCAATCTCGTACAAAACAAGCAAGCGAGAAAAATATCAGGTCTTCAGAAGGTTAGGCAAGACCTGAATTAAGCGCAAAAGTGCTAAAAGCGAGCTTTTATTCTTCATGCTGCGAGTTTCACTTATTCTTACGATTGGTTTCAATTTCCCAGCTCAGTACCTGTAAGCACACGAGAGACTGTAACCTGTAAGATCCCAGTGTAGTAACGTGTAGTCATTATTTCTGGCCAAGGTCAGTTTTCTTGTCACCGCGCCTGGCAAAAGGATAAACAAATGCATGGTGTTTCAGTGACCCCTTTAACACATCTCAAAAGCCTTGTGGCTCTGAAAAGTTGAAATCAGCTTAGGTGCATAAAATCCTGAAAGGGGTTCCTGAAGTAAAAGGCCACGGATAGCTTAGAAAACAGTGTGATTTTCATTTTCCGGTCATAGCACAAAAGCGTCTCGGCCTGCAGGGAAGAATGCAGATCAGTGACACAGTAAGTAAATAAATAAATAATTCAACAGAAGCAGCAAGCCAATCTTAAATCAAGCCTGCATCACTCACCTGTTCAGTCTTACATTTTATTTCTGTTCCGTTGCTTCTGCTCCTCTCCCTTAGTCTTCACTCACACCTGAGTATGAAAAATCCCTGTTATTTGTCATTCTGACAGATTCTTCTTATGTGGCGCAGGATGCACCAGACAAAGAGATTGGGTGTTGGAGGACACTGAAGAATGGAACGGCAAGGGAGTGCCAGAGTGCCCAGGAGGGATCACTCACAGTGGGATTGGATATTCAGACACAGCCGGGTACCACTGTCTGGATGGGTCTCTTTCATCAAATAGATGGCTCTCTATTGTGAGTGTTGCACTAGTGGGAATTTGCTCTTAAGTATGGAGTGAGAAAGGTCCAAGGGACTGAGAGGACACATGCATTGAATGGCAAAGAGTCAAGGGAAGCAAAAAAAAGAGGTAGTGGATACATCGGAGGGTATTGCTTTAAAAATACATAAACTGGGAATAGGAAAGTGCCTTAAACCTTGACAATTGATTATTTTTGCCTGGGGCAAGATTAAATTTGTAAGAAAATGCTTTAAAAAAAACTTCCATTGGAGCAATAGTACTGTTCATTTTCATGATTATTATATTACATTACAAACATTATTATTATATATTTAGTGCTCACATTATATTTATGGCCAATTAATCTCACATGTTTCTGTAATCACAATTAATCGCATCAGATTAAAATTTGTAATCATAAATATATTTTCACACTGAATCTCCAAATGAATGTCTTATATTTAAAATGCTTGTTTAAAGGGTTGGTTGATTATGGTTTCACTTTTCTAACTTTAGTTTGTGTGTAATGTTGCTGTTTGACCATAAACAACATCTGCAAAGTTATGACATTCAAAGTTCAAAGCAAAGGGAGATATTTTATTTTACAGAAATAGCTTTTTAAGGGCTACAACAAACGACATATTGTAGCGTTAAGTTGAATTGCTGGTAGTTAAGTAAGACGCAGAATGAGACAGAAAAAACCTTGCAAAAGTGACTGTGTTTGATTATTAGCTGCACATTGAGAGACATTTAAGATCGCATTTTTATACACTTAACAGTTGTTTTTGCAGGAGAAATAGAGAGAAGACAGATCCAGCAAAAGAGAAGATTGGCATCAGTTGTTACCGTTATGTTCTTTGTGGCCTTCAATCAAAACATTCAGTGTGCATTCAGATCTTTTTATAACTAACAATAACACCTATTCATCCATGTACCCCTCCATTTGGCCAGACATTTTTTCAGCAGAACAGTTTCTAAAGATTTTTCACATATGAAACGGGAGACAGAAAACAAAATTACAGGTTCCTTAGGTTCTTTATCTCAAGGCTGCAGGAAAGCATTTTAAAAGTATGAAATATTATGTGAGAGTTTACTGTCTCTCTCTGATTTCTCCCTGGCTTTGCAAGCCATGTGCTCTGATGAAGAATAGGTTGAAAAATGGAAGTGGCACTGATTGTTTTTCTGTGAATAAAGCAATGACAGGAAGTAGTTAATTGCATTTGATTCTCATTTTGCTTTGAAAAACATCATTCATTGGATTGCCATCTCATATGCCCAATAGTCTGTCTAAAATACTTTAAAAACATCTGATTTTCTGAGAACAGAAAAAGACAACATATTGCTATGATTTTGGAGAACAACAGTATTATTTCCGCAGAGAGTATAGGGACTTTTAACTTCATATGAGTCACACCTGTCACACAAAGCAAAAAGTAATCTCTGTGAGCCCATTACTGAGAAACATGTGTATTGACAACACCGGAAAAGCGTATAAGCCAGACATCGCACATCTATGAATGTTGATGTGGACTGTTGTTCTTACAGTGAATTTTTGACATATATGATCATGTGGTGCAAGAAAAGCCTTCTTATGTTTGACCTCCTCCAGTCCTTTTCCTGTCCACAGATTTGGTTTACTTGCTTTATTTCCTTCTCTAAGCACAATATTGTTACCATATCAATTATTGGACAATTGTTTTCATGCTTTTTATTTATTAAGCAATAATTATTTATTTAAGTGTTACCAAAAGTGTGTTTGGTAACACTACAATAAGGTCCATTAGTTACCGTTATTTAAAGCATCAACTAACATTAAGCAATACATTTGTAACAGTATTTATGATTCTTTTATTACATTAGATAAAAACAAATACAACTGGTCAACTGTTCAACTGTCAACCCAGGGTATTTAAATATGAACAAATACAACTTTTGATTTTAATAATGTAATAGTAAATGTTGAAATTAACATTAACTAAAGCCCTATTCGCACGGGATTAGTATTATCAGGGGACCTCGTGTGAATTAGAAATTACCCACCCACATCTGAATTTCGTGTGGGACAAGCGAAGCCTGTGATTTTTCTCGAATTACTGACTTATCTACCGGATATGATGTCAATAGGCTATTGCTTGGAAATGTCTTGTCGTTATTATAGGTCTACTGTATATCATAAACAGAAGAATGTGCCTTACCGCATGCTGCTATACATGTCATTCATTTCCATCTAACCATTCTTTTTGTTTTTGCTCTTCTGATGGTTTTCAGCTTTCTCTTTCTGCAAATTGTATAGTTGTATGGTGTATAGCGATATGACCCAGCACCCAAAATACTATCAAAACACTCCCACACAGCCTCCATTCTTCGATAAAGATGGATAAAAAAGCGCACAGGAAACAAAAACCTTGAAAAAATGATAAACGACCCTGACAAATCACAGAGATGCCGATTCGCACGGGACTAATACTATCACAGGACCTCTGTGTTCGGGGAAATATGGTAGGTCATTTGCGGGGGAATTTTTACTATACAAATTACAGACATGGCCGATTCGCACGGGATTAAGATCACAGACAACCTCCGCAATTATTACAAATGAATAGAGGTCACCAGGTAATACTTATCCTGTGCGAATAGGGCTAAAGATTATGTATGTACGGCAGTATGTATGTATGTATGTTAAAAAGTATGTATGTTTTGTGACGGAACGACTGCCTCTCCCTTGTAATCAGCACCACCCCGTCCCTTAACTCGCCACCCTTCGCCAGGTTCCCGACTGGAGTGGGTGTGATTGGAGAAGAGGGTGGCGTGTGATGAGGCACACCAGAAGAATATTAAGCCTCATCACGGCCGCTGTTAAGAGCGCGCCTCTCCTCGAGAAACCGGTCACTTCCCCATGCATGCACGCTGCTGTACTTGTGGGTTCAGGAAGGTAATGGGGAGGGATTCCCGCACCGACGAAGATATGAGTCGCCGGACCCGCTGTCCAGAATGGAGAATTATGCGTGACGCCACTGACACGACGCGGCCTAAAGAGGACAAGCCGCTATGCCGAAGACGCTGCCCCCTCACGCCTCAGACGCGTGCCACCGCCAGACAACGCCCCCTTACCTGGACCCACTTCTTCACTACCCATCCTTCACGATTCCCTGGCACGACGAGGACACCAGATCCCCCTTTTGTTTTAACACTTTGTTTACCTATTTTTGGACATTTTATGTTTATTTACTTTAATAAATGCCTCTCCGAGGCCTGACACCACTCCCACTGTTTCTGTCGTTTGCTCCTCCCACAACTGTGTGTGTGTGTGTGTGTGTGTGTGTGTGTGTGTGTATGTACATCTCTTATATGCAAACAAGTCTTTCATCTGGAGTCCGAGTCAAGTCTGGAGTCTTTTGTCACGAGTCGAGTCTCGAGTCATTTCATGCCTTACAAAAAAAAAAAAAATTCTCATACTCCAAAATCCTATTATTTGTATTATATAGACAAAATAATATGATCTTATCTGCATATACAGATAAGTTGCATATACTTCGAAAAGCTCAATAAAAGTAAAAACCATAGTGCTATAGGTTTAAAGGCTAGATTTTTTTGTTAATGTTTTAACAGGCTTGCAATTCAAAGGAGCCATGCAGCTACACCACAGTATAATAATGAGACTAACCGTTGTGGATGTGATGTCTCATAGGGCCCTATCATAGACCCGGCGCAATGCGGCGCCAGGTGCGACGCAAGTGTTTTTTGCTAGTTTCAGCCTTACGCAGTTATCATTTTCACATCCTGCGCCACGTTGTTTAAATAGCAAATGCATTTGCACCCATCTGTGCGCCCAGGGGCGTGATGGTCTGAAAAAGAGGTGAGTTCAGGCGCATTGATGGCGCTTTGCTATTTTGATGCAACTGAAAATAGACAATATTTTTTTTGTTATTTAAAGAGCGCATTATTAATGTGCGCTTATAGATGGGTCCACAACACGCATACACTCTGCTTATTAAACACACAGGGGTGTGTAGCAGTACACAAACATGCCAAATATTCGAAATAAAAGGATTACAATGTAAAAGATTATTATTGTGTACGTAAAGATATGGCTTGTCCCGTAGATAGTCTGCTCGCGAGCTTTAACCTCACGCATGAGCAGATCCGTTTGCGCTGTGGAGACCCATTCGGTCTTTCCAGTATCAAATTCCGTCATGTAAATAGCGAATCCGTCATGGTGCGAAAGCAACTGGCATTTAAAGGGAATGGGAGATGAGACTCTGATTGGTTTATTGCACGTAAAGCCGAAAACACACCCATTAGCTACTCATTAAGAGAATAGAGACAACCCTTTTAGACCATGCGCCGAGCGTGCCGACCATTTTTCCCGGTTAAACTAGCAAAAGTGGATTCGGACACACCCTAACTTAACCCTACCTAAGTTGTCGTTCTGGTGTCTTTAATTGTTTTCCCACATTCTTTGCATCTAGTCGATGTTAATAAACCCAAATGAAAAAAACATATGGCACGGTTTCTCCCATCATGTTTCATGGGACTTTGAAATGGACCGCAGCACGGACATGCGTAATCAAATTCTATGACAAGGGTCCGAACTACAGCGACCGTATGGAAATATATGTGACGCAGATAGTATAAAACCTTTCAAATAAAACACTAATTTTTTTTTTTATTATCAGGACTAAAGACTTGAGTCGTTTTTAAAATATTCACGAGTCCTTTGGTCGAGTCCGAGTCAAGTCTGAAGTCATTTCAGGTTGAGTCCGAGTCAAGTCTGAAGTCTATTAAAATAGGACTTGAGTGTAACTCGAGTCCGAGTCTCTGTCACCGGGTGAACAAACCGGGAACCAAAAAATTGTTGACTCGTTTCCAGGGGGAAGAAATGCCGGTGTAACACCGGGCCGGCTCTGGGTTTACCTGTCATGGCCGCCGACCATAACAAGCGCCAGCTGAAGCCAGTGAGTAGCGCTTCATTGAAGCATGTGTCCGGGAAAAGGAGTATAAAGAGAGGGGCTTGAAGCACAGTAGGGTGTGAAAAAATGCTCTGGCAGTAGGAAAGCTCTACAGGAGTGCTCGATTGGATTGTAGCAGCGGCAGTGAGCGGTGACAAGTGCAGAAAGCAGAGGTTTAAGACCTGATCGGTGTTCTATGTTGAGTCCCGCGAGACATGCTCATTAAGTGAGTCTTTTTAAAGAAACCACGAACAGCAACGCAACGAAGTAAGTGAGAACTTCACAGAGGAAGAAGGAGAGTGACTGGCAGAAAAGAGAGTGGAAACCCGCTGCAGGATTCACGCGATTCACTGAGGAAAAGTTAAGTGCACCCCTTTTATGATTCACCTTTTGGAGAAAGACGCATGTGAAGATTGCCATCACCAGTGTACGACGAACCTGTGTTTGTGGGCAGTGTGTGTTATCCTGTTGACAGTAACCGTAGCGGCTGGGAAGATCGCTGAATCCATGTTCATCTTCTAAGTCCACTATTCTTTGGTTCATCCATCCTATGAAGAAAAGAGAAACGAGTTGATTAATCGCTGTGAAGATAGAGTGAGTTTGCAGTGTCTGAAAGAGTGAACGAAACACGTGTGGAGATTTACAAGAGTGGTTTATGCACGAGTGCGGTGAGATCAAACAACTGTGTTCTCTCTGAGTTTCTGACGGATGAAATTGACCCATAACTTTGTAGATTCTTTCGAATTGATCTGTCCCCTCAGCTGTGTCCAGGTCTCTGGGATTGTGTGTATGGTGCAGAGGAGAACAGCTCAACCCACCTCTATTGCCACCGTTCACGAGCACTGTACCCGACGCCAAAGAAGGTCCAGCCTTCCTTTTTCTCCCAACGACGCCGTTCTAACCCACCCAGAACCAGAGCGAAGGCTGGTAAAGTACCCCGTTTCTGTCTTCGAAGTCACTGTCTGTCCCACGAGCTTATGCAACGAGTCTGACGACGAGAGAAGTCACTGTCTGTCCCACAAGCTTATTCAACGAGTCTGCTGACGAGAGAAGTCACTGTCTGTTCCACGAGCTTATGCAACGAGTCTGACGACGAGGGAAGCCTGTTCCACGAGCTTATTCAACGAGTCTGCTGACGAGAGAAGTCACTGTCTGTCCCACGAGCTTATTCAACGAGTCTGACGACGAAGAGCCATTGCCCATCCCATGAGCCACTGGAAGAGGGATATACTGTACTTACTTGAAGAACGGAAGAGTACCTACCAGCACTCCCCTCCCCGTATCGCACCACAGCCACGAACGTCCCTGCCCCTGCTTTTATCCCTTTTTAATTTTAATAAAAACTTACCTTTTAAACTTACCTTGGTTGTCTGCCTCTGGTGTCTGCTCCTCCGGAGTGTGGTAAATAACCCTTGGCCTTAACATCGGTGACATCTCTAACTCGAGTGCCCATCTCTGATGCATGTTAGTGTGTGAACATCTCTTGCATACAAGTCTTTCATCTATGTATGTTAGTAAGTGTGTATGTATGTTTGTTAGTAAGTATTTACGTATGTTAGTTTGTGGGTTAAGGATATTTAATTTTTCATTCTCATTTCCCCAATTTTAAGGTTTCATATTACATTTACCCTCATCTTATAATGCCCTTTTAAAAATCTTTAAAAACTATAATTTATTAGCACTGTTAAATGTAATCTTTAGCAAATCTCAATATCCATCTTCAAACTGTTCAAATTCATATGGTGATATTTAATTTTTAGCATTTAAATTGATTTAAACATTTTCTTTTTAATTTATTCAGACAATAGTATAGAATTTGAATATCATTCATCAATCTGTCATTGGTCATAACCTTATTGGTAATGGCAAGAGTTATGATAGCAATGTGTCAATACTTTGCTGTTACTTTTCTGTGTTGCCGCAAGCAACACAAAGTGTTGATAGAAAAAAGTTTCACACTTTGACACCTGCTTCTGTATTCAATTTATTTCCTAGTAAATTTGCACATAAGGAATCTAAAAAATTGTTGCACAAATAGCAGATAAATTTCTATAATCTTGTTTCCCAACTGCCGTGTGTGTGTGTGTGTGGATAAGGGTGAGGCCAGCCAGCACACATAGGATTTACAGGCTGAGAGATCAGCCAAAGGAGAATTTGAAAGGCAGAGAGCAGTGAGCCATCGATTTTTCTCTCTCACACACACACACACTCACCATCACCAACAACCAGCACCACTGTGTTTCACCTCTGCTGCCATAGCAACAGCTCTGTTGACTCGTGTTGCTCCTGGGAGAGAACTGGAGAGAGGAAAGCTTTACACTCAAACTGATTTAAAAGCACATTCAGTTACTCGGTCACTCACTCACTGTTGCTCTCCGGGCACATATGTGCTTTCAGCTTTGCTGATGCACGATTCAAACACCAACGTATTAAGCCCACATAATCCACAATTTTGCATGCAAGAAGTGAACGTAGGCATCACATAATTATGTACATTATGAAAAATAAATGCTAAAGATTACATTTAACAGGGTAATCAAATAATTAGTGTTTTTAAAGATGAATTGAGTGTTAATTCTGGCAGATAATTGTTTTTAATTTTGTGGTTGATAACTGATAAATTGCTGATTATTGAAATTCTATAATACTTCTAAAAAAAATATGTACAACTAAAACGCACTTAAATAAAATTTATAATTGTGTATGATAAAAGTGTTTTTAGATTAGAAAGTCAAACAATCAAACAAAATTTGAGCAGATGTATTACAATATTTATTATAATGTTTCGGTTAATAAATGGCTGACATTAAAATACGTAAATTAAGTATAACACTTTTAATCTAAAAATGTACAAGTAAAACACACTAAAAAATGTAATTAATAATTTTGTTTGCCAAAAGTGATTTTAGGCAACACAACCTTATAGTGTGCAATATGAAATGTGTATATTCATTTTGAGATTTGTTAAATATTACATTTTATTTAAATGAGCATCAGATGTAAAAACTGGGGGAAATTAGTATGTACAATTAAATATAAAATATCTGCGTACTGAAATAAATAATAAAAAAGTCCTCAAAAAAGTTGTCTGATAGCTTGCAACATTGTGCATCTCAAAAATAAATACAGAGATATTTGCATAAAAAGGCATCAAGATACATCAGCCCACACATTTCATATATCCTTCTGTAGCTTGGTCACACATTGTGTATAGATACAGCTACTGTATTTACAGCAGAAAAGATGTATTGCTTCCTGCACCGCATGGTGACCGGCATTAGTTTTTACTGTGCGCAGCATGGTTTTGGTTTTATGTTGGAAGATGAAGTGCTTGTTTGGTTTTTATTTCAGACGAGATAAGTCTGTGTGATCCATCTTTACTGGAGGTTGGACTCAGAGTGTGTTTGGTCCCTACAGTGGGGAAGAGCGTGTGTAATAACCTCTTAAAGCCCCTTACACTCCCCCACATACTTTGTGTAGAGGGTGATGGATACTAGCATTAAATCCATGCAGCGACTGCATGCTGATCTCTCTCTCTCTCTCTCTCTCTCTCTCTCTCTCTCTCTCTCTCTCTCTCTCTCTCTCTCTCTCTCTCTCTCTCTCTCTCTCTCTCTCTCTCTCTCTCTCTCTCTCTCTCTCTCTCTCTTCCACTTGCATGCACTGCACACATTTACCATTCTCATTCATCTACATTCTGTGCACTGTCTATCTCGAGCCTGCTGCTTTTGTCAATGTCATCAGTCACATTACAGTGGAACAGAATGCTGGGGAAAAAGATATATCAAATATTTTTACTGTAAATACCACTGGAACAAGCTTTTTGCCTAATCTTATGTGGCCATGCAGGGAGTAAGCAAATGAGCCATGCTTCATTATGCAACACTTATCTGTTCACAAAGTGTGTATGTGAATGTTTGTGTTTTTATTTAATCACATATAGGCAACATTTAAAGGGATAGTTCACCCAAAAATGAAAATTCTGTTACTGCTTGCTCACCTTCATGTCGATCCAACCCTGTATTTTTTCTGTGGAAAAGAAGATATTTTTTGGTCCAAACAATGATAACCCCAAACAACCCCAGAGTCAATGGGGTCCAATCTTCTATAGTCCAAATTTTCTTTAAAATATGTGCCGTGTTCCTCAGAATAAAGAAAGTCATACAGGTTAGGAATGACTTGAGATTGAGTTAATGATAGTTTAATTTATATTTGTGGGTCCTTTAAGGACTCTTTGATGAGGCAAATGTTAGCATACAAACTAAATGATCATCATTCAGGTATATTCAAGTGATGTAAAATCAAAAAATCAGACCAGAAAAAGTAATTCTAGCAGATTTATTGCAACACATGTTCAATTTATCATTCCAGTGCACAGTAGATGGATGCTGCATGAGTAAGTGTAGTTTTCATAGATATTTTTGCAACGTCTGCTTGGGTATGATGAATGGTGGGAATACATGGTGTTTTGAGTGCTTTCAGGGTGGTGTTTAGTGTGAAGAGTTACCTTTTTATCCTGTTCTCTCTTTCCTCTCGAGTTCTGCAACACTTGCAGCCACTGGTGTGTGTCTATCACTTCTCTGCACACCTGCAAAGCATCTATGCTAGTCCAGCTGGGCCACTGGCCATTTCTAACAAGAGGAGAGGGCCATCTGGAGATGACATGCAGAGACTCATATACACAACACATGCTAACATACACTCACACAAACATGCATGAAGACAGACAGACAAATACACTGGCCTCAAAAAGTATTTAGACAGTAGGCATTATATAACAAAATATTTTTAGCACACAAAAGTGTACATCTTTGAGTAATACACAGTGGTGTTTCGTTTCTGAATGAAGTGTTTTAAGTGAATGACCAATGATAGAAAAGCCAATTCATAGAGAGACATTAGGTGTGTTCGAATTGAAGCGGCACTGCGCAGACCAATCTGTGTATGACATCAAAGTACAGTGAGAGCGATTAAAGAGCAGACGAATCCACACATTTCCGAATCACTCTCATGGTACTTTGATGTTGTACACCAGTCGGTCTGCGCAGAGCCACTTCAAGTCAAACACACCTATTTACTTAGATCCTGAATGAATCAGCATTTGAACTAATCGAATAAATTAAAAAATTACTCAATGGCTGCGTCCAAAAACTTAGGCGGGTGACTTGTTGCCTTGCTGCCCTATCAGGCTATGACGTTTGCGTTTGCAAACGAAAAAAAAAAAAATTATCATATTTTAGGGATAGTTTGCCCAAAAATGAAAATTCTGCTTATTTATATTTACTCACCCTCATGTCGCTTCATACATGTATGACTTTATTTATTTTGCAGAAAGATATGTTGATATATTACTTTATATATTTTGAAGAATGTTTGTAACCAAACTGTTTTGCTCTGTAAATTTTAACATCGATTCAGCTTCTGAGTTATTTCTAAAACTAATTTTTGTAATGTCTATTTGATGCTTTTCTCATTTAACACAATAATGACTTTAAATTATCTTTTGGGGTAATTTCTCAGCCAAATTATATGTGTAATTCATTTAATGCATTTTTGCTTAATATTTTTTTCTTTTTTTCAACAAACAAGCAAAAAAAAAAAAAAAAAGTACTGTCCCTAAACGTTTGAACGGTAGTGTATAGATCCATTCTTGTTTATCACTACCACTTTGCTGTTCACACATGCATGGTGTGTCATTTTCCAGTGCGTAAACATGCCAACCATTGGGAGAGAAGTACCTATTGACCAATTATATGCAAATAAGACATATGGAAGCGTTGATAGTATATCTTAGCGTTAGTTTCTCCATGTTTACTGGTGATCAGGAATCAGATCATGCAGTAAAGATTACACAGACACATTTGTATAAAGCTCTTAGTTGGCAACATCATGCAAGGAATTTCTGTCTACATAAATGGATAGAAGATGTTTTACTCTCTGTATGGAGAGCGATTTCACTATGGGCCTCAATCTGGATGGATCACAATAGAAAAATTAAATTTTCAGTTTGCTTGTGTGTGTTCCAGCTATGAATGTATGTTATCTGAAGAGCAAGAGTGAAAGTCAGAGAGAGCTTGAAAATTAGACTGGCACATATGAGCAAAATCGATCATAGATAAAAGGCGTTTGTCTGACGTTGTTTACAAGGATAATGGGCTGACAGGCAGCACATATAAATCATGTGGAATAAGGGCATGTGTCAAACAAACAGAGTGAAGAGCGACGGTCACGAATCCTCGCTTCACCCTGCTCAATTCTGTTTGCACACCGTTCTTTCTACCTCCCTGGCCAGGCTCAATACAATTAAAGCACTTTTCACATGACAATTAATGCTCATTTGCATACTCAATTGCACTTTTTTTTGCATCCTGTCCTTTCTATGTTGTGTGAAAGTGGTTGCCATGGAGACTAACCTGGTGTAAGGTACAGATAATTTTTTTGAATGTTTGCTTTGCTTGTGCAAATGTAATTATTTTATTTGGGTAAGACAGTTTGAGTGGCTATTTTCAAAATGGACCACAGGTTATTTTTAAATGCATTGCAGATTTATTAAAAGGAATCTAAAATTCACCTTCATTGTTTCGCTCAAAGTAAAAGCAGGGAAGGGTTCTTGAACGTGAAGTAATTACATATGTATCTTGTTTTCCCACCTTACTTGACAACATCACACATTCATCAGTGTATTAGCAGGTACAAGAGAAAATTAATGTCATATTTAACCCTGCAGTTATGTTTTACAGACTGTCTGCAGAAAGGTCAAGACCTTTCAAACACTTCTTAATAAGACATTGCCTTTTCCCATTAACAATGCTTACATGGGCAAACTTTTAATGACTTGGTTAGATGTGGAAAGTCATATTTAAATCATTACACACACCCCCTGACAAAACAAAAACTCCAGAATTATCATAGCGTGTCATAAATCAGTTACACTGTGATGTACAGATAGCATGAAAGGCTGTAAGCTTTGATCTTTATTGTTGGGAAAATGATGACTGAATCTAAGAATATAGAGGTCCTTGCATGCAGTTTACTATTTGCTTTACTACTATATGTTCTAATGTTACACTATCAGCATGGTTTTCAAACTTCAAACTATTATTTTATATATAAAATTATATATATATATATATATATATATGTGTGTGTGTGTGTGTGTGTGTGTGTGTGTGTGTGTGTGTGTGTGTGTGTGTGTGTGTGATTATTGATTCGCTGATGGATAGCATGTTTATAAAGTTTACATATGCTTAAATGTGACAAAACAGGGTGGCATATACGAGTTTGTAGGGCTGAATAGTCCTTCTCAACCTGATTCCTGACTGTTTACAGGACCTTGCAGTATTGAGGAAGGCCTAAAAAGTCCATCCCCAGGAGCTGGTTTGATATTTCATAAAAAGCTGTGTCCAATTATCCAGAGGAAGTGATATTTGAGTGAATATGTATAAATATCCCATCGTGGATGTATAGTAGAGTACAGCACATTCTGTTCTGTCACCTGTGCCACTGTGGACTCATTCCTAGATCTCTCTTTGATTTAATCTCTAAAACCGTTCACTCTGTCCACTCACCTTTAAATCATTCCTCCTCCATGATTTTCCCTCATATATCTGTTCCCCTATTTCTGTCTTTGTACATGTGTTTTATCTATATCCATCTATTTCAGTCACAGCTCTTGTCTCTACTTTGGTTTACCAGGGCTGCTGTTACAAGGGCTTCCTCCCTGTCCTTTCCTGGTTTCCCTTTACACATCTATCTGGCTTTCTTCCTTCATCTCTCCCCCCAGCTTCACTCCGTCACTTCTCTTTTATCCCAGGGTTTCTCTGTTCTTTATTAGTGCTGGCCATCTCTAGGCACAAGATCAGTGATGTACCTAATAGCCTAATTAGGAGAATAAAACAGCACTCTACCAATACAATGGAAATGTCAGACCGCAAGCTATAATTTGACTTCCGCGTCGGTGAAAGGGCGCAGTGAATTTACCCTGGTGACGGGCAACGGCTCAGCTGGGCCTTTCTCTCTCACCTTTATCTAAATGTCAGTCAGGAATCAGCGGAGAGGAGGGCGGCTATGCCGAGATGGAAGATATGGGTGGTTGGTTCCCACATTCACTAACTAAAGGGGTTTTGTTGATGAGCGAGTGGGGTTTTGTACAAAAACAATTACACCCATAGAGCATCCCCTGAGATGAACTCTCTCACTGATTAAACACAGATCACCAATCTCTTGAAAACTTTCTGAGGATCACTCAAGTGAGCCTGAGGTGCTTTTTGATCGTTTGAGTGCTTTGTAACTTTGACCGCTTCGAGTCTCATGGGCTCGAGAATAACTGAATTAATAGAAGTGTTCACTGTAGAAGCGTTGCGGTCTGACCTGCTTGGTGCATGTGAAAATAACTGCTCACCTGCATTACCCGTGGCCTTTGACTAGCTAAATGTCCAGGTCGGTTTCTGGGCTCACGGATGAATAAATGTTGGCAAACGGCCAAAAAAATTACCTTGGAAAACAACAGATTGACTGAGGCTCCTGGGAACAAACAACTTGATGAAAGACAAGACTATAGCTCTTAAGACAATGGCTATTTCATGTGCACACGACTACATGGTTTCCCTTAGGAGTCAACAGGCTTTAACAATTAATAAAAACTGTGGTAAATTACCATTTATGCAATCGCTTTTCACTGTCATCTGAAAAGAGAAAAGTCTTATTTGGGAGCGATTAATGATAACACTAGTGTAGATTAACACAATTGTTCCTTGTTTCTACAACACATTTACTGTGGTGCTATGAACTCTTTAGTTGCTATTAACACTGCAATGACTAATGAAATGATGTTGTGTGATTTTACTGATATTATACATGTTCTTTTAAAAATAAGGGGGACATACACCACTGTACAAAAGTTTGGGGATAGTATTTTGTTTTGAAAGAAATTAATGCATTTTATTTTGCAAGTATGCATTAAATTGATCAAAAGGGACAGTAAAGGCATTTACGGTGTTAAAAGTTAAAATATTCTTTTGAACTTTCTATGTATCAAAGTATCCTGATAAAACAAGAATGTATCACGGTTTCCACATATTAAACAGCACGGCTGTTATTTTAAATTGATAATAATTAGAAATGTTTCATGTGACACTGGATCATGTGACACTGAAGACTGGATAAAAGTCTGATGAAAATTTTGCTAGACAAGTCCCCCTCAATGATTTGACATTTTAGCTAGGCTACATACACAGTTTAACACTGAAAGAGAGTGAGGTAAGATATAAATAGTGAAACATTTAATACATGTCAACTTTTTTACAATATAAATGTTAAATAACCGAGAGTAACATCAAGGGATGCGAACAAGCCTACTCGATTTTTTCTCAAATAGGCCTATGGCAGTTTTGAGCTGAAAATTAACGTGATTATGCCAATTAACACCGCACAGACAAACGCCAACAAACAAGTTGGCCATTGAATTTAGAATTTTATGAAAAATAACTGTCATGTTTACACTGCCCCAACAGACACCAACAAATGCTGATTGAACATGTTCAGAGGGTAGAAATCAAACCTCGACCAATGGCAACCGACCCCCAAAATGCGTGTTTGTTGCCATTTGTCTGTGTGGTGTGAACTGTGTGGTGTTTCGCTTTCAGTCAGTTACTCCAAGTTACGTCAGTGACTGACGAATGAGGGTTTCGCTTAGAAGCCAATCACCTTCGAGTTCTACAAAACGAGCCAATGGCAAAACAATGCCATGGGTCTGCAGAATTTGTATAGCGAAACTCCGCCCCATCTCGTGGGTATAAAAGGAGCTGCGCGAGCAATTATGTTTTTGCTTCGGAGCCGAGTGTTTCCTTCACTTCTCTCCGCTGCAAGCTGTCTATGAGTTCTGAGACATGAGACGAGTGACTCTTCAGCGGTGTGGGTGTGACGGTATGTTCCAGCAAGATCGCACTCCTGCTGCTGGTCTGTGCAGAGATCTGCCAACAGTGTATGTTTCTCCCTGGGCCCGTCAGTACTGCTGTTGAAGTTTCATCCTTTCTAAAAGAGCTGCAAGCGGCGCTTCTTCTTAAAGATGTCTCACCCGTGTATTTCTGGGTGCGGTAGACGGATTGATACCGCTGATGGGCACAAGCGCTGCCTGGTATATTTGGGCTTAAATCACGCTCAGGCAGCATTCGTGGATGAGTCATGTTATCATAATGCTGCAATTGAGACTCAATGACCTCCGTAGAGGTGGAGTATGCCCCTGTCATGTGTGCGGAGTTCGCCACCCTACTGGCGAAGGGTGCATTCGAGGCCGTCCTTCCAGCCGAGATTAAGTCCGGCTTCTACAGCCCCTACTTCATTGTACCCAAGAAGAGCGGTGGGTTACGACCAATCCTGGACCTGCACGTCTTAAACTGAACCCTTCACAGGCTTGCATTGAAGATGTTGACAGCCAAACGCATTTTTGAATGCAGCGAATTTTTTGACATTTTTGAATTTGCTGCGATCGACCTGAAGGACGCGTACTTTCATGTCTCCATTCTTCCTCGACTTCCTAGACCATTTCTTTGGTTTGTTTTCGAAGGCAGGCATACCAGTACACGGTACTCCAATTCTGGTAAGCCCTGTCTCCTCGCGTCTTCACGAAGGTTGTCAAAGGTCGACAGACCGTCACCCCATGGTCGAACCTCTCCTTTCTACGGGCCGGAGTGCCCTTAGAATGAGTGTCCAA
This sequence comes from Gila orcuttii, assembly GCA_026230005.1. Lineage (NCBI taxonomy): Eukaryota > Metazoa > Chordata > Actinopteri > Cypriniformes > Leuciscidae > Gila > Gila orcuttii. The sequence goes on along the minus strand of JAPDVR010000016.1, from coordinate 17,541,759 downwards.
GCATGTTGTTGTGTCAACAGATGCCTCAGCCACGGGTTGTCCAATGTGCAATGGACATGCTTCCGCGGGCTCCTAGACAGGACCCCAGCGCCTTTGGCATGTCAATTGCCTCGAGTTACTGGCAGTACACTTAGCTCTGCACCGTTTACGGACGTTGCTCAAGGGCAAGTACGTACTAGTCAGTTCAGACAAATTGGCGACAGTAGCGTACATTAACCGTCATGGTGGTCTAAGCTCCCGCCGTATGTCGCAACTCGCCTGCCTTCTCTTGTTATGGAGTCACAAGTGTCTGAGGTCGCTTTGTGCCATTCACATTCCAGGCAAACTTAATCGTGCAGCCGACAAGCTCTCACGACAAAGCTCATGTCCCGGTTCAGCTGATTTAGGAATACTTCAGCGACGCACAGGTAGATCTGTTTGCCTCCACAGACACTTTCCACTGCTGCTGATTTTACTCCCTGACCGAGGGGACCCTCGGCACGGATGCACTAGCACACAGCTGGCCGCTGGGCCTCCGCAAATATGCGTTTCCCCCAGTGAGCCTTCTTGCACGGGTCCTTTTGGTTGCATCTCATTGGCCCAGCAGGACTTAATTCTCCGAACTGGTGCCCCTCGCGACAGCCCCTCCCTGGCCAATCCCTCTGAGGAAGGACCTCCTTTCTCAGAGACGGGGCACCCTCTGGCACCCGCATCCTGATCTGTGTATCCTGCATGTGTGGGTTCTGGATGGGACACGGAAGGTTTGAGTACCCTACCACCTCAGCTGGTGGCTAACATCACTTCAGCTAGAGCCTTATCCACGAGACATACCTATGCTCTGAAATGGAACCTCTTCGTCACCTGGTATTCACCTGGTGCCGAGAAGATCCCAGAAAATGCCTGATCAGGTCTCTGCTCTCCTTCCTCCAAAAAGGGTTGGAACGAAGGCTGTCTCCTTTCAACCTCAAGGTTTATGTGGCTGTGATCTCTGCACACCATGGCCTTGTGGAGTCTAAGATGGTAGGACAGCATAACCTGGTCGTCAGGTTCCTTAGAGGGGCTAGGAGATTAAATCCTCCTCGCCCTCTACCCATGCCCTCTTAAGACCTTGCAGTGGTACTATCTGCGCTGCAGAGAGCTCCCTTCGAGCCATTGCACTCAGTCAAGCTTAAATGCCTCTCTATGAAGGTGGCGCTCCTGGTTGCTTTGGCCTCCATCAAGAGGTTAGGGGACCTGAAGACATTTTCGGTTGACAAGCGTGCCTGGAATTCGGGGCCGGCTGACTCTCACGTGATATGAGACCCCGGCCTGGATATGTGCCCGAGGTTCCAACCACTCCTTTCAGGGATCAGGTGGTGAATCTGTAAGAGCTGCCCCTGGATGAGGCAGACCCAGATTGGCACTTCTCTGTCCAGTACACGCCCTTCGTGCTTAAGTAGACAGAACGCAGTGTTTCAGGACCTCAGACCAGCTCTTTGTCTGTTTCGGTGGGAAGCTGAAGGAAAAGGCTCTCTCCAAGCAGAGGTTGTCTCACTGGATAGTGGGCACTATTGTCTTGGCATACCAGGTTCAAGGCCTGCCATGCCCCCTACGGGTGAAGGCACACTCCACTAGGAGTGCGGCTTCCTCCTGGGCTCTAGCGTATGTCGCCTCGCTAACAGACATTTGTAGAGCTACAGGCTTGGCGAAACCTGACACATTCTCAAGATTCTACAATCTCAGAGTGGAGCCAGTGTCCTCCCGTGTACTCGGTTCCTGTAGCCAGTAAGTAGGAGCTGCTTGGTGTCATCGCTTGCTTCGCTATTCCACTCCAAGGAGTGGATCCGTGCGTTATTTTACTCAGGTGAGTTTCTCTGTGAAGCCCTGGGCTCCTCCAGCACTGTTGATGTTGACACCAGAGTGCATGCCAGTGGCAGCCCTCGTGTCAGGCTAGGTGCCTCCGTGTGCATGGTTCCCCCGTTGGGCAACCCCCACATGTGTATTTCCACGGTAATTCTCTTTGAGCATGTGTCTTTTCCTTGGCAGGACCACCTTGCCACCCTTGGGGTGGAAACTTCCACCCTGCGAGCTTGATACCTCAGAGTGTTCCATATGCATCCCGATCGGGGGTCATGTGTGTATTCTATAAGACCTCCTTGCTGGCAGGCATTGTGTTGCATATTTCCACGTTGCATATTTCCACGTGGATATGTGGATATGCTATATCTCAGTGTACCTTGGAATAATGTGTTAAGCCTAGCCCTTCTTCCGTGCTAGTTTCACGACAGGGAGCTGAGACTTGCTGTGGCGTGATTATATAGGGACCCCCATTCGTCAGTCACTGACGTAACTCGGAGTGACTGACTGAAAGGGAACATCTCGGTTATGTATGTAACCCTCGTTCCCTGAAGGAGGGAATGGAGACGTTACGTCCCCCTGCCACAACCGCTGTACCGCTGGAACAGCTGGGTGTTCAGTCTCGGCTCCTCAGCAGATAACATAATGCAAGATCGCTTGTGCAGCTCCTTTTATACCCACAAGGTGGGGCGGAGTTGCGCTTTGCAAATTCCGCAAATCCATGGCATTTTTTTTTGCCATTGGCTCGTTTTATTGAACTCGAAGGTGATAGGCTTCTAAGCGAAAACCCCATTCGTCAGTCACTGACGTAACGTCTCCGTCCCTCCTTCAGGGAACGAGGGTTACATACGTAACCAAGATGATTCACGTCATTCTGAACTCTTTCCTCACCAAACATGGAATTTCCCTTTTTTTTTCAAACATGGAATTTCCCTTCACCTATTTGTGAAAAAATGCTTCCCCACCAAATGTGGAATTTTCTGTGTTTCCGGGTTTTGACTGTTATACGGTAGAGGGCGCTATGACGCAGCTTTTGAAAGAGTACTGAATATTCTGATCAAAACACATGCAAAGATGACGCAGAAACAAGCGATCTCATTTGTAATCATGCATATGTAAAATAACGCGATCATCAACATTAAACAGCATATAAATCTGTTACTGAATGAAATGTCGACCCAGGACGAGTTACAGGACTGTGCAAGCATTAGGGATGTTGATGGACTCCATTTACTCCATCTATGTTTAGATCATCTTTCTGAATCCCATCCAGACGTAGTCTTTGACACAAATGCGATTTTATCAGCTTTTTGCTAAAAATGTTGCTTTTTTATGAAACTTACCCACATTCAAGTGTTGATTAAAGGGGTGGTAAAGTATGATTTCACTTTTCTAACTTTAGCTAGTGTGAAATGTTGCTGTTTGAGCATAAACAACATCTGCAAAGTTACAACGCTCAAAGTTCAAAGCAAAGGGGACTACAAAGGACTACAAAAAATGGCTGGTAGGGACTACACGACATTCCTCCCGGGTTTAGTGACATCAGCAACCCTAAAATGTACATACACCCCACCCCCGGGAACACGCAGTCCATGTTGAGGAGAGCAAAAGTTGTTGTATAAGAGTGTATTTGTGAGACAGCTCAAATTTTAGCATCCTTCTTTTCACATGCAATAGAAAGTCACTCTGTGTGCATCTCACAACAGTTCCTATACGAGCGATTTATAGATTAACATGACAGAATATCCTAATTGAAGGTAGTTAACTCCACATCAGCAACATAAATTCATCAACTGACCATTCAGAGATGTCCTGTTGCATTCTACATGTTGTCACTTCTTCTTGAGTCTCTCTATCTTTGTCTGACTCCGTTTTAACATTAAAGGCAGAACAGTTTCTGTCATTTTAGTGTGTCTGCGTGAAGTAATCGCTCTGCTAACACACAAGAGATCTTGAAACCCCGCCCTCTGCAGCAGCTCATTTGCATTTAAAGGGCCAGGCACAAAACGTGACAACTTTAACATGCTATATAAAAATATCTGTGGGGTATTTTGTGCTAATACTTCACACACACACACACACACACACACACACACACACACACACACACACACACACACACACACACACACACACACACACACACACACACTCTCTCTCTCTCTGGGGACATCAGAGATTTATTTTACATCTTGTGAAAATGCCATTTTACCACCCCTTTAAAAAAAATGCATGAAGTTAGAATAAAGCAGGTTTTTTTTTTTTTTTTTAAAGGCAAAGTCTGTTCTTTCTTTTGATATATTGCATGTTCATTCATAAAAAAAAAAAAACTATATATATCTGTGGGCCATGACATTTTTGTGAAAATTATCAAAAACGCTGGCTAGCAACTTTAAAAAAAAAAAAAATGCTAGAGGGGAAAGACTTAAGTGAGTGTGTAGGAGAATTTTTATTTTTTTATATATACAGGTCCTTCTCAAAAAATTAGCATATTGCGATAAAGTTAATTATTTTCCATAATGTAATGATAAAAATTAAACTTTCATATATTTTAGATTCATTGCACACCAACTGAAATATTTCAGGTGTTTTATTGTTTTAATACTGATGATTTTGGCATACAGCTCATGAAAACCCAAAATTCCTATCTCAAAAAATTAGCATATTTCATCCTACCAATAAAATAAGTGTTGTTAATACAAGAAAAAAGTCAACCTTCAAATAATTATGTTCAGTTATGCACTCAATACTTGGTCGGGAATCCTTTTGCAGAAATGACTGCTTCAATGCGGCGTGGCATGGAGGCAATCAGCCTGTGGCACTGCTGAGGTGTTATGGAGGCCCAGGATGCTTCGATAGCGGCCTTAAGTTCATCCAGAGTGTTGGGTCTTGCGTCTCTCAACTTTCTCTTCACAATATCCCACAGATTCTCTATGGGGTTCAGGTCAGGAGAGTTGGCAGGCCAATTGAGCACAGTAATACCATGGTCAGTAAACCATTTACCAGTGGTTTTGGCACTGTGAGCAGGTGCCAGGTCGTGCTGAAAAATGAAATCTTCATCTCCATAAAGCTTTTCAGCAGATGGAAGCATGAAGTGCTCCAAAATCTCCTGATAGCTAGCTGCATTGACCCTGCCCTTGATAAAACACAGTGGACCAACACCAGCAGCTGACATGGCAACCCAGACCATCACTGACTGTGGGTACTTGACACTGGACTTCAGGCATTTTGGCATTTCCTTCTCCCCAGTCTTCCTCCAGACTCTGGCACCTTGATTTCCGAATGACATGCAACCACTGAGCAACAGTCCAGTGCTGCTTCTCTGTAGCCCAGGTCAGGCGCTTCTGCCGCTGTTTCTGGTTCAAAAGTGGCTTGACCTGGGGAATGCGGCACCTGTAGCCCATTTCCAGCACACGCCTGTGCACGGTGGCTCTGGATGTTTCTACTCCAGACTCAGTCCACTGCTTCCGCAGGTCCCCCAAGGTCTGGAATCGGTCCTTCTCCACAATCTTCCTCAGGGTCCGGTCACCTCTTCTCGTTGTGCAGCGTTTTTGCCACACTTTTTCCTTCCCACAGACTTCCCACTGTGGTGCCTTGATACAGCACTCTGGGAACAGCCTATTTGTTCAGAAATTTCTTTCTGTGTCTTACCCTCTTGCTTGAGGGTGTCAATGATGGCCTTCTGGACAGCAGTCAGGTCGGCAGTCTTACCCATGATTGCGGTTTTGAGTAATGAAACAGGCTGGGAGTTTTTAAAAGCCTCAGGAATCTTTTGCAGGTGTTTAGAGTTAATTAGTTGATTCAGATGATTAGGTTAATAGCTCGTTTTGAGAACCTTTTCATGATATGCTAATTTTTTGAGATAGGAATTTTGGGTTTTCATGAGCTGTATGCCAAAATCATCAGTATTAAAACAATAAAAGACCTGAAATATTTCAGTTGGTGTACAATGAATCTAAAATATATGAAAGTTTCATTTTTATCATTACATTATGGAAAATAATAAACTTTATCACAATATGCTAATTTTTTTAGAAGGACCTGTATATATATATATATATATATAATTTGTGGGAAATTGAGTTAATAGCTGTTAAAAGACACAGCTCCTCCCAAGACTTGTCTGAGAAATGGAGGATGGCAAAATTTGGTAGGATTGGTCATTAATGTTTTAAAGCAGGGTTTACTGAAAGCTCAGTTGGAAAACCAGCACAAGAGTGAAACTTTACTCACAAAATTTACTGTGACTGACAGAATATTAAAAATGAAAAGGTGATAAAGTTTAGAGGAATGAATCTGGTAGTAATGTGATTACACATTATATAACCATTCACATAAGAAAATATATCTTATGTAACTGTTGTAAAGGTTACCGATATGTGATAACAAGAATGACTGAATGATGAATTTCTTACTGCAAGTTACAATAACACAGAACTGACACCTATAATGAGCTATTGATGAACTACTAATGCAATCTCCATATACAGAAACAGAAATGAATATGTGTCTTTGTTGGCTCAATCCTGAAGTGGCAATTTAGTATAGATTTTATTTCGGCAGACTTTAAATCGTCTCCTACTAGTTTGACACACATTTTCACTACTGCAGTTCTTCCTGAATGCATCCCATTGTCCTCTCAATAATCTGTTAATTGAAGTGACCCAACAACGGGTGTGGACATTTGCATTGTCCAAACAATGAAAGACGGGCGGAGTGTTTGAAATTTGTTTAGAAACATTCATTATTTTTGTGTCATGTTTGTTTGAAAGATCTTACCAAAGGTGAAGAGTGTAATTTCAGCGCCATTAGTGGCACCAGACACACTTCACCTTCAGTAAGATCTTTCCAGCACACATAATTATAGTTGTGACATACGGCCACCCCTCTCAGCTAGCTCGCAACAGTACACACAAGTGAAGTGTCCACTTCTGTGATACCAACTTGTGGGGCAACATAGAGTTATACAAAGATATACATTATCATATGATGAGTCTTCCTATGTCCATGCATTCACGTGTGTTTGCAAATAAAATGTTAATGTGTGTGGGAGTATGTGTTGAGAGAGAGATTAACATGTTGAATTATTCATCCTCTTGTTGGAGTTAATAACAGTGGCGTATCAGGGGGATCGGGTCTGATGGTTGTTTGTTCTATGATAAGCTGACAGAGTTCTTATCTCACGGGCCAGTGCTAAATTAGGCATCCCACCCCCCCACCCCGATACAAATCTCTAATGCTTGCTTTGCCTTCTCCCCAATACCAAAGAGTCAAAGCTCACCATGGACCAGAATCGAAATTAGGTTGAAATTGAAGTCAAAGGGCAAAAATGCATTCATGCGGCTGTGGTACGTCAAAATGAGTCAGCGAGGTGTGTAGCTGAAAACTAGCAGCAGCAGTCTGTGTGTGTATGTGTGCCCATGTCAATTTTTCTGACAGTAAGCAGGTACACGGTCTCATTAGTACGGATTATTTAAAGCACTTCCTGCTGCCTGTGGCTTCATCCACAAGTGTGACTCCTATGTGTCTGCGTTATACCTCCTTCATTTTCACTCACTCAGTGCATCTGAGTCTATTCGTTCTGTCCAAAAGGCGAGACCCATAATTCCGAAGTCGGCCTTGCTTCAAAGTGACATGCATTAATTACAGACTTCTAAACACCTGAAAGGCAAAAGGACAGCAGGTCTCACATTCCTCTAAAACAGGGGTGTCCAAACTCGGTCCTGGAGGGCCACTGTCCTGCAGAGTTTAGTTCCAACTTGCCTCAACACACCTGCTTGTAAGTTTTTAGCATGCCTAATGACCTTCAACAGCTAATCAAGACCTTGATTAGCGGTTTCAGGTGTGTTTAATTGGGGTTGGAGCTAAACTCTGCAGGACAGTGGCCCTCCAGGACCGAGTTTGGACACCCCTGCTCTAAAATTACCGTCCGAACAAGAAAACGCCCAACTTGCGTTCATTTTCACGCTATTAATATTGGCAATAATTCTCTCGTTCCTGGTTATACAGACAAGAAGAAACAATCCTTTTTTTAATGGAACAGTGTGAGGCTTCCATTCTCGGAGCTCAGCTGTGCTGGTGAACTAATTTCAGAGTGCTGTACCTGTAATTCTTCTGAGGAAATGAGGAAAGTCTAGTCTCTGAATTTAAATAATCTACACCTTGAGACAAAGGGACCAACCAGCACTTTGCAAATGAACAGTCCATCAGCCAGTTTAACACACTCAAATTCAAGTCGCATTGAACGGGGACTGAATCATGATATGATTCATTCTCCCTTCAATGTGACTCTTGAGTTAAAGTTGCTGATGGACTGTTCCTTTTTAAAACCCCTGGTTGGACCTTTTGTCTCAAAATGTAGATTATTTAAATTCAGAGACCAGTGGAGAGACCTCTCCTTCTTTCCAGGAGACAGGAAACCAGATTAAAGCCCTTTTTACAACAAGATTGATAAGGAAAGAAAATTATAACGGTATATCAGCATCCACACCAGCAGACAATATCATTCTGCTTATTATAAACGCATGCTGCAGTTTTTTGTCTGCCACTTTAAATGCTTCGGTTTTATCAGCTGGAAAAAAATCTTTCTGAAAGTGATTCTAGCGAGATCGTTTCTCTGCGCCGTTATTGTTACTGTATTTGTAGTGTAGACTCTATTCTTTTATATTTAGAATGATTTTTAGAACTATATTTTTATCGTTATCCTTCCTGTTGTAAATGGCCTATAGGACTGGCTTAAACTTGCAGTTAAATAGTGAATAGCCCCCCATTCAATATATACTGTATATTGAGTTACTCTACACTTCTGTGACTCCGTATAAGCTATATTGCATATAGTGTGTACTGGGGCACAAATCTGACAGTGTGTCTTTAATAAACATTTTAAGATATTAATTTTACATCATGAGACCAGGAAGTGTTGTGACCCTGTGTCATTGTTTTAACAGTTCAACCAATTAAAAAAGAGGAACCCCCCCCCCCCCCAACTCCCCAACTATGTTAAACCACTTTAAACTGTCTAGTTCTGCTTTTTTTTTTTTTTTTTTTTGCATTTCAGAGTCTGTGTAACTAGGAACCTATATCGATGATGTAACCAGATGGTGAAATTGCTTATCTGTCTGTGAAAGAACAAAAAAGTACAATGGTAAGCAGCACACTTAGTTCAATTTATCTCATGAACGTCGTAACGTGTAGGCCATTAGTTTGGTTCACCGTGGGTGTGTAATAATTATTCCTTTTGTGACCTCTAGATGCCGCTAAGAGCACAATGAACATTTCCTCCTGCGCTCCTGTACAGTTGCGTTTATGGATCTGAGAATTTCCCCCTCTCCCTCCTACTTAGTGCCCTCATGACAGCGTGATAAACTACATAATATAATTTCACATGGTGTGTTGACGCAGCTTATCCCTTTAAACAAAGTCGAGAGTGATTGAAACCCGCGCCGAGTCGAAACATTTCGACGTAGCTATGACTAAATCGTGCCTGCAATCGCAACTCTCATGCGCGACTATTGTGAATTTTGGTTTGAGTTTCAATTAAACGACAGAGACCCTCAATGGTAGATGGAAAACACGTCTATTTGCATGCCTAATAAGTTTTATATTTTAAGAGTTAGTCGTCATAAATTGGTCATAAAAATGTATTTTAGATTTTCTAGAAGGGGTATGAGAATTGCACCTGCACGGGGGATGCGCGCGCAGCGTGTAAGGGGTTGAAAAGGGGACGGGAATAATTGGTTATTCCGTGGAGTTATGAGACACATTCCAAAGTTTTTCTGCCTGGAAAGAATCGGAGGTATCCTTCTTGGCAGTGTTGCCAGATCACAGAAGAGAAACAACAAGATAAGTGACTTTCCCCACCAAAATGAGAGGGGAGGGGGTTCCAAAAATTAAATCCATATGTTGCATACAATTGTCCATTTAAATCAATTAATAAATCGCAGTGGTACATTAGTATATTCATCAATGGTCGGGAACGTTTTGGTTGTTGGTGAATCACATTCTGTGTGTGGTGTAAATACATTACATAGGCTACCGCATTGACCATGTTGCCATGGTCCTTTGGCCCGTATGCTCTTTGTGTAGGCTACTACTTTTTTGGTAGCACTAACACGTAACACGTCTGACATTTGGATATTAGCCAATAGGCTTATCTGTTCAGGAATAGCATTCAGTGTTTTTGGACATCATATTCATTTGCATAGCCTACTATAAAGTAGCGAAGTATTTGGATGTGGGAATTATGAAGCTAGAGCAAGACTAAAATTGTAAATGACAGCTGCGATTAGTAGGCTAGTTGATCACACTTTAGTCAAAACGCTATGTGTTCCATGGAGCCCCCAAAACACAACTTACCACAACACATATTTATTAGCATTTTTATGACAAAGCAACCCTAGTCGCTTATAATAAGCGGACATGGCAACACTGGGACTTGGTAATGTTTGGGTAAATACGAATGAGGTTTTGTTGTGGAGTCCACACAAGCACGTCTCACAAAGCTCCGCCCTCGACGATTCAAAATGATGTTCTTGTATGAGGGACTCTGAGAGCGAGCGAGCGAGAGAGGGGGAGAGCGAGAGCGCAATCGGTCGGAAATCACTTCACTCTCACATAGGCTATCCACAGAATAGACGCGCACGGTGAGCTGCTGCAAGAGCGCGAGCCCCGGCGTCCTCAGTAATACTGAATGGTGAACTGATGATGAGAGCACGCGCATTGGACACTACCGGACATAGCCGTGGAAGATTTTTTCTGTTTTCACTTGTATGCACAGACAGTTGTTGACTGAAGGCTGAAGTTTTGGAGGATGCTGTCGTGTGGAATTGGACGTTTCGGGATGCTGTGAGCCCGGTCCGGAGTAGCGCTGGTTCGGGGTTTTCCTTTCGTGCGCAAGGAGAGGACACTTCTCTCTGATGTGCGTAACCACCATCAGCCAAGTTACGCGCTCTTATTTTCTGACGTGACACTTTTTTCGATTCAATTTTAGTGAACCATCTGTGTTTAAAAAAGAGGAATTTTAAAGAAAAAGAAAACAAGGGAGCTGACAGCGGAAAAGGGTGCTGTTTTTGTATCGACAGGATTGCGGTGGTGCTGAATTTTGGATTTCCAAAGCACTTGATTTGTGGTGTGGAAAGGGAACACGGCTTTCGGTCCGACGCTATCAGCCAAGGCTAACTAACTGAGAGGAGTAACTATCCGTCAAGGTATATGAGTTTTTTTTTTCTTTCTATTCATACTTACACATTTCCACTGTTTCTCTCCTGCCAATGTATGGGCTCGCCTTTGATTCTTAACATAAAATGAGGTAGGCTAGGAGTCATATAGAGATACTATTCTTTATAGAGGGGTAGTCTATGTGTGTGTGTCTGTGCATGTGTATAAATTGTAATTGTGGTAGAAATATACCACTCGACATAGCCTACTATCACAAGGTTGCGTGATTATTTTATTTATCTTTACAATAAAGGCTGAGCGAATAACTGTAAAGTGCTGCACGCCTCCGATTAAATATCACGAATTTATTGATACCTCAAGTTAACATCGACCGCGGTCGTCCTTAAAGCTGATTAGCGCTCATGTGATATGTTTTCCCTACACTACTGCCATTGATTTTTTTTTTACAAGAAAAGATTTTTCTACCGAGCGCTCTAGTGGATCGCCAATCTCGCTTTCTAGCCTATTACATTTCCACATATAGAAAACTAGCCCTTGACCCATGAATTCACATAGGCTGTATAACATCTTCATCTAGCTCAAGTTCCGGCCAGTGGATCATCACGTAGATTTTAATCGATTCCTTGCTCTCATATTTTCAACTCTTTCTTGTGCGCTCGCGAACGTCCGTCCATAGTCCATGGAAAAAATCTCTGACAGCAAACCCTCACATGAACTGCGCTTACTTGCGTATAAACTTGTTCAACGTTTGAAAGCGCTGATTCTAATTAGTTTTTATATTTTTGTGAACTATTATCGGTAAAACCTTACGTTTAGGCTACTATCTTATTTGGTTAGTCTATTCCTCGCTCCCACAACACCTGTTGCACTCGTTTTTGCGCATTTCTCACGTAGCTCTATTTCCGCCTCAGAGCGTTATGGTTGAAAAATGCTGCTGTTAATTCTAACCCGCAGAATGTCAACTAGTCAACATTTCACGAAACGCAATCATTTCCTTCATTGGTAGCTACTCATTTACCCGTAATGGTGACAAAACAATCGAAAGAACTGCCTGTCATAACAACGGAATCCGGTCTTTCTAGCCGCTCCCGTCGTCGGGTTACTTTTAAACCTGTTCGTCCGGTGCGACTGGTAGAGACAGGTGTGAAAACACGGGAAGGCTTGGGCTTCATTCCGCCCACCTGTGATCGGACATCTCGAATCTTTCTGCGGTTCATCTGTAGGCAAAGCGTTCATACGGATGTAAACTTGCACAGAAGCCCACAATTGCTTGCAAATGATCTGGTCTAACTCGGAGCGTATTCACCCGCAGGTAAAAGTCATTTCCCTTCCTCTCTCATCTAGATCGTGTTCTGTAGGCATCAGCACAAGCACACACACACACACACACACACACACACACACACACACACACACCGGCACTTGGAAGAGCTTATCATGCTGTTTCAGTAGATTATTGATCTGTGGATCTTATAAGCACGTTCTTTTATTTCCCCCCATCCATGTCTATAATATAGCCTACCGAAAATATAGCAAGGCTATTCGTAACTCACTCCGGCGGTTATAGGTGAATGCGATTTGAATGGGGTGGGGGCGCTGACCCCCTTATAAAGACGTGTATTAAGACCACCAAACTTTGGTTCTGACTTGCTTTGGGAGTTTAAATGTATGAACGTTTCCGTGAGATTCAACTTTAGTGGCTTAACCCTTTTGTTGACGTTTGGACACAGGCTACGTGCTTTGTCAACCTCAACTAATTGCGCTTTGTAGGCTATATATTCTATAGAATTTTTCATATAAAAAAAAATAAAGTTGCAAAACACTGAATGATTTGCATTTCGTTCAGTTGATCGTAAAACAACGAGTCACGTCATTAAACTGTCTTTATCTTGATGGGCGTCAGCGCTGCATACGAGTCCAGCAGAAAACTGGAGAAACGAGAAGCTTCACAGCCACATAGACTAAAAAGAAAACGTGAACCGAAACTTCTACGTGTAACCAATTAGACTAAGACATGGGGATGTTTTCTTTGAGGTTAAAATGTGTTACCTCACTTTATTCCAGTATCCTGGTGTAAATGTTTAAATTGGTCTTATTAGAAATTACATAATGCAGATTTGACAGCTTGACATTTAAATATGAAAAAGCCAACATGTCCATGCCATGAGGTACGTTTAATTAGCCATTTCCTCTCACACACACACACACACACACACACACACACACACACACACACACACACACACACACACACACACACACACACACACACACACACACACACACACACACACACACACACACACACACACACATGTTGACAATTCCCACTGTCAAAGCCAACTTGAAATGAGACATTTCTGTGTTCATGGGTCAGCTATATACAAATATCTTTCAGTTCAACATATAGAAAATAATAGTCATCGTCCTTCAACTATGTCTATAAACAATTAATATGCTACTGTACATTTATATTGTTTAAGGAAAAATAATTCATGTCTGTTGGTCAAAACAACCAAATAACAAGATAAGACCCATTGTTGAGCTTTACTGCCCGTCATTATATTCCCATTTTTACAAAACAAATATGCATACATCAAGTAAAAATATTATGCCTATTTTATAGATTTTATTACAACCTCTATGTCTGTGTAACCATAACAGTAGCAATCCCCAGTCTTTGTCTATGGTATCAGTGTGTATGTATGTGTTAGCTGTGTGTAATGGTGTGTGAGAGTTTGTGTGCCAGCCTTGTGACTGGCCAGCTCTCTCTGTGTAACAGACTGGTAGACAGCAGCGGGGCAGCAGTTCATCTCGTCTGAAAGCGGGCGCAGACTAATCTGGCCCCACAATGGCTGAATGAAATAATTAAAGTAATCCTCTGTGCCTCGCACTTGGCTAGGGAGGGGGGCCGTGGACCACCCATCCTGAACGGGTCACTGAGCGCCATGGAGCTGGTGGCCCGTAGAGCCTGGATGGCTGCAGCCAAGGACAAAAGCTCAACTCCGTGGCTGTGGGTGCTGGCATCAAAGTCTTGAATCACAAAGCACACAGTATTTAGGATGTGGTTGGTTAGTGTTTGTCACCTGCTACTATTTATTTTAGTTTCAGGTGGTTTCATTTAAATTGTCTCCATTAGAATGAGTAAACATGAATGCATTTTATTCTAAGGAGCTTACACACTTTTTCGATTTCGTTGCTGATTAATCGGCAGCATTACTCAGTTGGTGAGTCTATCGGCTCACCTCATGCAACTGTAAGCAAATAATTCTTCAGCTTCTCTGCTTTATTTTTCGAAGAGACTTCAGCTGTGTACTAAAATGTCAGTTGAGCCGGTTGAGTTAACCATTAACCTGAGACAGATGCTGCACTCTTACTTCATTCTGAGTCAATCATTCTCCTGGCTTCAGACAAGAACTGACTCCTGAACCCTCATAAATGTCAGCGCTTTAATTTAATTCTTTAATTATCACATCGAAACCGGGATGGGGAGGGGTTAGTACAATCAATGACTAAGGACTCAGTACGTTACCATGACGCAGCGCCTCAACCAGGAATCTGACTCCTGCTACGGCAGTTACATAAATGCTTTTATTGCTTATTTTCCCTAGAATCACCTTGCAGTTTCATGCTGAGCCTAATGCCACCTGGGGGGTGTCTTGGCAGAGGTATGCCGTCCTCATATTCCCATGAGTTTTTTTTTTTTTGCTGGCAGAGGAAGGGTGAGCGTTGGTACAATGATGAATTCCTCGTTACAAGTCTCTAAAGAGGAAAAGAAGGAGAGCGAGACTGTGAGAGAGGGAAAGAGAAAATCATACAGCAATTTTAAAGCATGTCAGCGGGGGAGGCTTTAGAATAGTAATTAGCCCGTTAAATCTGTTAACCTCCCCCTGCGTTACAACACAATGGCCTTCTCGACAGTGTATGAGCGCATCTCTGAGAGGGCACGGAAAGGCATAAAATGATGGTGTGCATATGAAAGAGAAAAACAGAGAGATGTATGTGATGTTGTTAACAGTGACCAGGTGTGAAATGAACATAATGTGTTTTTTGCGGACAGGAAATGAGAGGGGAACCATGTTCCCCCGAAGGCTGATGCAAAAATTCTGACCAAATGTACTGTGAATAATGTGCAAAAAGCCGATGGTGAGGCTCCATAAGGGAACTCCGATTCACGCCTTCCCCTGCGCTCACAGCTATTGATTATATAATGACATCCAGCTTATACACAGCAGTACAAGATGAATTAGGCTGCACAGCCTGAGAGCCGAGAATAAATTCTCACAGGATTATGACAGTAGTCATAAATACCGCACTCTGGCGACGCCTGTCTCCCTGTGAGGAGATCTTAGCTGTGGCTCGACAATGCCATATTTGAAGACGTTATTAGAGAGGTGGATGCTGCATGTTGATTTAGTGTTGATCCTGTCATAAATCTGCTCTCTGACCAGACATCCCTCTCTGAAGGATGACGATCAAAACTCTAGATGAAGGAAAGCCCCACTGACGGCCCATTGTCATTGTAATGACTAGGCTTATTGTGTACCTGTGTGAATGCGAAGTGCTAACTCTCTGCAACTGAAAGGAAAGCTGTCTGCTAGGTAGCCGCGCTTGATTTGACTTTGTTAAGGCCACCTGTGTCTTGTAAATATTGCTGTCGTTAAAGCACGCCACTCATATGCACTTTCATTACAAAGGAGAGTTCTTAGCCAAAAGCCTAAGCTGTTGCCACCTTTATATTTTATATACTCAAACATGCTCAGTAGTTTTTCTTTTCTTCATGACCTTCATGTTTTTCCATAAGATTTTCCATTTGCCTGAGCGTCTGCTCGCAGACACACACTGACATTCCTTTGCTGTGTTTGTTTTTAGATCTTGTGTGTAAGTTTTACACACCCACAGACATATATATGTGCGCACATATGCATGCACATTCACAGAAGAGTGTGGGAAAGGATGTTTACAGCCCACATTAGGGTTCCCAGTATACAGTGACCCTTTAATACATACTCTTTACGCTGGGCCCTTGAGAGCGAATGTCGTGAGAGCTTCTCAAACTCTTCATCACAACAAACAGATTCACACGCTTTTCATTTTGCCAGAAGGTTTTTTAACTTTGTTGATTTTTCCAGTGCATGATGAAGATGGGATGTTTTGGTTTAATTTATATATAGATCTTGTTCTTTTTGTTTTATGTAAAAAAAAAAGCATTTTAGTGCCATTTTTACAGCCCGGTTAATCCTTCACCCAGTGCTTCTGAGGTCCCTGCCCTGCTTTTTCCCGTTGACCTTTTTTCATCAACACAGTACAAAATTCAATACACACCTTCAGCGAAGGCTCCGACACATCTCTGTGAAATGCCCAACTCTATAAGACGGTCGTTCAAAACCACAATAAGGGATATGTTGCTTTAAAGGTGAGGTATTTTTCACCTCTCCAGTCCCTTTTGTGGTCCACACTGTTTAATTAGCCACATAAAAGTGTGCCAGAGTCGTCTGTCTCGACAGATTCAAAATTAGACTGTGAAATTAGTGAGAAACGAGTCAAGATCTCATCATATGTGTGAACAGGGTCACACATCCCACCCTTCATTTCAGCCTCATTAGTGCATTGTGCTCCCTGCAGTGTCGTTGCCTTGTGGCTGCAGTTGTGCAAGTGTTTTTGTATTTGTTGGTGTCTAATTTGTGCATATTAAAACTGGATTTCCCATTTACTATAAGGGAGTGTGTAAGGTGCACAGTGTCTGATGCAGTTACATTAGCCATTTTTTTATGCTCTAACAACATGACATTTCTTTGTAATGTGTTGGTGAGAGGCTCACTATGCCATGTGTTTGCTAATGGAAAAATATTGAATGGAACATGCACTAAACTACTACAACCAATCAATACTGATGAGAGTATGGAAGAACCCACTTCCTATTAGTCACCAAATGACAGTCATTTTGCTGACAGTCATTTTTCTTTTTATATTTGTGTTTTTTAACAAAGTTGTACAATAATATGATTTTTTTTCCCATCCTCATAGAATGTGACATGTAAAGACTTTGATTTTGATTCTTTAGGTTTGGTATTCACAGGCAGAATGTGTACAGAATGTGTGGCGGCGCTTTCACATCCCCCATTGGTTCACCGCTGGGTCGAGTTGAGGTGTCTGTCTCTGGACAGTAATCGAGCAGCCCTGCCTCATTAGCCATGGGGAGTGTGGTGGGATAACATTCCCCATATGTTAGAGGGGTCTGAAATTACCACAGCGGGAAACATCAAAGTAACATGACCTTAAACGTGATGGATTAACATAATCTGATTTATTTATTCGATTTTTTTATGTTCTTTTGTAGTTGCTCATACTGAAGTTGTTAATGTTTGGTAAGGTGGCAGGAGTGGGCCGTTGTCAATATCCCTTCTATAACCCTGTCTATTACTTCCTCATGGGTGTGTGATGTTGCCACAATTTGGGAGCCATTTGCTGTGAAGTGACCATTGGAAGATTAGAAAACCACACTCTTCTACCATGTGTTCAATAACTTAAAGAATCGGACAGGAAAGGGAAGATTCACATGTAATTTGTCTTCAAGAATGCTTTTGGTTTCTTTTCCCCATTAAAAAAAGTAGTTTTTTTTTTTCTATGGTCTTAATATGATATTAATCCTTTGTCTGGCTACTATTATGACTCTTTACACACCCTGTTTATTTATGGCGTATAACATTTGTATGTAAGAAGAAAAGCTAGAAGAAGAACATGGTGACAAGAAAAAGAGTGACAATACATTTGTGAAGGAAGTGGGCAGTGAACACTAAGACATGAATGAATGAATGAAACCAAAGATTCACTTTCTAATCTTTGTTTTTTGCCCCTAATTTCTACTTTGTTGTTTTCTACTTCACTGTGTTTTGGAAATAATTTATTTATAGAATAAATTAGTGAGAATAAAAGAATAATACATAATAAAAGAGGGAGAATTGACATAAAAGGTAAATCTAATAACTAGCCATTAATAAAATGAACAGATTTATTTCTATAAGCTGAAAATGGCATGAGCCAAAAGCTAATTTTAATTGTACTGCCTTATATATTAGATTTTTTGGTTTTGGCCAACAAATATGTTGGCCTTGGAGGGATGAGGAAAAATCATGTAGGTTGATTTTGATGGATTTCACCCTTTCGTTGTCCCCTAGGCATGATTCTAGAAATTAGAGCTGAGACAGTTTATCAATAGCTTGGGAAAGGTAGATCAAGTAGTGTAGAAATTATTATTTGAATGGACATCACTTGTCTGCTAGCTTACTCCTCTCTTAAGGTACGTTAGCCAATACATCTCTTAGGAATATAAACATATGTTGTTTTTACGAATTAGACATGACACAAAGTTTGCAGAATCAAAGTCAAACACAAGTTACTGTTTGTGACACATTTACTGCCTCTAAAATGGAGAGGTTTACAACACATGAAGGGACGATCAATCATAAATCCCAGGGAATCAGTACCATAAAACTCTGGCTGCCATCGCTTTACAGGGTTCTTGGCACTGTCAGATACTTTAAAGAATTGTGTCTGAAGAATGAACGTTTCTTTAATCTTATTTGTTTGTTTGCTTGATCTTTTGCAGCAACAGACTGACGATGTGCCAGAGTGCCAATGCGATGTGGTCACGGTGGAGTGCCATGCTAGTGTGGATTTTGCTTCTCCTCTGTTGCTCTGCAAATGTAGTCAACACCATCATCTACCAAGTGACCGAGGAGCAGCCGCCCAACACCTTGATTGGCAGCTTGGCATCTGACCAGGGCCTGCCAGACACAGGTCACCTTTACAAGCTTGAGGTGGGTGCTCCTTACCTCCGTGTGGATGGCAAAACAGGGGATATCTACACCACGGAGACCCCGATCGATCGTGAGACTCTCAAGGACTGTCGCAACCTTTTCGAGGGTGATCCTTGTTTCCTAGAATTTGAGGTGTCTATTACAGATCTGATGAAAGGCACAGGACCTCGGCTCATTGAAGGCCGCATAGAGATCTTGGATGAGAATGACAACACTCCACAGTTCTCTTCACCTGTCTTGACATTGTCGATCCCTGAGAACACGCATGTGGGTGTGCTATTCGCAATTCCTGTGGCCACCGACAAGGATTCTGGAAGCAATGGCATCGCCGATTATGCGCTAACGACTGGCCCTGAAGCTGCCAACCTTTTCAGCCTACAGGTGGCGCAAGACTCAGATGAGAAATTGCCACAACTCATAGTATTGGGTAACCTGGATAGAGAGCAGCGAGATTCATATGACCTCAACATAAAAGTGATCGACGGCGGCTCTCCACCTCGCCAGAGTAGTGCCCTGCTCAGGATCACCATTACAGATGCCAATGACAATGTGCCCAAATTTGAGAAGACACACTACGAGGGTGAGCTGCCAGAAAACAGCCCAGTGGGTCACTCTGTTCTACAAGTAAGTAATCTTTTTTTTTTTATAAACTAAACTTTCGATCTAAAACTAAACAAATAAAATAGCACGATGCCAGCAAGGGGGTTGATTTTCTCAGAACACACATACTGGCAAAATGTATATACCTTAAATACGTTTATTATAAACATTTTTTATTATTCCCCTTTCTTATAAGTTCATGATGTAAGTTTCGCAATGAACCCACCTATAAGCAAGTATATGTTATGCTAAACCTTAAGATTGGGAAATAAGTAATATAGGAGCTGATTTGACAGCCTAGAGATAAAAGTACACTCAAGCCCAACATACAGAACCTGACAAGCGCTTGTAAATGGAAGTCTCAGTTATCCCAATGGGCTTTAGCCTCGGTTCCCACACAACAGGGTTAAAGCGGAAGACATGGGAAAGCCAAATCATATTTTCACGGGCAATCGATTGATCCCTCATGGTCCCTTTAAACACAAGCTTTACAAAACAGGAGAAAGGTATTGACTGGCGGTGAGAATTACATTTTGAACTGTTGTGGAAACGAATTTGCTGCTAAGATTAGGATAGCTGTGAATGCTGGAAGCTTTCCAAGATCATTCTGAGGCAAGTGTCCACGCAAAACAAAAATTTTAATGACTGTTAATCTCTGTCAACAATTAATCCATGCAACCAAGTTGTATTCAAAAAGCATGTCAGAAGACTTTGTTTTCCTCTAAGTCCTCATAAGCATCCTTTGAAGCCAAAGTAAATAAGCAGTAGTGGTATTAAAACAGCTAAATTTTATGATTTCAGAGGGTTGTAAGTGTTGATGGAGTGTTTTAGCTTGTTCAGAGAAATGCTCTTCAAATACATTAAATAAAATTAATTCACAGTTTTCATGACGGATGAAATGGAGTGACTCATATAGAGCAATAATAACTTAAGCACCATGAATAATCTTATGACTGACTCAGATTAAGGCTGTTCTTTGTAATACATGGGCTGAAACACCATGCATGTTTCATACACACCCAAGGACAAAAAGAGGAGAGGAACAAGGAAATCTTGATTATTTGAAAGCTTTAATCAAGCCACACTTTGATTTATAGTTGTTTAAAATTATTCCCAAGTTCACAATAGACCTGAAGGATTTATACAGTAGAAATCTGTGCCAAGACTGAGTAACTTAAGTGATGTCTCAAATTGACTACATCTAGCAAACGTCTCAGGTTACGTATGTAACCCTGGTTCCCTGATAGGGAACGAGACGCTGCGTTTGAGACGCGGTGGGAACGCTCTGCGTGATTACGTCGTGAAGCGCGTGTAAAATCAGTCCAATGGAAGCCCACTACGACATAGGTGACGTCATAGACCAGGAAACTATAAAGCAGCCCTGAAATCAGACCGCGACAGCTTCTGAAAAACCTGAAGCAAGTCGATCAGGGCATGCAGGAAGTATGGCAGGCAAACGGAGCGCCTCGTTCCCTATCAGGGAACCAGGGTTACATACGTAACCTGAGACGTTCCCTTTCAAGGGAACTCGAGCTGCGTTTGAGACGCGGTGGGAACCCTATACCCACTACGCCATAGTGACAAATGCCCGTTCTGTGTGAAGTCCTTGCGCACACTAAGAAGCAAGCAACCTCGCCCCAGGAGTGGAGAGGTCAAGGTCATAAAACCTGACAAATGTATGCGGAGAGGACCATCCTGCCGCACTACACACATCAAGAAGGGAAACTCCCGAAATTAAGGCCATAGAGGCCGCCATACTCCGAGTAGAATGGGCCCGCACAGCCATAGGTGAAGGCTGTCCGGCCGCTTCATAAGCCAATGAAATAGCCTCGACTATCCATTTACTCATCACCTGTTTAGATGCAGGGCATCCTCTCTTGAGTGACCCAAAGCAAACAAATAATTGCTCAGATTTACGCCACAGAGCAGCTCTGTGAACGTAGGCATCTAAAGCCCGGACTGGACATAACAGGTTAAGCTGTTCCTGATCTGGGGTATTAAAGGGTGGAGGATACAAGGCCTGCCGCACTATTGGGCCCCCAACATTTAGTGGGATCTTAGGAATATAACCCGGTCTAGGGTAGAGGAATGCTTTCACCATACCAGGTGCAAATTCCAGACATGAAGGAGCAACCGACAGAGCATGTAAATCACCAATTCTCTTGATAGACGAAATAGCAAGGAAAAATATAGTCTTTAGAGTGAGGAATTTTTCTGAAACCTCCTCGATGGGAGCCAAGGCCAGACCCTCAAGTACAATGGCCAAATCCCAAGCCGGTGCTCTAGATTGCAGTGCAGGCCTGAGCCTCAATGTACCACGGAGAAAACAAATAATAAGAGGATCTCTCCCAAGAGAAGAAGCCCCGAGAGGGGTGATAAGCAGATATAGCCGCTACATACACCTTTAAGGTGGAGGGAGATAATCCAGCAGAGAAACGGTCTTGTAGGAAATCGAGAACTGTACCAACCGGGCAGTTAACAAGATTTAAAAAACGTTCTCCACGCCATGTAGAGAACAGTTTCCATTTCAATGTACATAGTTTTCTCGTGGAAGGAGCTCTGGATTGAAGGACGGTCTCAACGACCTCAGTCGAGAGACCGGATTCTATGAGCTGGGCCCCCTCAGAGGCCAAGCCCACCGTTTCCACAACTCCGTTTAACCCTTTTCTATTATGTGCAGGACCCATAGAGAAATATTTGGCAGAAGTTTCCACGCTGCCAGAAATTCCGATAAGGGAACCAGTCTCTCGAGACTGGCCTCTGGATTTGATTGAACAATCATTTCAGTGCCCTGAAGCGGCGAACCGGCAGGGAACAACCGAACTGACCGTTCTACAACCCTCCTCAGAGGATTGCACGGGGACGCTGACACCTCGGCGCCCTGAAGCGGCGAACCGGCAGGGAACAACCGAACTGGCAGCGCTGCGACCCTCCTCAGAGAGTCGCACCCCAGCAGAACTCCCGGGAGCATTGATATCGGGGGGGATGTGTACAGGTGCAGCCTCGGCCACACCTGCACCATAGCGTCCAGTCCGAGAGGAGCTGGATATGTGAGGGAAACGATAGCGGACAATGGGTTGTATCGTATGATGTTTTCCTTTCGAAAAGATCGACCTGAGCTTGACCAAAGATCTCCCATAGGAGCTCCACCACCTCGGGGTGAAGTCTCCATTCCCCGGCCTCAGCCCCTGCCTCAACAGGATATCTGCTCTGATATACGAGATCGTCAGTGTATTGTCCAGACCCTCCGCCGAGCGACCACTCATGATCACTCCCGACTTGTGAGGGAAGCATCCGTCGATAGCATTATGCGTCGACAAGAAACCCCCAACACTGGGCCTGGGCGAGGAACCAAGGTTCTTCCACATGACCGAGGCACGAAGGCATAGCCGCGTGACCTTGATCATGCGAAAACGGATTTCCCCTCGGAGAAAACCCCTTGGTCCTGAGCCACCACTGCAGGGGTCTCATGTACAGAAGGCCAAAAGTAATTACGTTGGACGCAGCTGCCATGAGACCCACAGTCTGAAACTGTTTCACAGTGAGTGACTGGCCTAAATAAACCCATATTACACCTAGAAAAGTGGTCCTCCGAGCTGGGAGGATCACACACTTCTTGGCGTTGAGTGGCAACCCCAACATCTTTAAATGAGACAGAACGACATCTCGATGCCGAACTGCCATATGCTCAAATTGAGCTAGGATCAACCAATCGTCGATATAATATAATACGCGAATGCCCTGGAGACTCAAAGGAGCCAGAGCTGCATCCACGCATTTTGTAAAGGTGCGGGGTGATAAACCTAGGCCAAATGGAAGAACCCGATACTGGTATGCTTCGCCCCCATTTTTAAAGCGAACCTCAGGAACTTCCTGTGATGAGGATGGATAGATACTTGGAAGTACGCGTCCTTCAAGTCTATTGTAACAAACCAGTCCTCGGACTGAATCTGTGATACAATCTGTTTGAGTGTAAGCATTCTGAACTTGAGTTTCTGAACTCTGCTGTTTAAATGGCGCAGATCTAGAATGGGACGCAACCCTCCATCCTTCTTTGGGACAATGAAGTAACGGCTGTAAAACCCTGACTCTCTGCTGGGAGGAGAAACCCTTTCTATAGCTCCTTTTTGAAGAAGTGTCAGTACTTCCTGCTCCATAACCAGAGCCTGCTGTGAGTCCACTACCGTAGGGAGGACCCCTGAAATCTGGGCGGACGAGAACCGAGCTGAATTCTGTAACCCTTTTCTATTATGTGCAGCACCCATAGAGAAATATTTGGCAGAAGTTTCCACGCTGCCAGAAATTCCGATAAGGGAACCAGTCTCTCGAGACTGGCCTCTGGATTTGATTGAACAATCATTTCGGTGCCCTGAAGCGGCGAACCGGCAGGGAACAACCGAACTGACCGTTCTACAACCCTCCTCAGAGGATTGCACGGGGACGCTGACACCTCGGCGCCCTGAAGCGGCGAACCGGCAGGGAACAACCGAACTGGCAGCGCTGCGACCCTCCTCAGAGAGTCGCACCCCAGAGGGCGCCGAGGAGAAACGATTTCTCAAAACCGTCCCTCTTTTTTTTTTTTTTTTTTTTCCATTCGACAAGACTTCTTGTCTAAGCTTTATTAGAGATGACGACAGTCCTCAGATCTTGCCTACCTCTAACTAGCTTAGTTCCTACGACCCTCCTCGGAGGATCGTAGGAAAAAGCAGGCACCTCGGCACCCTGAAACGGCGAACCGGCAGGGAGACCGAACTGACTGCTCTACAACCCTCCTCGGAGGATCGTATGGGGACGCTGACACCTCGGTGCCCTGAACGGCGAACCGGCAGGGAACAACCGAACTGGCAGCGCTGCGACCCTCCTCAAAGAGTCGCACCCCAGAGGGCGCCGAGGAGAAACTATTTCTCAAAACCGTCCCTACCCCGGAGGGAACCACCCTTAGAAGCCTGATAGCCTCGGCATCAGGTCTTCTTCTTTGCACTCTATGCCAGTTTCAGGAACATAGATTGGTGAGGAAGAAACCTCTGGAATGCCACTGAAAGATTTAGTTTTCTTGAAAGCGGAGCGTCCAGAAGAACAGACATTTTTATCTTTCTTTTTCTTTGTTTTTATATCAGAAAAACGTATACATATAAACATATATACATATATATATATATATATATATATATATATATATATATATTCTCAAATATATTCTCGAATAGAGTCAATGCTGACATCCTCACATTCATCTATGTCCTTAAATACTTTACCCATCAGTACTGCCTAATAAAATTTATTTATTATTAAAGATGGCTGGTGGGTAACGTCGGGGTTAAAAATGATGACGCCGACTCGGGAGAGAGAAAGCTCGCAAGCGTCTCTATAATCCAAGGCACTGTCATACCATGATACTTAATACCCATAACATTACTCTAGTTAGACGTTTGGGTATTAAGTTACACATAAAATAAAAACCGTTTTTTTCCAAGATCTCGACACCTCAGTGTGGAGATAGGGAAAAACCAGTAGTCCCCGACGAGGAGGCTGAGATACAGAGTTTTCCTGTTTTTTTTAGATATATTTCATCTAATAAACTCTTTTTATTTTCACTCTCATAATGTTCAGCTGTCCAGTAAATATTTAACTAGCAACAGCATTAGAAAAACCTCCTTTTAAAAGCTCCTCTTTATTCAACAGAGTTATGAGCTGCCTATTTATTGAACAATCAAACATCTGCCTTTTTCTTCATATTTTTATTTGTTTTGTTCACTTTTTCTTAACAAAACACTAACGATACCAATTCCTCGGAAATGGAAATCGCAGCACACTGGATCTGCAGGTGAAAGCTGAGATAGGGCGGGGCCCGTCCCAACCCACGCTATCAGATCCGTTTTCGAACCCCAAAATGCGAGTCGCCGCCGTGTCTAGACAACAGCGGGACCCGCACGGGGAGCGCGAACCGAACCGTCCTCCTCAAAGAACGATCGGCGAGAGCGGAGCGTCTTTATAGATAGACTCATACAATGCTCACAATCAGCCCCCTCGAGGACTGACTGGGCATGCTCCACTCCCAAACAAGCAACACAAAGCTGATGTGTGTCCCCACCCGTAATATAACGAGGGCAGGGAACGACACACCGTCTATAATCTTGCTTGCTCGCTATAATAATGATAGATATATTGGGCTTGACAGACAACAATAAATAGACAAGGACAGATATACTGAGAGCGCTTGCTGAAGGTACAGAAGCTGTCGCGGTCTGATTTCAGGGCTGCTTTATAGTTTCCTGGTCTATGACGTCACCTATGTCGTAGTGGGCTTCCATTGGACTGATTTTACACGCGCTTCGCGACGTAATCACGCGGAGCGTTCCCACCGCGTCTCAAACGCAGCTCGAGTTCCCTTGAAAGGGAACTACAGCTCATTTTGGATAGTTTTACTCAGTCTAATCATGATTAATCCCATTGAGTAAATACATTTCTCATTTCTCTTGTTATATTGAATATTGAATAATAATAAATTGTTATGCATAATTGTATCACTAATTAGTGAAAGCACAAACTGCTTTCTAAAAACAATTGAGGTGTGCTTGATATTAAATTCCTAGAAGATTCAGTATATTTAATAATTATACTAAATTAGTCTTGTGCTTTGATGAGCTTCTGGGTCTTTTTTTCCGGTTCATTAAGCATGTTTTTGCCATGCTTATTTTTTGCAGCTTACAATGAGCTACACGTAGTTCTGATATTCCTGACTACGCATTTTAACCCCTGTATTGATGCTGTTGTGTAAACCTGTGATTATATAATCTTTTTTGTAAACTGATGTTTCAGTGCTTTGCTTAGTTTCATTGTGTGATTTGTTGATTTAGGTGAAGGCCAATGACTCTGACATGGGGCCCAATGGAGAGGTGACCTACAGCCTTCATCAGGCACCATCAGCAGTCCAAAGGCTTCTTAGCATTGACCGCAACACAGGCACCATTTTTGTCAAAGGCTTGGTGGATCGTGAAGAAATCAGCATGCTCAAGTTCCATGTCCAAGCTAAAGACAATGGTCCCCAATCAAAGAGCTCCAAATCCCTTGTGACTATCACAGTGAAGGACCAGAATGACAATCCACCCTTAATCAGGATCCGGGGCATTGGCCTTGTGACGCATGAAGATGGTGTCGCTAACATATCGGAGGACATGCCTGTGGGCACAGCTGTGGCTCTGGTGGAGGTAACAGATCATGATGAGGGTGAAAATGCAGTTGTGACCTGTGTGGTTGCAGGGGACGTCCCATTTCAGCTGCGTTCAGCTAGTGAAATTGGCAATGACCGCAAGAGGAAGTACTTCCTCCAGACAACCACGCTACTGGACTATGAACGGATCAAAGACTACAGGATTGAAATTGTGGCAGTGGACTCTGGCAATCCTGCACTATCCAGCACAAATTCATTGAGGGTGCAAGTGACAGACATGAATGACAACTCCCCGGTCTTCTCGCCCTCCTTGTACCAGGTGGAATTTGCTGAGGAGAACCAGCCAGGTGACAAGGTTCTGGATGTGTTTGCCACGGATGCTGACAGCGGGACTAATGCAGAGCTGACATACAGTATAACTGGTGGATCAGTCCCTGAGGGACTGTTTGAAATTAACCCTAACACAGGAGAAGTACGTGTCATGAGCCAGTTGGACCGTGAACAATTAGATCACTATCAGTTTCTAGTTGCAGCAGCTGATAAAGGTGTACCAAGCTTGAGAGGAACTGCCACTGTTGTTGTTAAGGTGCTCGACAGAAACGACAATGACCCCAAATTTATGCTCAATGGTTACAGCTTCTCAGTCCAAGAGAACATGCCACCCCTTAGTCCTGTTGGAATGGTAACAGTCACCGATCACGATGAGGGTGACAATGCTCGTGTTCAACTCTCTGTAGAACCAGACAATGGCAAGTTTATGATTCAAAATGGAACGTATACCATCCTTTCGACTATTTCCTTTGACAGGGAAAAGGAGAGTACCTACAGTTTCCGACTTAAAGCTGTTGATGGAGGTGACCCACCACGTTCCTCCTACGTTGGCATTACTATTAATGTTCTTGACGAGAATGACAATGCTCCTTATGTCACCAAGCCCTCGAACTCCTCATACAAGTTCTTGGATCCCCGCACCAGCCCAGAAACCCATGTAGAACACGTTGAGGCGGAGGACATTGATATTGGTTTAAATTCTGAGCTGGACTTCAGTATTGTTGGCGGTAACCCTCATGGCTTGTTCCGCATCTCTTCAGAAGGTGAGGTTACGTTGGCTAAAGAGTTCACATCCAAACACATTGGTCTCCACCGTCTGGTAGTAAAAGTTAGGGACAGAGGCACACCGCCACGCCATACGACTGCACTGGTTCACATCTATGTCAATGAGACCATCGGCAATGTCTCACATGTCGAAGGACTTGTTGGACACAGTCTTTATACGCCACTTGAAATGGACATTGCAGGAGATCCAGATTATTCTCATGACCAGCATAGTAACATTGTCTTTGGAGTCTTGGGCGGCCTTTTTGTGGTCATTCTAATCATTGTGGTGGCAGTGATCATCAGGCATGTGCTGAAGGAGAATAAAAGTGGCTACCAAGCAGGCAAGAAGGAGACCAAAGACCTCTATGCTCCCAAACCAGGACCTAAGAGTAACAAGAACAAGAAGGCAAAGAAAAGCAAAGCTCCAAAGCCTGCCAACCCATCTGAAGAGGACGAGGGGGGAAGTCTTCAGAAAGGCCTAAAGTTCAACCTCATGGATGATAGCGTCAACGATAGCCCTAGGATTCACCTGCCGCTCAACTACCCCCCTGGGAGCCCAGACCTGGGGCGACACTATCGGTCTAATTCTCCTCTGCCATCCATTCAGCTCCAACCTCAGTCACCTTCTGCCTCAAAGAAACACCAGGCAGTGCAGGACCTGCCGGCCACCAACACCTTTGTAGGAACCGGGGACAACAACTCAACAGGCTCAGACCAGTATTCGGATTACAGCTACAAGGCCAACTCTTCAAAATATAGCACCAAACAGGTAGGAGACGACTTCGAAAGCATGGCAGGGTACCACAGTCCAGAGTACCACAGAGGGTACCACAGCCCAGAGTACCAAAGAGGGTATCAAAGCAACGGGTATCACAGCAACATGGTGTGGACTAAGGGCATGTATTAGGCTGGAACTGATCACAAAGCATGCTCATCACTTGATTGAAATACATTTGTTTTATTTGTCTTTTTTTTTTTTTTTGCAGTTCTGTAGCATAATTTATGCCTTGAAGGAAACATATGATTTAATTTAATTTTTAATCATTTAAATGAAGGAGACAATACCGCACATTCTTATTTTTATTTTCTTAGATAACCGTTTTCATTTGGACAGTGTTTATTGCTGCCCCTCAAAAGATGAACATAACTACTTCTAATACCCTTTGAAATACATTTGTGGTGTAATAACCTTCAGACCTGAGAGATGTGCCTTATTTTTTTTTTTAACAAATAATAGCCGTCATTGTTTTGATATCTTTTGTTAGGCTAGCTTCAAGTATTTGCACACTTGTTAATATGTCAAAATTATTCTAAAAAGCAAACCTTTCACATTGTATTTTTGAATAAAAAAGAAAGTGTGCTGAATAGAATATAATACACAGGAAGGCCGGTCAAATAAGCTGAACGTATTTAAACGTTTCCATGGCACATTTTGACAGACCTTTAAAAATGTCTTTAATTATTTGGACCCTGTTAGTCAGAGTTCAAGTGGATTATTTATACAGATTAATGACTGGTAATTCCCACCTTTTTTCTCAAGCTTCATGGATTGTGCATGCAAAAAGTGCCTTCTTTTTGTTATGTTCATAAATGAAATGGCTTAATGCAGATACATGATCAGATACTGATGTCAAAGTGTGCCATCGAGCATTTTTGAATTAACTGCGGGATTTTCAGCCAGGATGTGAATAATTCACATTCATTGTAAATAGAAAGTTACTTGACTTTTAAACTAGATCACTTTTCTACTGAACAAGAAAACCAAAAATGAGTATAGTTTGTCTTGGATTTTATTAGCAACCCTTTGGAGACAATCAATGGAAAAGGTTTTTTGTTATGAAAGTTGTTTATTGTGAATATTAATAACAACCTGTTTGTGTGTTTGTGTGTGTGTGTGTGTGTGTGTGCATCCCTTATTATGTTTGTTTTGTGGAATGGCAATGAACAACTTAAATAGCTTTATACAGAACAATGTACTTAATTCATTTTTAACACACCAAACATTTTTTGATACCAAATTTGTAAATATACAGTTTAGAATCAACTAGATAGATAATAGATCTCAGCTGCTTTGATAGTGGCTCCATCTTTAAATTTTTGTACATTTGATGTTCAAAGTGAGACGCGTGTTAATATTTAAAGCAATAATCACTTGTGTGGAAAGATGCAATGTTAAAATGATGTCCTGCAGGAGCGACACGTTTATACAACGCAGCACACGCATCATACAAGTTGAATATGACACAACACTTTTGCATTCTGTGTAGAGCGTATATCATCTGTGGAACTGTTTAAAGCTGCAGACAACCCCACTTCTGTTTAATTTCTGTCATGTGTTCTTTTGTTTCTGTTGATTTGCAATTTGTATTTTGTATGTTTTACAAGTAAAGAAGTTGGCTTTCAATAAAATGTTTGTGAAGTTTTTACATTGTGGATTTAATGTTAAACATAATCAGTGCATTGAAATTACTCACCAGGGGACATTAATTCTTAAGGTACAGTATTTAATTTCCATATTCCCATATTTATTTATGACATTGCACTTTCTATGCATCACATTTTACCTGTAAACATTCACTTTTTATTTATTATCTGTGTAATGCAGTTCAGATGTTATGGGAAGAAGGAGGCAGGAACTGGTGAACGTTTAACAATTTTTATAATAAATAATTAAACAAATGCAAAAACTAAAGTAAAGATGGCAGTCAATAATAAAAGAAATCATTAAATAAAATAGTCCAGGCCTGGCCTGTCTCGATCTCCACTGTCGTCTCTCCTTGAGAGATACGAGACCGGTGCGTCGCGCAGGTGTCGCTCATCAGTAATCACGGCACCGGCCTCACGCAGTTCTCCCACGGCCCTCGACCTCGTCCTGCTCGCCACAATCTGACACCATAAAATGTGTACTTCAAAAGCTTTTTAAAATTCTCACAGTACCAGTGAACACAGGTCGATGTGGTTGCATTACCGCAACTTTTATTTTAAGCTGATATCTAGACAAATGGATTGATTTTGCTTCACTTCTCAGCAAGTTGTTTTACTGTATTCACAAAATGCCAAAACACGTAGTGTTTTTAATAACACGTAATGACACGTAGCCAAACACGTAGTCATTTAGCTTTACAAATGCTTTTTGTGTATTTCTTTGTGTTTTTGTTTTTCTCATTCCTACTGCACATCACAGGAACAACATCATGTTCCAAGGGGATTTGAGCAGTGCGACTTGGCGTATCCGAATGACCCTAAAGGAAAGTGAGGTGTTTTGTACAGGTCCTGTCAATCAAAGCCCATTTTTTGGGCCCCATCTTTAGATTCAAGGAATAGGATCAAGGGATGGTTGTCAGAGGTTGTGTAATTTTTTTTTTGTACAATTCGATTGGCTCCTTGTATGCCAGCAGCTAATCTGGGCCACGAAAAAAAAAAGACACACACACGCAGCCTTTCCTGCCGCTGCTGAACATTTAAATTCTAGCAGCGTCTGTGCTTCTTAAAAGCTGGCGATTTTGCCCTCAGCTTGCACCGTCACCATGGCAACGGACTGACCAGTGTGTGTTGTATGCTGACTCACACTGCTCTGAGTGCAGGTGGAGAGAGAGAGAGATAGAGAAAGAGAGAGAGAGAGAGAGAGACAGAGAGAGAGAGAGAGAGAGAGACTGACTAGTAGAGATCATTGAGAGATAGAGAAAAAAAAGATAAAAAAAGATTATTGAATTAGAAAAAACAAAAACAAATGTCATTCCACACCATTCTTCCATGTACAATGTTGATGACACACTAGGTGCTTCATGCTATTGGAAGAAACAGCCCATTCATTCATTCATTTGTTCACATTCCCTTCTATCATGGGCTAGTACTGTCCACTTTACATTTCATTAAAATTCACTTTGAATGCGGTCATATATTGAATATTGGACACTACTGTACCTTAAGATTGTCATTGTCCCTGTGATCTGCTTTCAATGACAGAAATCAAAGAAGAGGGGATAATGCAGCCTTAAACCAGTTCCTGTATGTGCTTGCATAGCATTTCATTTCTATACATTGTTTGGTATGAAAAATCATACAAAATATAGCATACAGTGTTATTTAACTAGTCCGCAAAGTCTTATATACACAATTATAAATTCTACCTTTTACCTTCATAATAGTTTCATCCTATTATGCTTGTTTAGAGCCTCCACTCGGTTCTCCCAGTTGTAAAAACTTCAGTCAGAGCGTGATTGAGAATTAGTGGATGTCACTTTGATGTCAGTCCCTTTCATTTTAGGAAAACATGAATTGGAAGATAAAACAAAAGGCTGTCCATTTATTCCCGGGTTTTCCTCCTTTTTCTCGCTCTCGTGTGGTGTGGTCTTGTGACTGTACTCGTTATAGAGCAAGAATCTATTTTTTTTTTAAATGTAAAGTCAATTATGCTAAACAGTTCTGTGGTCTGGGCTGCGGCTACAGCAGCTGCAAGCCACCCTTTAGCAGCTTCAGTAGTATCTTTATCTCAGCAGTCTGTCCACCTTTCTTTCCTTTAAATAAGCAAATAAGTGCCTACCATTGCTTAGCACTTAATCAGGCAGAACAAACTCGCCAGTAATAATCATGACTCATACGGAGACGATATAGCTGAAGGGGGAAAGAGGAAAACAAAATTGTTTCAAAGGAACTGTGACGGAATATTAAGCAACCAGCTTCATTTGCATTATTCAGGTGTTTTAGTTGACAATGCAAGGCTAATTAAAATAAAGAGCTGTTAATTGCGATGATGGCGCCTTTTCCTCCATTCACCTTGACTTGATTTTTTTAACACATAGAGAATATGGAGAATCATTAGCTTTGCTGTGCCTAACACTTGCAAGAAGCACCAGACTGATAGCATCCTTTGTATGCATTTTACAAGGGAAATTACACCATTTGGAGTGATGCCGCTAAATTGCACTATTTGCTCGCCACACTGACTGTTTTACATGTGCCATTTTATGCATGTGCATTTCTGGCACATAAGGAACAAGCCATAATATGGTAAATCATAATTATGACATAAAAAATCATTATCTCAAAATGATAGTGCTAATTACTAAGTCCTAATTATTTGATGAAACATACACATTTGACAGATGACAAAAAAGTTGACTTTAACAAAAACAACAAAGTAAAAATTGAGAGGAGTCTTTATAAAATACATGACATAAAAAGTTGATCAAAGTTGTCATATTTGACTTATGTAATAGTTATGTTTTTTATGTCATAATTATCTCAATTTTAACTTTCAAACTCATACTTTCCCAAACTATGACTTTTTCTAATGTTGCAGAAATGTGCTCCCATGCCTTTTAGACACAGCTGTGGCCAATAGCCATTTCTGTCACTGCATCCATTCTTTTGAGTTTTGTTTTAAGAAGAGAGGGAAGGATAGATAAGAAATGAAGGCAGTAACAGTGACATATCTGTGTTTTGAGCTTTCCTTCAATTTTGTCGAGGGAAGGAAATAAGAGAGGAAAAAAGTGGAAGGAACAGTGGCATCTGTGCCAGTGCATTGCCATTAAAAAAAGGGAATGGAATGAATAAATGAACAAATAAAGGGCACTGACATTTCTGTCTTTTGAGGTTTACAAGTTTGTTGAGAAAAGAAAGGAAGGAACGAGTTCTGGATAGCCACTGTTGCTTCTTGTGAACTTAAGGTGTAAACTTAATGAGACACATAACTAAGCTTGTCTTTTTGTTTGTGTTGGGCCATGTTGACACTCTGTTGTAATATGCTAATTAGCTGCCAGTGCCTTTCATAACATGCTTTTTGTGAGTCTTCATGTGCTGTACTCCTAAAATTTTAACGTGGTACTGCCATAAAGATGTCTCTCTTTCCATGGTTTAATATTCTGTCCCCTTAGCACCTCCATGTTATTACTGTACTTGTTTCACAAGTATACGTTGCTGTCCTGTGGGCTTAAATCTGGGACAACAGTGGCAGACAGGTAGATGGCTATCTTGACGCACACACAAAGGAGTGTTTTTACCTCTCTGTAATCAGTGAATTCCTGAGAGTACAAATCACTCAGCGAAGGTGAATTACTCTAGCCTTGCTGGTGTGTGAGTGAGTCACAGCAAAGGCACATGTGCAAGCCCTTCCAGCTCTCTGGGGGAAAGATAAGGGGACACACATGCACAAAGGTGAGCAGGAACACAAAGGATCCTCTATGTGGAACTCTGACATTCCCTGTCAGAGTCTCTCCCATTAAGGAGCCTGTCTCTGGGCTCACACTACAACCCGACATCAAGGTCAAACACATTAGCTCTCATTTAGCTCCATTATCTAGATTATCTGAGCTGATCTAATGATAAGTATTAGCAAAGTTCAGCTCAGTGGTAAATGTTAAAGAACTAGTTGACTGTCAATTGTTGTTCAGTTGGGATAGAGGCCATATGGTTCTCTCTGGGCATATGTGTACCATTATTTTAATGGCCTCTGATTAGTGTGTTAGGCCATGCTAATTGGGAAATGTTTCCGGTTAGCCTTTAGGGTTGAAGGCTTGGGCAGCTGGATGGAGACCAAAGGAAAAGCCAGATTTGTAACCAAAAGTACATACAACTTTTTGCTAAAACAGAGAGCCAATATTCCAGAATAATCTCAAATGTATTTTGTCTAGAGGTCTCATCATTTCAGAAACACAGGGTTAGGACTAGTGTGAGAACTTGAACACAGTCGAAAAGGTGAACCCAAATGCAGAAAACCAGATGACAGTTCTGGGAAATGTCTTCAAATCTTTTATTTGATGAAAAGGAACATCCAAACTTTCCAGGTACACAAAGTAGATTTAGATAACTCCAAAAGAGAAACAGCAAGATAATGACCTATAGATGGCCATGACACTGGAAACACAGAGCAAATTACTCAGGAGAAGGGTGACTAACAAGGCACAGGTGACAACAATAAGACATTATGACAGAGACTGAAAACCAACAAGAGACAAAATGGGGGGCTCTAGTGGCCAAACATAAGTCTAAAACCCTGACAGATCAACGTATCAAACTGTGCCCCGATTTGGCAAAAAACTCGATGGGACTTCACATTTCTTGTCAAATACTTAAAGGTGCAATCGGCGATCTGGGAAATGCTAACTTTAGCCTGCTAGAATTGAAAGCATTCGATCCCATCCTCCCTGCAAATCGCCGTCCAAAGCCACGCCTCCTCCAAAACACATGAACGCGCACAGAACAGAAGCAAGCAAGATGACCAGAGTAGGCCCTATGTGTGTATTTCAGCTTTATTCATATGCGATTTCAAGACATAGCGGCAACACAGTTGAATCTCACTGAATTATCTGCATAGGGCAAAGTCAGCGGTACATAGAACTGCACTGTCAAACCTGAAATAGATTCTTGTCACTTGTTGTCAGTTCAAAAGGAAAGTTAGGTTGTTTGCCTGCAATTCTCGTTCTGTCTGTACAGTGTATGAGCAACGCACTGATGACATGATGTCTGCTGACCGAATTAAATGACTGAACAAACTTATTATATATATTTAATACATTTAGACCGCTTAACATAGTGATTGCTATCAGAATATGTGGAGATTTCAACCAGCATAACAAAAAATGTTTCTGTAGAGAATCACCTATTGCACCTTTAAGTCTAAAAGCTGAAAAAGCTGAATTTTCAGCAGCCATAACTCCAGTCTGCAGTATCACGTGATCCTTCTAGAAAGTATTCTCATAAGCTGATTTTGTGGTCAATTATTACTGGAGTTCAATTATTAATAATTCTCATTATTATAATGTTAAAATAAAATATTTAGTTTCTTAATACTTTTGTGGAAACCATGATATATTTTTTTCTGGATTCCTTGATTAAAAGAATGTTGAAAAGCACAGTATTTTTTTTCTTATATGGAAATCATATTTTGTAATATTATAAATGCATTGCCACTTATGATCAATTTGATCAATTTAATGCAGTGTTCTCAACTGGTTTGGCCATGAAATCCACATTTTTCCATGGTCATTCCCACATTTTTAGGAATTTGAACCAAGCTAATTTAATCCTCAAATTGGCATCAGAAGTGCCCTCCTTTTTTACTTAACATACACATACATTGTAAGAATATGACGCTGATGAATAACAGTATAAGACAGTATGTAGGCATATTTTTAATTATAATAAACACTTTTTGTTATAGGCTACTGGTATGAACTCTCCTCATATCCTGATAGCAATCAATAATAGAAGTGGTCTAAATATTTTAAAAAATATACCTCCGTGCTCCCTGCTCGCGCACACATCACACGTCATCTGCACGTTCCATTAAGGCTATGCAGAGTTGTAGACCAAGCCACAAACAAACAGCAGTCGCCTTTTACAGTTCCTCCTGAACCAATGCTTTATGCTGCGTTCATGCCATGTCATAGATAGACCAATGCTACTTTTGCGTCATCGAAGGGTAACGCCCCTTTTTGGGGGAAAACAAATGGATTCCTCTGAGAATAGAACTCGCTCTAGATCTGCAAAGTTTCTTGATAGCAAAAATGGCACAAACATACACACTCTCTTTGCCGGACTATTCAGACATCTACCACTATCTCGTGGAATCACCAGGTAAGTAGCCTATTTTTTTGTCATTAACACACTCACAGTATGACAAACTAGACGATGAGGCCATGAGGGATGTTCCATTGTGGCAGTTTGTATTTTGGTGAAGAAATTACTTTTTTTTTTTTTATCTGACGGATATTTTCTTCATCTTCCGAGAATTCAACACCGGTAAATACACTATCTCAGACCATGCCTCTGTTCGTTCAAGATAGCTTGTGAAATTATATATTAAAGATGTTAACCAAACCTAAAGTGATGGGAAAAGATGAGATGCCAGGAAAGATTAGGCTATAATAGTTTTTGGGTTTACTTGCATAACTTTTGTGTTGATATAGGCTATATATTTCCTCCCAGGTCTTTATTTCATTCTCCAAAGTTTCTTTGGGGAAATTTTTTGTAGAAATTTTATGACCGAATAAAACTTTCTCGGGCAATTCAAAAGTTTTGCAAGTGAACGCAGAATAGAGATATAATTTGTTAGGATCATATAGACCAACGCTACATATTTCGCCGTACACCGTAAACCTTTTTACAACTTTCAAAGTCCTAGCACTTTCTAGACACAAGCAGAAACCAGCCAAGTCCACTTTAGTCCTAGCCTGCCACTATTTCAACAGTAAAATCAGTTAACAGCCAAGGTAGCTGCCTAGTGAGAGCTAATCACGTAGCTGCTAGCAGCTTCGTCTTTCTAACTAGTATAGCTAGTCGACAACAAAACTATGTCAATAGTTTAAATCAAGTTAAATATGATCCAAGTGACATGGCCTCATCGTCTAGTTTGTCATACTGTGAGTGTGTTAATGACAAAAAAATAGGCTACTTGGTGATTCCACGAGATAGTGGTAGATGTCTGAATAGTCCATATTTGGCCACTGCGTGGGGTCATTAATCCAGTTTTCGACCATTTCAAAGGGACACCCCTGTAACCCCGTATCCAGTAGCTTCTTTAAGTACCGCTCACGGTCCTCGGCCGGCAAAGAGAGTATGTATGTTTGTGCCATTTTTGCTATCAAGAAACTTTGCAGATCTAGAGCGAGTTCTGTTCTCAGAGGAATCCGTTTGTTTTCCCCCAAAAAGGGGCGTTACCCTTCGATGACGCAAAAGTAGCGTTGGTCTATAACGAGACATGACAACCCGTGACGTTGCACCCGGAGCTGCTCATGTCCTCAGACCTCGGAATTAGGCGTTTCAATGTCAACACTATCAACGCAGAAATGAAACTGCAGCAGTCAGGTGGAACAACTAGAGCTCTGTAAGTTGTTTAAGTTCATTATTATTGTAATGTAATGTGCTTTGTGACATGAGGTAATTTAACGTAGTCTCTTGTGACGCGTTGCAGACTGGGGTAGGCTGGCTTGCTATTGCTAGCCTCTCTTTTAAAAAACAACCCCAAACTACTATTTGTTAATACAATGAAGTTAGTAAGTTGGTATAAACCACCACAATCATCAAAAATATAGGAAATAACTAAACAAGTGGAAAATAAAATGGTATTCTGGAAACTACAGAACTAACGTTAAACACAATAGGCTATAACATAAACTAATAATATATCAAATCCATCCCAGTCATAACAACAACTTACGTCATTTATTAGTACCTTTTGGTCATTTCAAGACTTGCTAAATGAAAACGTAACTACGACTTTGCATGCTCATAATTTCATTATCTCATTGAAGTGATGCTAACAGCGCGCGGCTCCACATTTGCGAGTGGATGGACGGTAAAGTTCGTTTTTCTTAGGTCAGAGACTTTTCATTTCGTTAAGAAAAAAAAAATACTTTAGAGTAATGACACTGACACATAGCCTGTCAACATCTCATCTGACAGATAGCAGATCAGCAGATACTGAATCAGGACAACGCGTTTTTCTCTGGCACTCTTTACTTAAATGCTTCGGACAGAAGTGTCCACACTCCACAGATTTCACTCGCGTCTCTTAAAACTAAAGTCTTGCATCTGAAAAACATACAATTATGCCTTTTGCTGCTGTTGTTTCTTTAACTACCATTTTTGTGTCGTGACCCACCGGTGGAGAAACACTGATATAATGTGTATGCTGAATAATAGTGGTGTAATGGCTGCTGAAAATTCAGCTTTGCCATCACTGGAAGGAATTACATACATTAAATTGTATTATTGCACTGTATTACTGTTATATTGTATATATCATCAAATAACCTCATAGTGAGCATAAGACTTCTTTGGAAAACATTTAAAAAATTGTATGTATTCCAGTCTCG
Organism: Gila orcuttii; assembly: GCA_026230005.1. Classification (NCBI taxonomy): domain Eukaryota; kingdom Metazoa; phylum Chordata; class Actinopteri; order Cypriniformes; family Leuciscidae; genus Gila; species Gila orcuttii. The sequence continues at coordinate 17,503,261 of JAPDVR010000016.1, read as the reverse complement.
GTAGTAGCTTATGAACACACTTAATTTTATGTCTGAATTGTTTCTATTTTTATTTTTATTAAGGGATTTTAAAGATTACATTTGAGACAAAGCTGACCTGTATTGGTTGTCCTGAGCTTTAAACTGAGCATATAAAGTTGTCCTCTGGGGTCTTTCTCAGGTTGATAAAGGCCCAAGCGGTGCATAAAACGTTTCTCTTTATCTCCCTCTCTCTTGTTCTCTCCCCTGTCACTTTACTCTTGTGGGCTGTCATTGTTTCTGGGCGAGGTGTCGTGTGCCGTGTGGTGACTGCACTCTTTGCCTGTGCAACTGCAGAATCCGACTGCTACTCCACTTCTCTCCTCCCCGGAGGCCCATCCACACACCCTGGCATTGTCAGGCAACATCTGCTGAAATTACGCCTGGCTGTCCCCCTCCTGCACACACACACATACTCACTCTCCGCACAGACGGTGACAGCGTCCATCTTTATAGCTCCTGACAGCGGATGAATGAACTCACTTGCGCTTGCTCAACTACTCGCTCAGACAAATACACACACCCAGATGCGCTCGGCTGCATGGACAGAAATTAGCCTCATAATCGTAAAAACGAACATGAAATCCAATCAAACCCTTCATGTGTTCAGTCAACAGAGTTTATTCCCTTTATTTATGCATTTGCTAGCTCTAAAAAAAACCAAAAAAAACAGAATTCACTTTGCATAGCCATTAAGAGAATTTTAGTCCAATGATGTTACAGATATTTGCATGGTGCATGTTTATGGCACATTTAGCGTTCTGCCTCACTGCTCTGATCTTCTGCCTCATAAGGCACTTGCTGTTCGCTGTGTCTACAGATCTGCTTTTAATTTCACAGTAAGGATACAGAGAGAAACGTAGAGAGAAGTGTGTCCCCGTCTTTACCTATGTCTTTACTTTGCTAAGCGGTTGCATGGTGGTCACCCACTGAGAAAGACAGTCCGTGCTGTCATGTTCCATAATTATTTTGTTCTTCCTGGGCAAACAAGCAAGTCAAAAACAAACACACATGAATAATAATATGACAACACAGGCATTCACTGTCCGCTTGTAATAATATACATATATGGATATTTGCAAACAAGCCAAAGCCGACCTAAATGAGTTTGGGTAGGCATTGCTGCTGACAAGGGTTGTGTTTTTGTGTTTTCATTTGCTATTGAAACAGGTTTGGGATGTTTTTTTTTTTTTTTGTTTGTTTGATTTTTTAATTTTTTTTATTTAAAGCCCCACAACTTTAAGTCTGCAAACCCAATATTTAGAGCAAACCAAGAAGCCATACGGACAGAGCCTAAATTACCGTAGGTGATTTGGCTCGTATCGCTAGTAAACGGCAGTGACAGAACAGATGTTTTTTTGCATAATGGCCCACACACCTACATACATACTCTCTCGCATTAAGATGGAACAATCTGGACCCGCATAGAAAGGAGTAAACACGTTGCAGACAGGTTAATGGATTTTGCTGCGGTGAATGTAGATGCGTGTAATGTGAATTGCTTTGTTGCTTAGTCCTCTGTGCACAGGGTGGGGGGGGCCTTGATGATCTTTGACCTGTGCAGTAGTCTCTGGTACATGTTGCAGACACCTCTTGTGCCTGTGCCAGGCTGTTAGCAGGTGGCACTGATCTGCCAAGGCATGCGCTCACTGACCTGTGCTACAACCACCAACACCCGCCGTCTGTGTGTGGGTGTTTATGCGAGACGATACACAAGGAATCTGCTGCCCTTTTGTGCTCCTCATAATGATTTTTTCCAGGTCTTTATCACAGGAAGGCGTGTGATTGATGTTGAAGAGAGATTGTACTACTGTCTCAAGCATGTGGTTCATTTAAGGCAAACTATGACGCCAGAAGCATAGTAACACTTACAGGATGTGGCTATGCTGAAACATGATACTTGTGGGTTTTACATTTTCCTGATGATCACACTAGGTATTATTTCCTTTTTGTCCTCCTATTTTTGTTTCCATTTCCGATAAGGCAGTAAGGACTAAAATTGATTCTATATTAATTAGTTAAATTAATTATTAAATAAATAATTGTTTTTTTTTTCCAAACAGCCATGACTGCAACTAGCAACAATACATTTGATTGGTCATTTGGTTTGTTGCACTTTTCTGGGTACTATGGGGATTTATTTTCTTAATCAGTATTTTTGTCTGGTTTCCTCTAAAAATATTAATAAAACAAGGTGTGTAATACAATATTTTCAGATAATAAAATTATTATTTTTAAATGACTTAACTTGTTTTAAGCAATTATTTGATCAAGTTATATATAAAAATGCAAATAAATATTTCTTGATTTTTATTTTTTTTTATTTTATTTTACTGTGTAGCCACACCCACAGCAAATCCTAGTTGGCTCAAAATTCCTTTCCACATCAAATACGTCAAAAAACTGGATGTAAATTAGTCTTAATTGTTATTTTTTTCCCCGACTGTGGACAGATCTATTACTTGATGCTGCAAACTTGCATAAGTTCTCCTAGTCAGGATGTAGTTTAAAGGATATACTGTAGTAAACCGGCCATAGACATTTGTAAACACTTCCTTTCACATCCCGTCCATGTTTTACCCCCAAGATGAAACTGTACAGCTCATCTCTGATTTCATGTCTCTTTCTGTCTGTGGCACACACGTAGACACTCACTTCAACTCCCTTCATCTCGAATCAACTTTTGAGTGACAAACGACTGGGCTCGGGCATCAGGGCATGTGATTTCTTTGGCATACCTTAGAGGAGCCATTAGTCATGTCTATATTTAACCTAGCTCTGCACCTTTCATGTGCCAACTTGGCAGAAAAAAGAGAAGAGATTGGAGAAAAACGAGATAGATTGGAGAAAGAAAGTCTCATAGATCTCATAGAAAGTCTCAAAGAAAGTCTCAACTGCCATCATTGTTGCCTTCATCTGTGGGGTGAGAATTGGTCTTGCGTTCGGCTGGCGTGAGAGGCAGGCGTTGCTGCATACTGGTGTGTGATTGCAGTCAACAGGGGGTTTGTTAGAGGAACGAGGAAACGGGAAGGGAATCAGAGAAAGGGGGGACTGTGATGGGGGAAAGGTTGATTTTTTTTCCTTCTTTTCCTCAAAGGAAAATGCATTTGGAGAGTGAGTGAAATGAGTGGGTGAGAGAAATGAGGTGATGATAAAGAAAGAATGATTTAACCGGAAGCGTTCGGTGAGAATATTCATCTTAGCATCTGAAAGGGATAAGTTAGCCCCCCCCCCCCCCAAAAAAAAAAAAAACAGGCCACTTTGCACAGTCTTCTAAAGCTATATGATGATTATACAAATAAATTAAGTTTTAAGATGTCTAAGGCCCCTATTATACACATTTTCACATCCTGCGCCACGTTGTTTAATTAGTAAATGCATTTGCGACCATTTGTGCGCCCATGGGCATGCTGGTCTAAAAACGAGGTGTGTTCCGGCACATTGTTGGTGCGTTGCTACTTTGAGGCAACTAAAATAGACTGCGCCATTGACCAAGAAAAACCTGGTCTAAGGTCAATGGCGCAATATTTTTTTTGTTATTTAAAGGGCACAATTTTAATATGTGCCTATAGGTGGGTGCACAATGCGTGTGCACTCTGCTTATTACACACACAGGGCACACAAACATGCAGCAGCACACAAACATGCCAAATAAATAGCCATGTAAATAGCGATTCCGCCATGGCGCGAGCACAACTGGCTTTCAAATGGAATGGGAGATGAGACTCTGTTTGGTTTATTGCACGTTATGCCCAAAACACACCCATTACTCAGTAAGAGAATAGGGACAACACTTTTAGACCATGCGCCTGGCGCGCCGACCATTTTACTTGTTGTTAAACTAGCAAAAGTGGATTCGGACACGCCCTAAGTGCACTTGTGCCGTGCGTTTTAGACTATGCGCTTAGATCGTTAAAATAGGGCCCTAAGTCTTTATTCATTGATGATCTATTACGCTAGTGTTGTGACAGGATAGAGATACTCTATGGCTTAATTGATGGGTTGGAATATAGTCCATGAGTCCTACAGATCACTTGTGTGGTACATGCTTTTTTGTCATTTTGTAGCGTGACAGTTATTGTACTCATTTACATTTATTGCACTGAAAAAAATTGCTAGCATATTTTTCAATGAAAATCACCTTCTCTGTTCCTTAGAACAAGGTCAAACACATTTAGAACAATATGAGATTGAGCAAATGATGAACAATTCTCATAAGGTGTAAGAGAGATGGTGAGATGAGTAAAGGAACGGAAAATTAAGTTGGGGTTTTAAATGAACACAAGAGGAAGTATCTCTTACTCCTCTATCGATCTCTCAATCTATCGGTCAATCTTTACCCGTCCCTGTGGGGGTCTTTTTCAGCCTCATGGCAGCACACCTATCGACAGTGAGAAAGCAAACCTTCAATCTATACTAGCCACATACGCACAGTCATGCTTGCAATTTTTGCCAGTCAGAATTATTATTATTATTTGAGTTTATTTTGAATTACTTCTACTGTTTTGTAATGTTTTTGAAATAATTATCTTATGTTCGCCAAAGGCTATATTTATTTGATCACAAATAAAAACAGTAATATTGTGAAATATTTTTTTAGGTCAAAATAACTGTTTTCTTTTTTAATATATTTTAAAATAAAATGTATTCCTGTGATGGCAAAGCTGAATTTTCAGCAGTACATGTGTGTGGAGCGAGGGATAGAGGGACAGCATCAGCACGGGTCTGAGTGGGTCATGGTCAATCCGCTCCTCCTTCTGCTTGACCGGACACCTGAGAGAGGTCATTCGCTGTCTCAATACTTGCTCTGTCTTTCAGTCTCTTCTCAACTACTCAGAACTTACATACTGCTAAAAGTCACTTTCACAGCATACATTCTTAATTCTGTGTGGGCTCCATTTTATCCCTCTTTCCCTCCATTTCACTATTTCTGGCTGTTGGCCAGCTCTGTTTGTCCACCCCACACAACTCTGAGACTGTTGACTCTCTAAAACAAAGCACTTTTCACCAGATGTGGTTGGACACAGGAGAGGATAAGAGACAGAAGAGTGGGTATAGCCTTGGGTTGTTCTGAGTATGACTACAATGGTTATGATTATGAATCACTCTAACAGGTTAGCTTGAGGTTTTAGGCTGACGAGTTGGAGGTAATAAGTTGTGAGTGTGTAAATAAGGTGCAAGATGAATGTAGATGTTTTATCATTATACACACTCTGCTACCCTTTATTAATATTCCCCTTTTTCAGTTTCATATCTTGTATAATGAATAGCCGAGTGCATTTAATGTTTTGTGTGTGTGTGTGTGTGTGTGTGTGTGTGTGTGTGTGTGTGTGTGTGTGCGTGTGTGCGTGCGTGTGCACAGTTGTAGGTGTGTCGTGTTTGCCCCGGGTCTCTGCAGATCACTTGAGCGAACACCTCCTCACCATAACCGCAAGAAGTAGACACTGTCCATCTGTTTATCCACAACAGATCAAGACCTCATGAGATATACATATATATACATACATATATATATATATATATATATATATATACACATATATATATATATATATATATATATATATATATATATATATATATATATCTCATGAGGTCTTGAATATTTGAGTAAATCTGACATACACACTCTAAAGAACAGCAAAGCAAACGCACACCTTATGAGGTGCAAGTTAAAGGGGAAAACTTGATACAGAGAATGCAAAGTGTACGCTCTTTGCACACATACTCTCATGAAGGCAGATACAATTGATCAAAAGTTGTATAGTAGTATGGTATAATATAGTATATTTTGTCTCATATTATCACTTGTATATAACTTAACTCACTAGTTTCAATTTTTTATTTAATAATTTACTATTTCACGGTAGTTTATGATTCTGTTTTCAGTTTGGTCTCCAGGGACACACTGCTTTTGTGTCTTTGCTTTGGCTCAGAGCTGTGGTCAGTCCTCACCCCAAACACATACATCCCATCTATCTCTGCTCTCCTTACGTTATTTAATATTGCCACTGCTAGTCTCACCTTGAGCTTTCTTCCCTCAGCTGCAAACTGTTTGCCCGAGATAACACAATCTTACAGGAGAGATAAATAAGGAGAGGGAAAGAGAGGGAGAGAGAGAACATGAGACATTATTTAGTGATGTTTCTTCACAGCCTCTTCTCACACGTAATCAAAATTCATTAGGCACATTAGTCTTTTTTCAGCAGGGCACGATGTGTCTTCCTGTAAAGCTGAATCATTATGACACTTTTGTTCTACCATCCTTCTCTCTCTCTCTCTCTCTCTCTCTCTCTCTCTCTCTCTCTCTCTCTCTCTCTCTCTCTCTCTCTCCTCCTCTCCCTCAAATTATTTTTTTCTCTCTGTCTTGAGGGCAGCAGACTTCTTGCATATGCATGGTGATATGTCAGTCATCCGTTAGTGGGGAGGTGTAATCTATTCTATGGATAAAGAAAGAGCGATAGTGAGAGGTGTAGTGAAGAACGCAAGGTGTCCCCGAGCTGTCTTACGCTAGTTTTTCTCCCATCCCGGATTTGAGTAATCTACACTCTCTGTCTCAAGGTCAGCGTGCTCTTCAGTTAGGTTTTAGCAAAGGGTATACACTTTGTCCACTTTCTGTCTGCATGTGCTGATCCAGGTACAAACCACCCATGCACTGTATGTCGCTTTGTAAAAACCCCTGAATATTCTTTGTCAGGCCCCTTGACATGATACGGCATAACCGGGAATTCCTAGTTTTGTATTCATCAGGAGAGAGACTGCAGAATAAGTATTGAACTGAAAACATCACTACTTGTGAGGCTCGTTTGCATTAATCCTGCCTTTTTTTACATGCATGTCTGTAGGGCTGGGCGATAAAATGATAACGATAATTATCGCGATATAATTTTTTCTCGATAAAACGATATCAAGAGTTCGATAAATGTTCGATAATGTTTATGCGCCAAAAGTGGAACGAAACTCATTTGAACCGCGCGCCACACCGACCATTTATCCGCTCGGCTCAAAGTCCAAACGGCAGCGCAGCGCGAGCTCACTAGAGCAGATGCGTTTACTCTGATCAGTCTCGGTCACAAGATCCAGTGAGAAGCGCTTGAATTCAGGGAAGAACACAAATGTCTCAGTGATTTAAAACAGTTTAAAGGCAGATGAAACAGCGCTGACAAACTGGAGAAACACTGTGCGCAACGATACAGTCAGAAGGCTTTTCCGTCTACAAATTTCCATCATTTACCATGGATTTACTGTAACGTTAGCCTAGTGATATTAACTGCACCATGACATTTGGGATATATATTGAATTGTATTATATTATTAATGTAGACAATGTATTAAAGGACTAATTGAATATAATTACAGTATTTAATAATGTATTTAGGCTACTGTTTTTCATACAAATACCATAGTAGGGCTGCAACTAACGATTATTTTCATAATCGATTAATCAGACGATTATTTTTTCGATTAATCGATTAATCGGATAAAATTTCAATTTGATTTTTTGTTTATTACAACTAAATAAAACCCTTAATCATGGTATTTATGTGTAAAAGTGTACAAAAGCCACACATTGAGTTTTACTAATATCAATATTTGCATTGTTTTTAATGATAATTGCTGATGGCAAGTTGACAACCATGAAAAACAAAAAAATCTAAATTATATACAACATTGTTTTAACATAATTTTTGTTAAAAACTAATTTACACAGACATGTTCAGATGTGAAGATAGAAACCAGAAACATGTTCATTTAATTTTTATTTAAGATTCAATTAATTATAAGGATAAATTGCTAAAATAAATATAGAAAGACTGAAAAAAAGAGTGTGAACTTAGTAGAGCCGCAGTAGATCGCGTTTGTAAAACAATTAAAACTTAATAGAAGACAAATGCTATAAAAAGAGAACGGAATGGAGACGCAGCAAACAGGCTTGATTAAAAGGACAAGAAAATGATGCATTAGTGCACAAGCATTCGCTGAAAACCACTGACTACAGTGACTAAAAAACAATCTTTTACTGCTGCTGTTAATAACTGCCTTTATATTTAGTGCTTCACTTTCTAAACACCGTTTTAATTTAGCCTATTTCTGCGTAGCGCTATTTTAATCCATCACTTATGTTGCGAGCGAAATGATTGCACAACCTGATGCCCGAGACAAAATACAGACATCCCAAGTCTCCCGGAAGTTCCGGGACTCTCCCGCATATTGATAGCGGCTCCCTGATGCCCGCAAATTAGTTCAAACTCCTGGAATCTAGAGTGTGCAAGCAAGAGAGCGCATGCGAGACAGAAGAGAGTGCTCCAAAGTCCAAACTGTGTAGCGCGCGCACGACAGAGCGGCACAGGGAGAGAGACCTTGCGTGTGTGTGCGTGTGTGCCGCATCATGATAGGCCTGTTTCAACCAATCACCAGTAAATGCTCCCCGTGACTTAAGCAGAGCAACTAATTGATAATGACATTCGTTGACAACGATTTTCATAATCGATTATTATCGATTATATCGATTAGTTGTTGCAGCCCTATACCATAGAAACCATAAAGTTACATTTTGCCATGATAGTGAGGTGCTATAGGCTATGCCTGGTTTTATCTGTGGTTATCATGATCTAAATGCATGATACGGGATGACTAATGGTTAATTTTAATAAAACTCAAAGTCAGAATATTACATTTTACCAAATAAAATTGAGGTTGCTACATTTTTTTTAACAGATGTTACTGTTTTTGTTAATGAACATAAATTTAACATAGTAAATCTGCATCTTAACTCAAGCTAATACTATAGTCAACTCACTGTCAAATATGCGTTTCGAGACAAAACATGTAGGCTAATATTAATATTGCAGCCTGCACTGCAAACTGTGCTGAAGATACGTGCCATCAAAGTTGGGCAACACAAACCTGTTTCAAGACTTGAAACAATATCTCCCATTAGCACATGCAGAAACTAAGAAATTAATATTTCTATTAAGATATTTATTTTGTTAAGGAAAAATGACAAATGTTTGAATGTTCTACCTGAGATTTGTGATATGACAAATCTGACAATAAAGAGTAGTTTAAAACCACAATTAACGCTCTGGTTTCTACAGATTTCACTTAGGAGCAAAAATCTGCCTTTAAACTTGAAAGAAATAAAAATGTGACATTTATCGTGATAATTATCGATATCGTATGATATAAAACAATTATCGTGATAATTTTTTTTTGGCCATATCGCCCAGCCCTACATGGCTGCTAACAGCACGCTAGTTAAGATAAATATTGTATCCTTTTACTGATGGTACTCATTGACCAATTGGTGGACTAGATAGATAGATAGATAGATAGATAGATAGATAGATAGATAGATAGATAGATAGATAGATGATAGATAGATAGATAGATAGATAGATAGATAGATAGATAGATAGATAGATAGATAGATAGATAGATAGATAGATAGATAGATAGATAGATAGATAGATAGATTGATTGATTGATTGATTGCACCCTAACTCATTTGGAGACCCCACCAGTAATTGGTGGACATTTATTTATTTATTCAATTCATTCTTTTATTTTTTTTATGCAACTACTACTTTGTGCACTGAACAAAAATTAGTTCCTCGCAAAATGTAAAAATATATGAAGCCTAATGTCACCTATCATGTACTGTATAGAATGCCCTTAATTCACTGCGGCAGCCTCCCTCCATTTGTTCACATTTCCTATTTCTAACCCTGCAATGTAAAACTGTGACAGGGGATTTTTTTTTCACCCTGAAAGAAGACCTACTGGTGACAACCTCCAGCCTTTTTGTGCTGACCCTTGCCTCCTTTTTGGGCGATTCACAGCATCACTGACCTGGCCTTCCTTTAATCAGAGCCATGCAGAAAGCAGGGCACTAAGGCATATCTTTCTCTCCCTCTCATCTACATCCCTTGGCTTAAATCTCTCAGCATTAGGCAGGGTTGAAGGCTAAATGTGTGCCTTGGTCTTAATCACTGCTCTGTCTATTCCTTTCTGCCAGAAATCTGCCAAAAGGCCTGAGCACAACAGAGAGAAACAGAAGAAAGGGAGTTAAAGAGGTCTGAAGCTGTCAACTGGGCATTCAAATTGCACCCTTGTCTATATAATGCACAAATTTCTCCTGAAATCAGTAAAATAAAAATAAAAAAAAAACCTGAATTAATTACATATGTAGACCTGGTACGTCTGGTCTACATAAACTGTACTGTAGTATTTGTTATGCTGAAATCGAGCAATGTCGTCTGTCGAGTCACATTCAGGTCTGAAGTCAAGCTAGTTGTGCCGGAAAGGGTGGCAGCTGCTGTTTGCTGGCTTACGATCGGATATCAGGCCAAACCAGGTACTAAAGCCCTTATTTACTGCCTGATCGTCTTAGCCACCGGTACACACCCATCTCACAAATGGAGCTTAGCAGGAGATTAAGGCATACAAGATCCTCTTTTCGATATTCAGCCAGTCTAATCGTTGCATTAAAACAGAGGGAGGGAGAAGCATCATAGTGTAGCTTCCACCCTTGTTAGGTCTGATCACTCAGGTCAGGACTTTGAGGTGGCGTCTTGCAGTTGGGGGATACATATAGGCCTATACGATTACATGCCTACTTATGTGTGCGTTGGCTGCATGCTAGGTCTCTTCATGTGTTTTTTGGGAGGCAAACGGACAGCCACTGTTTCCTAAGCTCTACGACAGGGTTCCTAAGGGGCTTAATTAAGGCTGTCTTTAATGTAGTAACGCAGGAGATTAGACAGGACAGAGAGCTTATGGCTATTATCCCTGCTTCAGAAGACACTTCGGCAGCATCCTTTAATTAAGAGAGCACCGCATTCCTTTCCTCGTCCATCTTTCTCCCTCGTCCCTCACTCTTTATGTCCGTGTTTCATAAAGGAGTGTGTCCACGCAGCCGTGGGATTGGTGTGACAGATGAATGCGTCGTGGCTAAGCTTGCCGTTCTTTCCATCTCCGTCCTCGCTCCTCTGCAAGCAGCCTCTGTTTCCCCTGAGATGCTCGTAAACACTCATCAAAAACGAGAAAGCAGAAAAAAGGACAAGAACAGAAGAGAGAGTGAGGGAGAGGGAGAGAGAGACAGATGAGGGGAAAAAATAGCAAAGCACTAAAGGAAATAATCATAGCCTAAAAAAATTGAACCAACAGACAATTTAAATACCCCAACAACTTCAAAGTGTGTCGTGAAGACTTCAAAACAGAAAATCTAATTTCCACAACAAAATCTGGAGCTTTTCTTGTAAGCATTGTTTTGCTCTTTTGCTTTCTATTTCTCTCATTTTGGAGGGCAAGGGCAGAGGTCTGGGAACAAGAAGTGTGTCAGTCTGATTGCCTGACCCAAGTAATAAATGGAGAAATGAGTTCTGGCCTTGTTGCAGTGTGGTTAATGCCCCGTTCACACATACACTGATTCTATCGCTGGAGGTCGCCAAGTTGCAGTATTGGTGGTCATTGGAATGTGTTCACTAATGTTATTGGTGGTCAAGCAAAACTTTTCACATGGAATGTGCTGACAATAAAAATAAAATGTCATTTGTAGAGGAAATAGAGGAAAGTGTGTGTAGTACATAATACATAATATCTTGAACTTTTATCAAAGTCATGAGTCAAAATCATGATTTACTCTGGCTGAGTATCAATAGACATTTTTTGATTCACAAGTTCAATCTGTTTTGATTCATATACAGTTAATTTGGGTATATCAATTACAATATCCATTTTACTTTCATATGAAAGGGGTATAACTATGTAGCATATATGTTTCCATATTGTGTATATATGCGTAATATACATTTAAATCATTATTAAATCATGTAATATATTAAAATATGAAATTATTGATATCTGGATGTTTAATTAGTAACTAATCGATGGATTCAGTTAATTAATGAAACAATTTGTTAAACAGTTTAATGTATTTTAAAATTTTAATTTATTCCTGTGATGGCAAAGATAAAATATTTAGCAACCATTACTCCAGTCATTATTGTCACATGATCCTTGTGAAAACATTATAATATGCTGATTTGGTGTTCAAGAAAAACTATTGAAAAAAAATTAATAAAATCTTACTAACATGGTAGCATGTTTACATTAGGTTACAGACAAATCATATAAAAGAATAACTTTAACATCCTACCCACAGTATCTCACAGTCTTCTCTCCCATTGTAAGTCGTTAAATTCAACTTCCGGATCGATGCATGTACGGGCGCCCCTTTAGACATTGAGAAGGAAAGACCCATTGCAATTCTCTCTCTTTCTCTCTCTTTCTCTCTCTCTCTCTCTCTCTCTCTCTCTCTCTCTCTCTCTCTCTCTCTCTCTCTCTCTCTCTCTCTCTCTCTCTCTCTTCTTTCTTTCTTTCTTTCTCTCTTTCTCTCTTTCTCTCTCTCTCTTTCTTTATTTATCTCTCTCTCTCTCTCTCTCTCTCTCTCTCTCTTCTCTCTCTCTCTCTCTCTCTCTCTCTCTCTTGCTTTATCACCCTTGATCAGCATGTCTTCAATGACTAAAGGCTAATTAAATGTAGCCCCTGTTTGTCACACACCAGAAGTCAATATGTGAAATAACCAGCATGCCTTTATCTGCTGCATATAAATGAGTGTACGAGCGAGGAAAAGAGGATGACAGGGAGAAAGAATGAGATTTTTTTTTCTTGAAAGAGGGTCGGCCTATTTGTATGAGTGACAGATTGACCTATTCTGCCTTTAAGGAGCTAATGCTGGAGTGTAAGGGGCATAAGTTTGATGAATCGAGCAGGGAAGGAAATTCTTTGAAGACTTCCAGCCTTTCTACGAGGTTGTCATAGGATAATGAATTAGGCGAATTTGAAATTCAGTCCTCTAGCCATAAATATCAGACTTGGAATTTTTTTGGAGCTATATTCATATTTGGCCCCTGAGCAAACAGACACATCATGATGACAGGTAGTGTCCTTGTGTTTATTATTTGTCTCATCGTCACTGCGAAATAAGCCTGGGATGTCAATACCCACATCTATCTTCTCTTCTAGAAGTGTGTTTCTTTTCTTCTGTCCATTGTTTTCGTGTTTATAAATAAGTTTGTCTGAGGCTTGTCCCCTCTGTTGGGGAAAGGCAGTCCATTATTCAAGTGACTCTTTCAAACCCCACAAATCTGCTGGAGTCAGAGTTATTCATGGCCAGCTTTTGTTCCCCCCCTTCTCTCTCTCTCGCTTTTCTCAAACAGCCATTGACTTCCATCGACATCTCGTGTTGCGGGGAAAAAGCACAGGGTCTCGGGGTGAAAAAGATGTAGATTTTGAAGTAGATAAGATGTGTGTTAAGGAAAGAACGTACACATACACACACCGTAAGGTCTCTTTTGGTTTATCTAGTGAGAGGCACCTTTAGAGCGCTCCGAAGGCTCAATGAAATGTCGCTGTGTGTGACATTTATCCGCACTCTCAGTGAAGCACACTGCTTTTTATGCCTGTTAACTCTGGGCCCTCTGTTCTTGCTCTGTCTCACATTATGTGTGGGCGAGAGAGAGAGAGAGAGAGAGAGAGAGAGAGAGAGAGAGGTGAAGAGACCGTATGTTGTAGATGTGCTGGATATTCTCTGCTGACCTGTGCGGGAGAGTCTCCGTCTCACCCCTAAATGATGATTTCCATGTCATTGGGCAAATTCCATTTCACAGTGATAAGGGGATAAGAGCGGACATTACACACATGATAAGATAAAATGGATGGGTCATTTCTGTTTTCTCTTCTCTTTTCGTCACGTCTCATCTCTTCTCTGCTCGTCTTTTCTCTTTTCTTCTCTACTTGTCTCTTCTCTGCTCATCTTTTTTCTTTTCTTCACTACTTGTCTCATCACTTCTCTTTTTATCTGTACTTGTCTCTTCTTTGTATGCTGTACTGCTCTTCTCTTTTTTCTATACTCGTCTTCTCCACTCGTGTAAACACTTTATTCCGATGGTCCACTTTAGACATTCTGCTAACTATTACAGAAAAGTTACTTGTAGGCTTAGTTAGTAGTGTCTAAAATAACCCAACATTTTTTTTTCTGTGATTTTCTTGTTTTTTCGTGTCTCTTTATTTATTTTTTGGTTTAGTCTATTCCTTTTTTTCCTTGTCATTTCATCTAGTATCTTATCTGTTCATCTCTTCTAGTCTTTTTATTTCTTCTCTTTTCATCTTGATTTGTCTCAACATTGCATTTTGTTTCTTCTTTGTTAATTTTATGTCTTAATTTTTCCTCTTGTTGTTTCATCTCTTCTCTTTCCGTCTCTTCTCTTCATTTTGTCCCATCTCTGTTCTTTTCTGTCACTCTCACTCTTCTCTGTCTCCTTTGCGCCTCCATTTCCAATCCTCTGCTTGACCTCCTCTGATCCTCATTTCTCGCTGCCCTCCTCCTCTCCTCCCCTCCTGCTCTGTCATTCCATCTCACTCTTCTTTGCCTCTCGCTTCCCTCCTCTCCACTACGTTTGTAAATCCCATAAATTTGCCGTGGCCTGTGAACGGGAAAAAGACTTTGGGAAGTCATGCGTTGGTCTCTGTGCGCCTGGTGGCTGGGTTGGGCTTACCGTGACACTTGTTTCTAGCACATGTTTGTCAGCTACAAGGCAACACACAATCTCCGGTGTTTTAGCATTTCAGCTGGAAAAATATATTGATGTCTTTTCTTTTTCAGTGTGTCAGTACATGAAAACTATTACATAGTATCTGACAAGAATAAAGAGATGAGACCATGGAAGCAGAACTGTGCAGTTAATAGTTAGTTAGCAGTTAACAAGGTGTATTACCAAACTTTGAACTGGCATGCTGCAGAATTTGGAATGTGGAAGCTTGAAATAAAACCTTGAAAAATATCAGGGCATTTTAAAATGTCATGGGCCATATTTGTTAACAGTTTGCGCCAGCGCAAACCCTCTTTTGGCATCAAAAAACTACTGTCAGGATTTACAACAGACACACTGTGAATAATTAGCGGTGAAAAGGCGTGGACACAGTTATTTTTGCGTCTGACCTTATTGAATATGCATTTGTAGGAGTTTCCCTTTCAGATTGCACTGCTCTTTAGTAGATTACATTGGTCATTATGGAAACGATCCGGCTGCGTCTGTGTTCTGTAATTTGTGCATTGTCATTCGACTAGATCACGCGCAGAACTTTCCACTCCCATTGGCACTTTTGTGGGATTGCGCTCTCAAACTAATTTGCCCTGTTTAGTAAATCTGGCCATATGTCGGTTAACTTATTGGGCATAAATAGTTATATTATAATTAAATTCACAGTTCTAAAGTCAGCATTCTCACTTCATTTACATTTCCAACTCTAGTGGTTCAGGTTGGAACTGCAGGTTCTTGAGATTTCTATAGAAACAATTTTTTTTTAAATAAAATGTGTAATATTTGGTCAAAAAACATAATTGTTTTTATTTTGATCCATTATATACAAAAACTAAATGTACATTTATGTATAGAATAATGTACAGTCAGTTTGTTGTTTCAAAAATATATTATAACTTATACTAATATTTTATTGTATTATACTATTTTGCTGTAGCTGATTGTCATTATGCTGCTTACACAGCTGCTTATCAATTATGTAAAAACATTTTTTTATAAATATTAATTGATATGAGTTGAAATTATTTTATCATGTAAGAATAAAGAGACCGCAGAGCAGTATGAGAGACATGAAACAATAACAGCCATCAAATATACAGTTAAGCGGTCTTTATATAAAATGATATGACCACAGAATGTTATGATTGACCAATCAGGAATCAACATCCAAAACATGATTTAAAATCTCATCGGGTGCTTTAGTAAATAATTTAGGTCACAGGGGTTCACCAGACCAAAAAGGTTGCTAATCCCCGCCGTACGTCATGATGGTAAAAATGAAAGATTTGCTGAGATACTCTTATCTGTGATGTGGTTTGAAAGCTGTAAAAGGATTCAGGAAAAGCTGTGGAACTGCATGTACTTTCCTGAGCAGCGTCATTTTCGTCTCAAATGACGATAGAGCAGTGAGCATCCTGGTCCTGACTCCACTAAATGCAAAGCAGGCTAAATCGGAGACACGATTACTTCTCTCTCTTCCTCTCGCGCCCTACATCCCCTCCTCACTCTCCTATGGGAAGGAACAGCAGCATATGCACTCTCCCGACTGAAAGTGATTTTTTTTTTTTTTTACTTCTCATCAGATTTCCAATTTAGAGAGATTACTGGTTGAGGCCATCATTAATGGAACCCAAATAAGCCTTTGAGAGCAGATTCAGAACAGGCATATCTCAGCACAAATGTAGCATTAGCAGTGCCAGGGGATGCTCTCTCTCTCTCTCTCTCTCTCTCTCTCTCTCACACACACACACCCGCACACACACACTCGTGCTCCCAAAACACATCAACAGACTAATCCAGGATCGTCAAACAGCATGGATGTGTGTCAGTCCCAGCTTTGACCCTGAGAAACACACACACACACACACACACACACACCATTTGTGACGTATTTATGTAGGAGTGTGTTTCTAATCCCTACGTTCCCCAGCTGCATCTTCAGCCTCATATAACCCGAGAGAGAGGAACGGACAGAGTAAAGGTGATCTGTGCAAAGAAGCAGTGAAAGAATGATAAAATAGAGCAGAAACAGTGCAGGGAGGAGGATAGAGGTTGAGGTTTTGATTTTCTTTCTCCTTAAAATGCCTAATCGAAACCTTGAGGTGATTTATACCAACATCCACCCCAGCACCACTCCCATATCAGTGCCTTATTCACTGCTCACAGCTGAAGATTAGACCAGAGTGGATGTTTTTTGCACACATGTAAAAGTGATAACGGAAGCGTTTACTCTTTGACTGTCCTCCTTGGTTTTTAAGGCAGGAGGACTGTGCTGACGTTCCCCTCGGAGACGCTCGTTCCCACAGTCTCTCCTCCTAAAAGCGCTGAACTTGTCAGCATTGTCATTCAAAAAGGCTCATTATTGACATTCCTACTACTGCTTTCTATTCTTGTTCTACTGTTTTGCAGTTAATTCAGTGTGAACTGATTAATGTAATTAAGCAACCAATCACACTTGAATTTGTAGATAATTCAGTCTATTTTTTGTTTACACTTTAAGGAATTGATTGAATTGAATTTTGAAAAATGTCATCTGTACTTCTGCATAAAGAGTTGAAGATGGTTTTCATTCTTAAAGGGATAGTTCAATCTCTAGTTTAATCTCATGTCATTCCAAAACTTTATGTCTGCATAACACAAATGAAGATATTTTGAAGAATGTTTTTGTAACAGTTTTAGGGACCAATGACTTTTGTCCATTGTAAGGACAAAAAAATAAAAAAACACCTAGATGTTTCTCAAAATATCTTAATTTATGCTTTCCAAGAAGAAAGAAACTCACACAGGTTTGTAACAACATCTAAACTGTATTAGTTCTGCTGTTATGGTCTTTGCCAAATTTTTGCTTTTCTTATTCAAATGAGATGGCACAATCCAGTCAAGCGTGTACTTCATCTCAGTGTCCTTTGGACTAACTGTCACTAAGACCCCACACATCATAGTTTACTTCTTTTTGTTCTCTACATTTAAGTGTGGGAAACATGTATGCAGTACAATCATGTCTGTGTAGTTTTATCACTGGGTTCACTAAAGGATTTATGCAAATTAGGTAATGGCAAAAACATGCTGGAAAACCTATTAGAATGCCTCTTTCGTGGCATATAGAATCTGGTCAAACTGGAATGTGAGTGGTTACTGAATAATACTATGCCTGAATTCACCTCTAAATAGACTACACTACCGTTCAAAGGTTCTGTTCTTATGAACCTTCCATTCATCATAAAATCTTGGGAAAAAAACAAATAAATAAATAAAATAAGCAGCACAACTGTTTTTAACATTGATAATACTGAGAAATGTTTATTGAGCAGCAAAACAGCATAGTAGAATGATTTCTGATTTATGTTATTTTAAATTGTAATATTTCACAATATTGCTGTTATTTTACTTACTTGATCAAAAAATGCATGCCTTAGTGAGCATAAGAGACTTCTTTCAAATACATTAAGAACATCTTACTAACCCCAAGCTTAATGATGCTGAAGAGCATGAAAAATAATGATAGAAAAGGATACAAGAATAGAGTTTGGTAAACAGTAGCGATTGGCGTCCACTTACATCAATTGTTGTGCTATTGCTGGCTTAGTCTTTGAGGTTCTTATCTCAGCAGTGGAGACCTGTCATCCTCTGTCAGAAGAGTTTAGTATTCTTAACAATATGATTCTCACTTCCTCTTGCCTCCATAAGAACAGAATGACAGGATGACTCACTTTATTCTCCTAGTTTTCTTTTGATCTCATGTCGAGATGGACATTTTGTCTCCTTCATTTTAAATTTTTATTCAATCTTCTGTTTTTCTTCTTTAATATCTAACGTAGATGTTGCATACACTAAGGGTAATTCATATTTACTCAAACTGTGTGCAGATGGGAATGTGTGATAATGAACATGTCGTAGAACAGAAACAATCCCTGGGTTCCTGACGCAGATGACAATGTGAAATTCTGCAAGAGGTGCATTTGGCACCACGGCGAAACACAAAAGAGATTCATAATCACCTTTTCATGGATTGTTGTCTTGTGATATGCTTTCTCCAAACTCTCGGGGGAACATTATTAAGAATTTTTTTAACTGATCTTGCTGACTTGTGGGCTCAGTGGGCTCTGGATATCTGCTGTGTCAGGAAGTTGAAAACTTGGTAACAATTGTGAGATTGCCCTACAGGCCTGACAAAAAAGTGCTTAAACCAGAAATATCCTACACGAGGAGGAAAATCCAGCGAGGGAAACTGGGAAGGAGCAAATGATGCGATAAAGTGGAGATGGAGTGGACAGAGGTCAGAAAGGAAGCTGTAAGTGAGTTGCCGAGCAGCTGAGTTTGGGCTCATTTTTTTGCAGAACATAAAAACGTGGCAGTGGCACCTGTCAAGACATGGTGAAAAGAAAGGAGTGAAGACAGAGGGAGAAGCCGAGTACTGCATCTGACATTTAACTTCACGGAGAGGAGCTGCCAGTCTGTCACCACTTAAAGAGAGGAAGAGAGAGAGAGAGAAAGAGAGAGGGAGAGAGAGGGTGTGTGTGAAGTTGTTAAGTGCTTTTGTGGTGCTGCTCTGTCAGTCTCCCACTCTCCTCTCCTTCTTTGTCTTTTTCACACCCCTCATTTAGCCGTAAACCTCTGTCTATCACACCAAAACACTGACACACACACACACACACACACACACACACACACACACACACACACACACACACACACAAACCCGGTAGCAGCAGGATGCATGGTGACAATGGCAGTGTACTGGTGAGATTTGGGGAGGGGGACTCCTCAACAACTGATTTGCTTTGTGTGTCAGACAGAGTGAGGTAAATAAAAGGAAACACGAGCTGTCCGGACAGAAGGATGAACATGGGGACAAAGGCAGAGGCAGTTTCATACGAAACCAATCTACAGCAAGCAGGGTATTTGTTTGTGTGGTCTGCACGTGTTTGTTTTGATGAGGTACACTTACAGCACTGATATGGTCTTGGTAAGTGTTTGCCTACTTGGGAGAGGAAGTCATCGACTTGCATGTGTGGTTGCACTACCTCTAGAAACACAATTATACTCTATCTTCCTGTCTATTATATGTTTGGTTTCATCCCATTTCACATACTTCACTACTCTGTGCCATTTTGTATTATGAGTAGTGTAAGTATTGTATTCACTCTGAAAAATGCAATTCTGCATAGTATGTGAATGATGTATGTTAAAGTGAAACTAAAGTGGATTATTAAGTCACAGCTTTTTCTGTGGCCGAACGGGAGGAGCTAACATGTTAAATCTAACAGTTACACAACCACATTTTTAAGTCTTTTTTAAACCATGTTTTAATCACATTTGATTTTTAAAAAAATATGCATACACACATACCACAGTTCAAAAGGCTGTTTAAAAAAAGTATCCTTTGCTCACCAAGACTGCATTTGTTTGATCCACAATACAGTAAAAACAGCAATATTGTGAAATATCTGTTTTCTATCTTTGCTTACATCATTTTACTTTTCAGTACCCGTTCATGTGCCAGTGGTTGCTGACCATTTGTATGCTACATGGTGTAAGTACACACACACTTTTCTGTGCTTCATTAGCATCTGGATTGTCTTCACGTGTGGTCCTTGTTGCTCTGACACATTACAATCCCTCTGATTACCGTCCCACTGACGTGTGTGTCATTAATTGTATGTGTGTGTGTTGTGAACATTGTCCTTAGTTAAATTGTTGGGAGGTCCAAATTAATGTCTTAATGGCACTCGTACCTATTTGCAGAGCTGATGAGTAAAAGCACTTGTCTGATCAGGTCAGGCCCGGGTCAGTGTTTACTGTGCAACAGCCCATCAAGAGAATGGATCCTTCCCTCCAGCCCTGTTCATTTAGACCCAGTTAACGGCTTCAGTGAACACCTGCTGACTTGTGTCCGCAGATAACAGCCATTTAGCATGAGGCAGTGATCATGCATTAAATGCACCAAAAGGCAAGAAATTTACATCACGCCCATTTGCCATCTAAAAATAAATGCACAAAACTTATTACTGTTCAGTTTGGTTTGTTTATGCGTCTGACAAGGGGGGAAATAACTGTTATATTGGATAAAATCATCTCCGAATGGGAGATTTAATTTAGAAAAAAATCTTTGTTGGTTATGTACAAACCCCTTCACCCACATATACACACACTCACCGTTATACATGCATCTACAGCGTAATCTTAGTCTTCCTTAATTGGGCGTAGAAACAACATCCGGTCTCCATCATTCTGACAGACTCTGAATCAAGCCTCGGCAAACAGACTTACCCAAACCTCAATTAGACTAACACACATCAATATGGAGGTTTTCTGCCCATGGATCAGACTCGTGTGTGTGTGTGTGTGTGTGTGTGTGTGTGTGTGTGTGGATGGATATAGATGGGTGGGTGGGTTATAAAGCTTGAATGTTCAAAAACACTTTATTTCTACATATTTTACATTGTTGCAGCAACTCTCTTCCTAGTCAGTGACACTCTGTTTAGTTTTTGTCTCTATGAAGCCCCTCCTTCTAAAAAACGCAATGTGCTCTGATTGGTCAGCTGGACCAGTGTGTTGTGATAGGTCAACTGCTTTGAGTGTTTCGGTAATGTCACGTCCCTTATTATAAGTTTCAGATTCTCACATCCGTCCGTCCATCCATCCGTCCGTTAGTGAATACATTGAAAACAATCATACGCAAGTTGTACAACTAAGTGCATTTGCCCTGAGTGTCTTCTCATTAAATGCCACAGACCAAAACCGCCCCAGGAAAGGGCCACTAAACACAAATCCTCCTCAAATTCAGCTTGAGCCAGATATATCAAGCTCTGTGTCTTCTGCCATCCACCTGCAATTGAAATATTCTCAGTGTTTTAGATCAAAAACACAACACAGTCACTCATACACGGGGGGGAAAAATAATACAGGACTAGACTTTATTCACAGCTGTCATGACGTCAGGGACGCACCACGTTCCCCAGCAAAGCCTCACAATACCGGCTGTCTCCTGAGTTATAACCATGAAATTCATTCCTGTCCATGCTCTTCCTTTCACTCAGCCCTCTTTCACACTTTTATGTCACGTCTGAAGAGAGAACGAGAGGGAGCGAGGGTGCAAGGACCCCAGTGTGTGTGGCTAACTGTGCTCTTACATTACCATTTGATGATAATGTGCCTTAATAAGGAAAATGCACAGACTTCTTGTACTTAGCTAACAGAGCGTTAATGGCCATGTAAGACGCATGAGTGACTTGAGTGGAACTTTTTCAAAATTATTTCCTTGTTTTTAATGAGATTCTATTTGCGTGTGCGGTGGTGTTGTATGTAGTTGAATCCTAATGAGTTTGCATTTGCCGCGGTGTACGAGGTGCCACTGTAAATTGGTTGGTTAAAGTGTGATCGCCCTGAGGCAGATTGGCTGTCTGTTTTTGGAAAGTGTGGCGTGGAATACTTCAGCGGTTGTTTCAGTAAATGTGTGTGTTAGAAAGAGAGAGTGTGTGTCATTTTAAATGTGTGTTGGTTAAAGTCAGCCACATCCAATCACATTCAATCACTCCAGATTACAGTCTGACAGCCCATGAGTCGCTATGGGGGTTTGGCTAAATCTTTTGTACGCTGAAGGGACACACTGCAAAGAAGATGAGTAATACGTCAATTGTACAATTATATTTATATAATGCATTATCATTATTATTATTAAGCATTGTGTAATAATAATGATAAATACACTGTACAAAATTATATGATCGATACGTTATGACAAAATATGTTTTTACATTGCTTTAATTCATAAAAATAAGTTAAGCAATTTGCAACTTTTTTATCTTCTAGACAAGATTCAACACAGTTTTTAAGTCAATTTAATGTAATTTAAGTTGAAATGACTTAAACATCCAAGTTGATTGTATTTAAAAATTTAAGGAAGCAACTTTTTTTTTACAGTGTACAATTTATTTCTAAAGACCCTTGCATATACTAAAAGCGATACAATAACTTTACTAAAATGTTTAAACAGTTTCCTAAATATCATAAATCACAAGTATTTTGTTAGCAGATATTTTACTGCTTCACTGATTATGAATTCATGAAATGAAACTATAGTTTTCCCTGCTGCTTTTCATGACACTTCTGTTGTCACATTATCATTCGTAATGTTTACATTTCCCTCACACATTGAACACAAACACCTATCAACATACACTGAGTGACAAATGTCCTTGCCAGGAAATTTTCTTCCTACTCCCACACTTCAGCTCCACTTTACATACCCTCACACCTCCACATGCTTACTTTTGTAGATTACCTGACCCTAATATTATTGTTTCCAATGAAGTTGTCTTGAGTCACATACTGGTTTCACCTGCTTCTTGTCCCCAGTAACATGATACGTGTGTCCTGACTCAACTGGTGACTTCACCTCATTGCCAAACAAATTGTCTCGCTGCTATTTAGCCTGAAGCCTTGGGCTATATCCTCTTCTTCTTACTGTCTTTTAAAACACATTACTCGTTTGTCTCTGTCACACAGACAAAGTTAGTGCTCAATACAGTCCTGAGGGAAGTACAAGAGTGCTAATGAGAAATAATTCACATTTAGCTATTGTGCGGCACATTGAATGGAATGAGTTTTAAATAATGCATTTTAATGATGCTGTATTACATCCCTCCATCTCTTAACTTGGTTTCTTCCCTGTAATAATTCCTGTTTCAACCCATCTATGTGGGCTGAGGTGTTTATTGACTGTAGATGTTGTGTAAAGTGGGAAAGAGTGGATTGGTTAAGCCTTCTCTCTAAGTGGCTGGACGGCCTCAGTTAACATCTCAGTTTAGTAATTATGCTCTTTGCTCTGTTATTTGAACCAATGCAAGTCATACGCTCTATGCTCCGATCCGGTGTACTATAGTGAATATTAAATGGTGCAGCAGTCAACTGCTTGTCTTGTGTAAACTCGGTCACCCCCATGGCTCATTACGCTCAATAACTCGAACAAACTCTCTGTCTCACAGATGAATATGAAATATGAGAATAAACCATGTTAGTATTGCAAATATCCACACTCTGTGATCAGCAGTTTAATGCGTGTCTTGGTTAACCGTGCCCGCGATCAATCACTCTGTGTTGCCGGATTCACGTCCTGACAAAAGGAAGGGGTGCATGTCTGGCAAATGAGTGTAAGTAGTAACCATGTTTTAAATTGATTCTACCTTCCCTTTTGGCTCCCATCACACACATTTATTAAAGATGTCAACTTTAAACACTGATAAAAATGAATGGCTACAGTAGATCGAATGACTTCCTCTTATTAAAAAAAACCCAGTTTCTTTAGAGAGTGATAGAAAGAGACAGAGATACAGAGACAGAAAGATAGAGGTGAGTCATAAGCCATTTTCATTTACCCAGAGGTCTCCTCTCCTTCTACCCTCCGTCTCATTATTTGATCGACATGGTTGTCTGAGGCATAATTTGACTGCTAGGCAACTGGTGCGGACTTTGAAACCCAGTGTAATTGCATGGTGTAATGAGAAGGGTGATATTTAATGATATTTAATTCTCCAGTCCCTCCATTTATGACAGTAAGAGGGGATGGTGCTCTATGAAAATATAACTCTTGACATCAGTAAGTACTTTTATTCTGAGGGCCAATCTATTTCAGTGAAAACTCTTTACCCACCGGTGACATTTAATGACATCACAGTGACTTTGTGCATGGATACAAGAATGTATTAGAGACAGAGATAATTTTAATAGGCAGAGAATATGGTAATGGTCGCTTTGAACCCGGTCTTTTGCAGTTTAATGCCATATGTATTTCAAAAGATATCTGACAAATATCCCCTATCATCCGTGCGCATAGCCGTTCTATTGTCCTGTGCAAACCCGATGCCAAACTAATTTCACTGCCTTGGCCGGGCAAATCTCATTGTTATGCTAACTGCCTGGCCAGTTTAATTTCTAGCTAACTATTTGCTAAACTAATCATATCCAGACTAGCCTTTAGACCACATTACAATGTCAAGAATGCAGCGTACCTATCCGTCTTTCTGTCCGTACATTATATTTACAGGTGTTTATATTGCATTATATTTATATTGCTTTATTTAATCTAAGCTTTATTATATAGATTTGATGTGATCTATTTCATTACATATATTAAAAACATATTTCACAAAATTTATATATATATATATATATATATATATATATATATATATATATATATATATATATATATATATATATATATATATATTGTATATTTATATTATTTAGCTTAGCCCCTGTTGGTGTATGTTGTAAGTATACCTTTCTGTTGCAACAAGCATCTTTCAAATGTCCAAGTGTGCATTGGTGAATGACATCTGCCTCTGGTGTGGTGTGGTCATCTCTGTGGCTTGTGGTTTTGAGGGCCCAGCAGGTGCAGTAATGGAGTCCTGATTGAGTCTGGAGGGGTTTTGAGAAAACTGCCTTCCCGCCCGTCTGATACCACCCTCCCTCTCTCTCTCTCTCTCTCTCTCTCTCTCTCTCTCTCTCTCTCTCTCTCTCTCTCTCTCTCTCTCTCTCTCTCTCTCTCTCTCTCTCTCTCTCTGTCTCTGTTGCATGCTGGGAGTTGGGGATAGTGGTGGTGGTGAGAGCTGTTGTGTGAGGGTGAGAATTTTCTTGTTTTCTTTTTTTCCTTCCAGAAAATACATGGGTTAGGAAACGAATTGTAAATATAGTGGTAGTTGTGTGGCAGGATGGCGTCTCTTGATGAGGCGCCGTCATTATCACTCCGCAATGGTTTTAGGTGTGTTCCTGAGGATAATGCCACAGTGGAGGATGTGTTAATTGCAGTTGGCGATCAAATTGGTCACGAGAACATTGTATCTGCATCACGGATGAATCAGGCTGTCGTCATTTTTTTGAAGGAACAAAATTTAGTGAATCGTTTGATAGTAAACGGCCTTACTGTTAAAGATGCTTTTGTGCAACTTTCTCCAATGTATATATCGACAACAAAGGTAACAATTTCAAATATCCCGCCTTTCATATCCAATGACGTTTTGCAACGTGAGTTAGCGCGTTTTGGAAAAGTTGTCAGTCCCTTTAAAACTGTTGCGCTTGGATGTAAACATCCGGCTCTGAAGCATGTTGCGTCTTTTAGACGGTACGTTTACATGGTGCTAGAATCGCCTGAGAATACACTGGATATTAATTTTCGTGTGAAACACGAGGGAAGATTATTTATGGTGTATGCAACTACTGGCAGCATAAGATGTTTCGAGTGTGGAGACATCGGACACAAGCGCCTGATGTGTCCACATAAGAAAACAGGTGTAGAAAACGCGACAGAAGCAGAGGACGAGGGCGAAAACAATATCGTTGATGCGGCCCAAGATGAGGTTGTTCCACCAGTTGAGGTGAGTGGTGTGAATGTAGATGCTGTGTTACCGGCTGTTGACACGGGAAATGAGGATGTTGTTGCTTTTGTAGCCCCGGAGATGAGCATAACTGATCTAGTTTCTGATGTTAACAAAGAAGTAGCTAGTACCAGTGGTACTAAAACGAGGGAAAGTGCAAATGATAGAATTGAATCGGTTTCAAGCATCTTGAATAATGAGGAAATGGAGGAGGAGCAGTCTGATGATACTGAGTCACAAGTTTCTATGTGTGAAAATGATGGTAGTTCACAGGGAAGTGTATTTAATGCATCTCAGACAGGTTTTTCGGGAATTTACAACAAAGATTCGTTGTATAGTCTGGAAGAAATTAACAATTTTTTGGATGAAACGTATGGTAAACAAATCAACATAAATGATTTCTTCTCTGATGTAGACAAGTTTGTTCGCTCTGTAACTTTTTATCAGAAGACTGTTGGAGTTGATGAACTTTGTGAGAAGAAGCGTTTTCGTTTGAAAAAGCTTCTTACCACTATCAGGAAAAGTAAAGCAATGAGTAAAAGAAAGAGAAAATCTAAAAAATTGTAAACCATGTATTACACGGTGTTTTTTCTTTGCTTTTCTATCTTGCTTTGTTCTTTATTTCCCATCTTATTTTTGTATATGGAGGCTTTGAGGATAGGCTCTTTAAATATTAATGGTGGGAGGGATGGTGTAAAGCGTGCTACAGTCTATGAAATAATTGAGCAAAAAAAGCTTGATATCGTCTTTCTCCAAGAAACTCATAGTGATTTGATGAATGAAGTTGAGTGGAATTTGTGGTGGAAAGGACATAAAATACTCAGTCATGGTACAAATTTAAGTAGAGGTGTGGGCATTTTTTTTTCTTCAAAAATAAGGGTGGATATTATAAGTATAGAGGAACCAGTGAAGGGTCGATTGTTGGTGGTTAAAGCTCAAGTTCAAGATATGCTTGTTTCTCTGATAAATATTTATGCACCAACTGTGGGACAGGAGCGCCTAAAGTTTTTAAATATACTTAGTGAGAGTCTTAAAAAGTGCCTTAGTGAGGGATGTGTTGTTATTGGTGGAGATTGGAATTGCACTATTAATTTTACTATAGATCGTAATACTGAGGAACCTCATATACAGTCCTCAAGTGCATTGTCAAAACTCATTAAAGATTTCCAGCTTTTGGATATGTGGAGAATTAAACACCCAAATGATAGGCAGTATACATGGATTAAGGCTTTTAATAATCGAGTTAGTGCTGCCCGACTAGATAGATTCTATGTGTCAAAATCTTTTAACAGTAGAGTAATTGAGTGTTGCATTTGTCCTGTGGGTTTTTCTGATCATCATTTAATTATTGTGACAATGAACATGTCAAATACACCTAGAAAATCTGTTTACTGGCATTTTAATGTGAAATTGCTGCAGGATGCTATGTTTTGTGAAAATTTTGTTTTTTTTTGGGATGTTTGGAAAAAGGAAAAGAGTTATTTTGAAAATTTGAAACAGTGGTGGGATGTAGGTAAGACTCAAATAAAAAATTTCTGTCAGCAGTATACAGCCAACTGTAGTAGTAGAATAAAGAATGTGATTGAAACACTTGAAAAGCAAATTAATTTAATGGAATTGCAGTTGGTTGATGCACATAATTCTACATTGTACAATAATTTGCAGATAAAAAAGAGAGAGCTTGGTCTAGTTTTAAATGAGAAGGTTAAAGGAGCCTTGATAAGGTCCCGTTTCATGTCATTAGCAGAAATGGATGCCCCAACTTCTTTCTTCTTTAACCTGGAATATAAGGCGGCTCAACAAAAACAAATGCTATGTCTTAAACTCCCTGATGGGAGGATAACGTCTAAGACTGTAGAAATGAGAAACCATGCTGTGGAGTTCTATTCAAGCCTTTATGCTGCAGAGAACTGTGAAAATAGTGACTGTATGACACAGCTTCTTCAGGGTCTTCCTCAGCTGGACTCTGATTATAAAACTGCCTTGGATGCTGGTATAACATTTGAGGAAGTTACTGCTGCTGTGGGACAACTGAATTCAGGACGATCTCCTGGAATAGATGGACTGCCAGCAGACTTTTATAAAAGTTTTTGGAACTGCATTGGGCACGATTATTTTGATGTTTTATGTGAATCTTTAAGAGAAGGTGTTTTACCAACTTCCAGTCAATATGCAGTCTTATCACTGTTACCAAAGAAGGGTGATTTAGCTCTTTTAAAGAACTGGCGTCCTGTTGCCCTTCTTACAACAGAATATAAAATATTTTCAAAATGTCTGGCAAATAGATTGAAACAATTTTTGGGTTCGGTTGTACATAGAGATCAGTCATATTGCATTCCAAAACGGTCCATTATGGATAATTTGTTTTTAGTGCAAGACATCGTGGATATTTGTAATGGTTTCAACGTGAAAGTTGGGTTAATTGCCTTGGATCAAGAAAAGGCTTTTGATCGTGTGGATCACAATTATCTTTTTAATGTATTGAAGGCTTTTGGTTTTGGCGAAACTTTTTTAAATTTGATACAGGTATTATATAATGGTGCATCATGTATGGTTAAGATAGGGGGCACTTTGAGTAGGCCAATTCCTATTTTAAGGGGTATTAGGCAAGGCTGTCCATTGTCTGGTCAACTATACAGTTTAGCAATTGAGCCGCTGCTTTTTAGACTTAGAGATAGACTGTCGGGTTTTAATGCGCCTGGTCTTTCTTTAGACTCAAGAATGTATCTCTCTGCCTATGCTGATGATATTACAGTTTTTGTAAAGAATGCTGGAGATATTAACTGTCTATCTGAGGTACTCAGTCTTTATGAGAAAGCTTCATCAGCTAAAGTGAACTGGGCAAAAAGTGAAGCTTTTTGGGCTGGTAAAGGGGAGTCTGAGAGTCTCCCAAAGTTACCCGGAGACCTAAAGTGGGGCAGAGAGGGACTTAAATTATTGGGAGTTTTTTTTGGGTCAAATGATTATCAAAAGAAAAATTGGGAGGGGCTAGTGGAGAAAGTGTGCAGCAAGTTGTCTAAATGGAAATGGTTGCTGCCGCAGTTGTCCTATAGGGGGAGGATTTTAGTGACCAATAATTTGGTTGCTTCTACCCTGTGGCATAAAATAACTGTGTTACAGCCACCTGTTGGACTTATTGAGGAGATTCAAAGGCAACTTGTAGGTTTTTTTTGGTCTGGACAACACTGGATTCGTGCTGCTGCTTTATACCTTCCGCTTCAAGAGGGAGGTCAAGGTTTGATTGATATCAGATCCAGAATCATGGCTTTCCGATTGCAAGCAGCTCAGAGACTGTTATATCGCACTGATGTTTCATGGCAAAAGACGGCTTCTGCTCTTCTTGGGCGGGTCAGAGGTATGGGATTGGACAAACATCTGTTCTTAATGGAGCTCCAGAATGAGGACCGTGTGAGTTTGACTGTTTTCTATAAGTCAGTTCTGGAGGCATGGAAGGTGTTTACCATTTCACGTACACCGAATACACATGCTGGATTATGGCTTTTTGAAGAGCCAATTTTTCTTAATGATTTTTTACCATCAAGACTTGTGTCTGGACCCAGTTTGCGTGCATGTTTCACTGCTGCGGGATGCACAAAGCTGGGACATATTTTGACTAAGAGCTTAGAGGAATTGAGTGAAAGGACTGGAGTGAGATCTCTGAGGCTGCTGAAACAAGCTAAAACTGGAATTTTAAAGTCTTTGCATGTGGACCATAAGATTTTTACAAATGACTCTATAGCAATTGATCAATGGAGAAAGGGGGTTCCTTATGTTTTTCCTTCTCTGAATGTGAATATTGCTGTGGGAGAATGGCAAGATGATGAGAACTGTCTTTTGTCTTTTGAAACCCCTCAGCTTGGAGTTTTTGAGGAAGTGGGGAAAAAGGCCCTCTATATCTCCTGTGTGAAGGCATCTAATGCTGGTCGCTTGCATGGATTTGCCTCAAATAAATGGACTGATTTTTTTGGAGTTCTTTCCTCCCCTAGAGGCTGCTGGCGGTCCTTATACAAACGCCCCATTGACAAAAGAACGGGAGACCTTCAGTGGAGGATCGTTCATGGGGCGATAGCCACAAACAGATACGTGGTGCACATTGATCCTTCGGTAGGGGTGGGCTGTCCCTTCTGTAAAGAGGTTGAAACGGTTTTTCATTTGTTTGTACAGTGTACTCGGCTAAACGATTTGTTTTCATTTTTATCTCAATGGTTCATTGAAATTGGTGAAGCTTTCTCTTACGAAATGTTTATATATGGTCCAAGGTATACAGAAAAAAGGAAAAGTCAGTTGATTTTACTCAATTTTTTGTCTGGTACAGCAAAACTTGCTATATGGAAATCCAGAAAGAATAAGTTGTTAGGACAGGGTTCTCTGGATGTGTTGATGACCTTCAAAGGCTTGGTGGCGGCTCGGCTTAGAATAGAGCATGCCTATTATAAAATGGTAAATTGTGTAGAATCTTTCATGTACATTTGGGGGATAAATGAAGTCCTTTGCACAGTAGATGATGATGGTGATTTAATGCTTGCTTTTTAAAATGTTTCGCTTTGTAACATGAATAGTATTATTATGGTTCTTGTTTTGAGTTTGTAATATTATTGTGAACACTTTATTGTTTAAAATAAAGGTGTATTTAAATTCAAAAAAAATTCTCTCTCTCTCTCTCTCTCTCTCTCTCTCTCTCTCTGTGGTCACACTCCATTTGCTGTCATATATCACTCTTTTTCTCTTTCTGCTTCCTCTCAAACACAATCCTAGTCTACTGGAAGCACAGGTGTCACTGCTACTTCAGTGAGAAACACTCTCGCTATTAAACCCAGGCTGTTCGACCGCACTCAATCTCCCTGCTGACCCGAAGAACATCTTTCTTCATTCTGTATTTTCAAACACACTTGCTTCCGTTCTCTCCATCTGTTAGGGCTTAATTGTGTCCTTCCAGGCAATCAGGGTACAAAATGTTGATGGCGTTGTAGTGAATCACTGTGCTCGGGTCTCCTTGTGTAATAGTTTCCCTGGCTCTCCTACTTTATTGCTGTTGGTGGTCACAGTAGGGTTTCTGTGCACTGCTCCATTCCCCATGGCCTCCCCAGAGTCACTGCCCAGGGCTGGGACCCAAGGCTCCCCCAGGCTCTGCAATGACTGACAGATAATTCCCCAATTCAGATTTGCCAGAGTCCATCTCCTTCGCTCGACATACAAGCCCCACAGCTTATCATTTCCTCAGATTAAGAAATGAATCATTCACAGTATTTAAAGAGTCACATGACTTCCCTCAAGACTACCAATGAAGTTTGAACAATAAGTTGTGAGAAATAAAACTTTTTTTTTTAATTTAAATCTCATCTAAACCTCAATGAAGATGCTTCATGAAAGCCACAGCTGGAACAGGAACTAGGTCACACCTCCAGGCTTAATGGTCATTTTATGGTCCAAGTTATGGTCATTTTAAGAGCTGAAATCAATGGCTTTTTTCCATTCTTAAGTGAATATGTGATGCGATCTGGGAAAACCCATCACATGGAGAAATTTTACCTATTTCAGGTTTTGATACTAGTGATGCATCAATCATGATTTTTCATGGCCGATTCCGATACTGATTTTTCACAAGCAAACTGAATGATTCCGATACCGATTTCCGGTTTTATTTTCTTTAAGCAACAAACAAGAAATAATGGAAGATAAACAATAAACACAATGTTTATTTGGTATTTAACAGGCCAAACTGGCTTTTGGCTATTAAAAAAAATAACTGTAACCATCTGGATTTAATGGTAGTAACTGCGCATTAAGCTCATTCAATATAGGTACTGACATTTAGCATCAACATTTAGCTTTTGTTTTTAATTTGGGTTAAACTTGAAAGTACATAAAACTAGCCTTAAATTCAAACATTAACTGTAACCATGTGAAATGCAGCAACTGCATAGTTCTGCAACCCAAACAACACAAGATGTTAGGCTACTTAATCAGCAATCATTCAGCATTTGTTTTTGTTTTTAAAATTTGGTCTTTGAAACTAAATAAAACCAAAATAAATAAATTATTCCAAAATGTTAAATCAAATAATGTGTAGTGCAACGAGTAAAACAAAGATGCTAAAGCAGGTGTTTTTTTAACCAAATTAACTCAATGTCATTTTAAAGGGATAGTTCACCCAAAAATAAAAATTCTGTCAGTATTTACTCACCCTCATGTTGTTCCAACCTCGTAAGACCTTCGTTCATCTTCGGAACACGAATTATGATATTTTTGATTAAATCTGAGAGCTGGTTCACTCTTGCATAGGCTTCTTCAGGGATTGAAGCTTGCCAGCCCCTACAAGTTATTAAAACATCGTTAAAATAGTCCAAGTGACTACAGTGACTCAATCTTAAGTTTATCAAGCGACGAGAATACTTTTTGTGCGCAAAAAATAAATTTATTTCAACTATTTGTTTCCTTCTCTGTGGGCCTCGAGTCAGTTCACTAGTGATATAGCGCAGTTCTTCTGTTTTTTGTACGTCACACGCATCACACACATGACCAGCGTTGGCCAATAGTGAGCCTACGTGTGACGTAGCTCTACACTAGTCATTTAGCGTAGTGTGATAGAGGCCCAACAAGAAGGAAATGAATAGTTGAAATAAAGTCGTTATTTTTGTTTTTTTTGCGCACAAAAAGTATTCTCGTCGCTTGATAAACTTAAGATTGAGCCACTGTAGTCACTTGGACTATTTTAACTGTCTTTAATCTTTAATAACGTAAATGTCTTTAATAACTTTTCGGGGCTGGCAAGATTCAATCCCTTAAGAAGCCTATTGAGGAGTGATTCAGCTCTCAGATTTCATCAAAAATATCTTAATTCGTGTTCCGAAGATGAACAAAGGTCTTACGGGGTTGGAACAACATGAGGGTGAGTAAATACTGACCGAATTTTCATTTTTGGGTGAACTAACCCTTTAAGGTAAAATAAAAATGTTCATCTTGTACAGAACTGAGGTTTAGCCTACTTCTAGCTTTTCAAAACTGCATCCAAGTTCTTCTTTACAGAAATAAGTATTCCAGCTTTAATTGTCACAAGTTAGTCTGTTGCATTTTTCATCCAAGACGTGAGAAGCTGAGGTGAACAAACCTTCACTGTCTACGCTAGTGCAGGGCGCGGACAGGTACGCTTGTGCAACTTCAGCGAGCGCAGGAAAGCGGCTCTTATTTGTGTGCCAGTTGACTAATGGTTGTTCGCTTCTTGGTATCTGTGCCTCAGACAGGTAGCTCTGGATGACATGTTCGCGAATGATAATGTAGTCTTTGCACGCTGGCACACTTCCGGAAAAACTGGCCGAAAAAATACAAAAAAACGGTATCCGATCGCGCATTAGAAGCAAAAACCGTTCGGTTCCGATTTATGACCGGTTAACCGGTGCATCCCTATTTGATACCATATTAAAGCTGGTTTCAAGCCCTTTCCAAAACTTATATTTTTATTTCTTTCATCATTTGTCGGTAACAAAAGTTATGGTTATCTGAAGTCGGCTGATCGCTATGATTTTCAGGAACAGAATTTTGAGGAAAAACAGGTTTAATTAACTGCCACGCCCTGCTAGCGGGGCGATTGACGCTCTTTTTTCATGCCTTTTTTTCACATCACATATTTTAGTAATCATCATAGATTAGGTATTTGAAATCCGAAAAGCATTCGAAAGCTTACGAACTCAAAATTCATCATGTGAAAACCATTTTGAAATTGGACGATTGAGAGGCGAGCAAGATCTTTTAAGTGAGCAGCTACTTCAGAGTCCGTTGTTCTCTAGTGCTCCACTCCGCATCTCACGATAACGTTGGATAAAAAAAAAAAAAACAACAACCTCTGTGCCGTTGTAGTTTACACAGGACTGGCAGGAAATGTGCATTGATATAGCTTTATTCTAGATGTTATGTGGTTTATTTTGATATGTGAACTGTCTTTGTAGTGTTAAGAGAAGGAGAACTGTGGGCGATTTTCTTTTTTCTTTTTTTTTTTTTTGCACCTCCGCCGTGCGTGTTCTTAAAGAGAAAGTCTTTTCAGCTTGCCACTATAAATAGCTTTTTTTCTGCGCTAAGCTAGTGAATTTTGCCAAGATATATTCAGAGATGATAGACAAGATGTTATAGAATAATAATTTAATGAAAACCCAATGTTGACAAAAAAAAAACAAAAAAAACTGACATTCGACCTATTTTTAGACCTTAATGAAAAAGTACCAGCGCGACCAGGGGCGGAGTGGGACCAAAAAATCTACCGGGAAATTTTGTAGACCACCGGCCGGAGGGGGGGTATTTTTTGGTAAAAACAAAAAAAAAATGTTTTGCAAAATTATTTTAAATAGATTAAGAAAGCCACCACTACTGCTCACATCTATGGTTAGATTGATTTGTTTAGATCTAGTGAAGTCGTGTCCCACAACTTTTTTGTCAGGATCGATATTGTCCCCCACCACTTTTTGAAACATTGAGCCATGGATGTACCTAATACAAATAAATAAAACATCTCCAGTTAACTAGCAGAGCATTCATTTAGTTTGCTATTGAATAAGAGTTCTAGCACTAAAATGTGTTATTTTTAACTCAAGCTGAGTGCTCGTTTCCGCTGCTATCAGTTGCATGGACACAGTGTTCTCTCGCAGTCTTCACTTGGACGCGCGCTTCAGTCTATCGCCGTTTGCGGAGACTCTCTATTCATTCTGGCGAAATCACAAAATAATGCCAACAAACGTGTCCCTGCTTGATATAGACTGTAACCACTTATGAACATATTCAGTTTTGATGAGAGAAAAAAAAAAACTATACGAGTGCGGAATTAGAACCCGTAACCTCTGACACGCTTGGCAAAAGATCTACCACTAGACCATTTAAGAACTCAAACAAAATGTGCGGATTGATGGATTTATTTACGGGTTGAGCAGAGAGGCTGCACGGTTTGACAAGCGGGCAGCGGCCGCACACCATGCCGCCGGATGGTGTTGCTAAGAACTTGCAATGTATAACTATTATCAGACCAGCCCTCACGACCTCGAAACACTACCGGCCCACCGGGAAAAGTCCTGACTCTCCCGATTGCCACTACGCCCCTGAGCGCGACATCCGATGGGTTTTCCTAGATTACCTCAAATATGTCAAACATGTATTGTCTTTCAGCTGAGTTTGTCAGTCCATCTAGGGTAAATGTAACATGAATTATTAATTTTTAAGCCTATTCAATTTTGACTATTGTCAATGTCATGTTTTCTGGAAGACTTTTACTTGTAATCACAAAGAATAGATTTCGCAATAATGCATTTCATACATATGGAAAGTGTGCTTAATATGCATATTTAATACCAGCAAAATATCTGAACAAGCATAAGACCAAGACAGACAAAGAAAAACACAGGAAAAAACAATAGCAAGAACAATACAAAGGCAGCCGTCCTCTAAACTCTCCTATTTTTGGACTTCCTCTGACATCTTCCAGGATGAAACAATGGATAATGCGGACGCTCAGCTGTTTTAATGTATGATTGCTCTTCATTAAGTTTCCTTTAGCTTCTGATCTGAGCCAATCCATTTCCCAATAATCTCCTGCGTCTATGCTTGTATTCTTCATCGATCCCTTTGTTCTTGGGCTGTAATTACTTTCTTTTGGCCGTAGCTGCGCATGATTAGACAATGTTTATGGAGGATAACACTTCGGGTAACACGCCAGCCGTCTCCTCAGACGATCAATGGC
Source organism: Gila orcuttii (assembly GCA_026230005.1). Classification (NCBI taxonomy): domain Eukaryota; kingdom Metazoa; phylum Chordata; class Actinopteri; order Cypriniformes; family Leuciscidae; genus Gila; species Gila orcuttii. Next base: position 17,467,541 of record JAPDVR010000016.1, on the reverse strand, counting down.
AGTGCATGCAAAAATTATCAATCAGTGCCTATTTGGGTTAGAGGGACGAATGTGTCTGAGTGGACAGACCTGAGAGAGACAGAGCTAGAGGACTTCAGGGTACAACACACCCAACATTCCTGTGTATTTTATGTTTGTAAGAGTATTGTGAATTAGTTTAGCAACATGCTAATGTGCCAACATGCATCAATTTACAAATCAAGTATACTGCAAAGAGCAATCTAATGCTGCATCCGAAATTATCTCTCTCCGAGATTTGGTAACACTTCATTACTGTCGCTAATCATTGTTATCCAAAACCTTACAAAAACTGAATGACTTCAATGATAGGGAGTATTTGAGTCATTACTATTGGGTTACCATGATCTTAACTCTAGAATTAATTATACATTATGCATTACTCACCTTAATTATGAACCTGTATATAGTAGTTTTGTCACACTTTAGATTGGGGTCCAATTCTTAATCAAATAATTATTAACTACAACTTTTGTCTTAATAGACTATAAACTAATTACTGCTTATTAATAGTAAGGTAGTTGTTAAGTTTAGGCATTGGGTAGGAATAGGAATATGGTCATGCAGAATAAAGCATTAATATGTGCTTTGTAAGTACTAAAATTGGACACTAAACTAGTACCATTAATTCTTATTATTTCTCCAAGAGGTATGAAAAAATAGTAGCTGATTAGCTTAATAGTGAACTACCTTATTCAACTGAGTGCTATTGCTTACTAATTCATTAATCAGAGTTTCTTGTTAGTTAATAGTAGTTACTAGAATGTTAATATTGCTGTACTCATTTGTTCCTGTGTAGTTATTCATAAATGACGGAATAAGTACTTTGCGACCGTTAAAAAATATGCTCTATGTAGGATGAATGTGTGCAGTATATAGGTATTTACTACATTCGTCATGTGACCACAGTGTCACTTAACTGCCATTCATAAATCCTCTCCTGTGGCCTCATGGGATAGTTAAGTGTCTACTGGATGCACACTTCAGAATCTTATGGAAGTAGTAGGTCATCCGGGTACTTGGAAGCAGCCTCATATCTTTAGTCAGTTCACTCTGTGGCCATCTTGGCAATGATTCTAGCAGCTATTTAGTACAACTCGTATCTATCTTAATGTAAAAAGACCCACATCTCCAAAACTGTTTCTCATGATAATAGCCTATTTCAATAGCATCAGCAATTCAAATCACACTAAACAACTGCAATTTCAAGTGAGAAACTATAGTAAACAAACTAAAGTGATTTTGTTTTAACTTTGTGGTGGGACTAAGAATACAGCTGCCATATTGAAAATTAGGGTTTTTAGCATACATATTTATACAAGTGATACATCTCTTCCTCATATTGTCTCTGGCTATTTGTAGAGTATTTCAAATCAGTTTCTTATGAGGTTTCACTTCAGTTAGGATTCATTAAGATTTAAAAGGCTTCTCTCTATGTAGTCAGCTATAGGGTAGTTTACTATATTTTAGAGCAGGGCTGTTGATAGTTTTTCAGCTGTTGTCACTAATGACCTTTTTGTGTGAACCTAGTTCTGGGTGGTAGAGAAGGCAGAACGAAAGCCACGTTTGTTTCACACTGTCAGTTACAGATGTTTTTTTTTTTTTTATTATTTTGTACACGTCAGGGGTTTGTCAGTTGTTTCATTCATATGTGTTTAGGTATGATAACTCACTAGGTCCGTGTACTTAAAAGCTACAATAAACCTGTTCCCTCCATTTTTTTTTTTTTTTTTTTGGGGGGGGGGACGGGGGACTTGTCAGTTTTTCAGCTGTTGAGAACGGTGGTCTGTTCATTGGTGGTGCAGTTACTAATGACCTTTTTGTGTGAATCTAGTGCCGGGTGGTAAACGTGTTGGGTTGTTGGCCTGTGTTTGTGTGCTCTTTGTGGGCAGTGTTATTGGTATGCATGCTCACATGCCTCAGGCACACACACATATGCTTCCACCTGAATAGCTGTGTGTACAGAGCGGAGCATTGATCCTTCTGTGTGATAACCTGTTCTATTCTCTTACTGCCATGCCATGTCTGTGAATACAGAGGAAGGAGAATCTTTATCCAAACATTCCTCCTGTCATCTCCCCCGTCAGTTCATCATGCACCGTCTTCTGCTCTTTCTCCCTCCCTCCTCCCCCTCTTTCGTCCCCCCAGCCCTCCGCCGCTCTTCTTATCAGATGTGTGCACGCGAAACAAAACAAAGAGTGTGGCGCTTTCATTTTTGCCTCATTATTTTGTAATTTCACAATCCAATAACTTTGCCTTTCCCCAAAGAGAGATACACGGCGCCGCGCTACATATGCCGGGCCACGCTGAACAGAAAGAAAAAGAAAGAGAATAACTGAAGGAAGGAGGGAAGACTGTATTGTGGCTGCAGGTCGGAGTGCTCGGGGAGGAAGAGAGCTTTTTGTGACGACAGGGAAGGGAGTCAAATCACAACCATTACGGAGAAATGAGTGCTGCATGAAAGGAGGCAGAACGAAAGCTGCGTTTGTGTTACACTGGGATGTACATATGCTTTTTTTTAATTCTTTTGTACGTTAGGGTTTGCGAGTTGTTTGGTATGCCTTTATAACTTACTGTGTCAGTGTCCTTAAGTCACAATAAAGCATTTACAAACTAGTGTTTTTCAGTGCCCAACCTCGAAAAAAATGACATACCATGTTTTTTTTTTCTTCTTCTCTGTGGAGACTTGTGATAGTTTTTTCACCCCTTTCATTCACTTTGCACGAGTTGTTTTCATTTTTTTTATTTACTTAGTTATTTCTGTCTCTGTGTGTATCGTTTCATGTCTTTAGTTCCTAAGGGCAACCCAGAGGCTACTTCAGCCCTTCACAAACTACCTGTAGGTATCCCAGGCAGATTCCACCTGTATGACTTCTGCGCTCCCAATATGGTGTTTCCCAATAATCTGCTAGACATATCAATAAAATATGATAGATCCAACGTGAACTGAAAACAAATCTGACTCAGTTTGTCACAAACAGATTCAGACCTGCGCTCGTTCCATGTACGAAAACTATTAGCTGTTAGCTAACACGAATATCTGCATTAAGTCCAGATTTTCTGTAAGTATCACCCTTCAGATGTGTTTTCTGTGCTCTTTTGATAGTGAAATTGATTTTGTTTGGTGCCCCGAGGCAGATATCACGCTGTATGAATCTGTCTAGATTTCGTGAGTCTGGGGTGTAAGAAATAAAAATGCAAATAGGCTCATTGGAGTGCTTGTGTAAACACTGTGAGGCCTATATAGCACTAGTTTTGTGGCATAGGAGACCGTTATTGGTGGGTTGAGGAGGATGGGAGTTTTCATATGCATGTGTGTCTAAGCACCTGTCCCATTAGTGTATATGTTTAGGACAGTCATATTTAATTTGAAGAGCGTAGCACACTTTCCTAAGCCAAACGGAACAGACTGCTGCATGGCTGTGCTACCAAGTGGAGTTTATTGAACCATGGCTGCCTGCCAAATCTCTGTCTTTCTCTTCATCTTTAACGAGCAAGAATGAGAGAGAGAGAGAGAGAGAGAGAGAGAGAGAGAGAGAGAGAGAGGCTTATTCATTATCCCCTGTGTTTGAATTAATATTATTATGATGATAATAATAGAATAACAGTAATAAAGATTACAGCATCCATTTTGTATACACAGAGCGTTGCTTTGTGTTGTCATTTGTATTATTTAATTATGGGCTTTATCGCACATGCTAACTGCTGTGACGAACCTCACTATCATCAAGTCTGAGAAGAGATCTAAAAACGCCCACGTTCAATTTCCCATTTTATTTCTCTTAAACTCAGGATCTCAAAATCTAATTTAATTTGTGCGCTCTGTAAATATAACAGATAATTTGTTCAAAATGAACTATGTCATAGAGCATTTGGAGTAATTCTATCGCTTGTTATTGTATCAGAAGTGTCTAAAGCTCTTCTGATGGAAAGATGGTGCAGGAAATGAGGAGGTGAAAATGCACACTGGGTTGCGACACTTTAGCCCAGCATAAAACCCTGTATTAACCAGACACTAAATGTGCTGAAATAGCACTATACAGTGCTTAAATTGATTTAGTGTCATATTTTTAAACACAAACACATCTCATTTGTTTGCAAATTAGGCTTGTTATGTGCCTTATTTACAAAACTAGCAATTAGCATTGTGCTATTAGCACCTGTTAGAAATCAGGAGGTTAACATAATTTTCTTAGAAAAAAAAATAAAATGGAGACAAGCACTATAACAGGAATATATCCAGGTATACGGTGTATTGAACGTACTTTCTGCAGTTTAAAGAGTGATTTGTGAGCTTTTGGTTTGAGAAATGGTGTACAATCCCAGTGTAGTATGCCAAACTGCGTTGTAGATGGGAAATTGTTGTGAAAATTGCATTCAGAACAGATTTTGTTGCTGCATTTGGATCATTTTATGATTTGCATGACTTTTTTAGTGAATTTGGTGCTAAAACCAAGCAGACACATAGGCCTAAACAATGGTATCAGCAGATGCAATTCATTATTTGTACCGCCACAAGTATGTGTACGGAGTTAGTCACATTTTCTACATTCGTAATGACCAAAGGAAGGAGAAAAAAGAGAAAGAAAGGAAGCGTGGTTTGTGTCGAAGAGATTCATGGGGGGGATGGATAAAGAGACAATCTCACCTAGACCAAAAGAATAGCATGATGCCGTTGGCAAAGGCATTCACTGACAGATGAGTTTATGCATATAGGAATGAGAATTAGTGTGTTTTGGGTCGGATCAATGACCTACAAAGGTTGTGGTGTATTGATATTTTTTTGTTGGGCACATTGAGGGAAATCTATTATTTGTAATTGATAAGCTCACACACACACATTTTAGCATTGTATGATCACAGATCAAGGTTAACAGGTATTTTTGTTCTTTAGAAAGGTGTGTGTGTGTGTGTGTGTGTGTGTGTGTGTGTGTGTGTGTGTGTGTGTGTGTGTGTTGTGCGTGTCTTGACTATTTGGATGCTATTCCCACAAACTGTGTATTGCATATGCGTGCATGCCTTTGAGACTTCACAAGCAAGTGTCTTGTATTTTTGCTGAAGGTATAGGCTAGGTGATATATTTCTATAAACAGACGTGGAGAAGGACTTTAAAGGAGACAGAGGAGAAGGAAGCACTGTACTTACGTGCAAGAGGCAAGCATAGCTGACAGTGACAAATGTGTAATCCTCCGTTTTTCCCCAGCCATGACCATCTCTCACACATACACACACTGCATTGTGATAACCTTATTCTGTGTGGAGGTCTTTAGGGTAATATCGGAGCTCAACCTGTCCACATATCTAGGTTACAGTCACTGCCCTAGAGATAACGAGAGTAGCTCTAAGGTTCTTCAAGAGCAACCTCTGAACCACCAGCCTCATGCTACACTGCAACAAATCAAGCTCTGAATCAATAGTTTTCATTACAAACATCACCAAAACACAAATCTTATTGAGATTGAAATTGTTTAAAGAATTGGTCAAAAAAAAATACTAAATTCAAGATATACTTTAGATAAAATATTTAAAATTCTTTCAATATCTCAAGATTTAGGCTACTTCTCAAGTAAATATATCCCCTTTTTAAAGATGATTTACATTTTTTCTACTGGAAAATATGATAACATTACCAAGAAAGAACGTGACTTGTTGTCGTGGATTTATACCAACCTAGATACCTGCAGTATTGTATATTTTTATGTCTTCAAAATTTATATTTGTTTCCAAATATAGGCTACATACTTGCATCCATATTCACAGTGTGAAAAAGTCACACGTCAAATAAGTAGGATGTCCGAATAGTTTATGATCCGTTCTGCAGCCAGTTTATGCTTTGCTGTCCCATCAGGGAGTTGAGGAGCTGTCAGATTCTAAAATACTGCCTTTTCAAGTATATATGGGCGTATCTATGTGTTTATTTCTAAAATACATTCAACTTTTTTGGGGTTAAAAATATATAATGGTTTTTGTTTATGGCAGTACACCATTAATATGGTTGAGATTTTGACAATTTGTCAATCTGGCAAATCACCCATCCCTGCTTGTTTATCCCTCCGTTCACCCCTCCATCTGGACTTCTTTCTCTTTCGGCAGGCTAGTATGTGTCCCTATGACATCTCTGTGTGTATCGCCAGACTCTGCGAATCTGCTCCCACACCAGCGCTTTGAAGAGAATGGTGATTTATTGCCCGCTCAGTGATTGATTGATTAGGACTGACAGAGCCTTAGAGTGAACGTAAACAGCTTCTTTCCCCCCTCCCACGTGCATCCCGTGGATATTGACAACCCTGGGTGGCCATCCATCCAACTATCCATTTCTTCATCCATCCATCCATCTGTCCGTCTCCCCATCCATCCATCAGTCTGCAGATGCCTCTTTTTTTCACTCTAGTGTCTTCTTAGCGAAGGCTAGTTGGTGAGAGATAGATAGGACCTTTGTTTGAAGGTCTTGGTGATGTTGCGCTACTGAATGTGTTGATTGTGGCGTATAAGGTATCATGCCTGACCTTAAGGACGCGCTGAAGTGGAAATGCTAACATGGTGAGCTGTATAACTTGATCTGTGACATGTCTCCATTTTCACACTGGGAACTGTGAAAATGCTGAACACTGAATGTCAACATTGCTCATGCGAATTTCAGTTCAAGTATTTTGGTACTTGAACTTTAAGATATGAGTGTATATTATCAGCTTTCTCTAAAAGAAATTGCCTGTGCCTGATTATAGTAATAGCCTGTTATGGCCTTGTGAATGAAAATCAGCCAAATATTTTTACATACAATAAATCATTTTGGTTTTTTTAGCATGTGTTTGTGTTTCATAGAGAAAACTCTGATTGATGACTGGCTCTCAGCTCTTAATTGACAGGAAATTGCCACCAGTGCCCTCTGACCTCATCAGGCTTTAAACCCCCCTGCTTTCAATATGTGTCTCCATGCAGTAATAAAAAATCTGGACTTTTAGGCACTCCACATAGCTTCCTCTTTGTTATAAAGACCCACTGACCAATATTGCAGATATATATGTACTAAGTGCTATTTAGTCAAGCCCTTTAAACACACACACACACACACACACACACACACACACACACACACACACACACACACACACACACACACACACACACACACACACACACACACACACACACATATATACATATATATATATATATATATATAAGTGCTATTTACTATATATATATATATATATATTTAAAAGTGTGATCCAGACAGATTATTATTTTTTAAATAGTTCCACATGGATAAATTAAAATTTAAAGTAGTTTATTTTTTGCAGTAGGTGTTAGTAATATGTGAGTGAGTATTTTGTATCCGTTCAGTTTGTAAAGGTCTGGACTTTGTTCAGTAGCACATTTCCTAATTTTCCACATTTCCCCCTTTGTTACACCGTTTACCATTGCATATATAAATAAAGTTAGTTATATAAAACATATATCAAACAAGTTAGTTGTTAGTATTCAGAAAGTTTGTTGAAAAAAAAAAAAAAATTGTTTGAATATAATTTGTTCACTGTCAGTATGACACAGCTTTTAGTTGGGTTGAGGATAACATATGCTTGGCTTTAGAAGCTGTCACTCATATCATAGCCAATCACTCGAAACTGATTACGCTAATGCTGTGGGCGGGCCCTGGAATCACTTCCCTTTAACTCCCACTTGTGTGATATTAATTACCTCAAGTCAAGTAAACAAGTTGGAGGGGAGGAGGGGAGGGGTTCAGGGTTCTCCCACAATGCTTTGTCTTAATTATCCCATTTCATCTGATTAGATTGAAAAGTGAACCCCACAAATGAATTCATTAGTTGGTGTAGTCCCCAGAAAGCGAGCGAGAAGTGCAACCATTGTTTCTCGTCAAGTGTTTTCCTTGTTAAAAGGCTTCAAATCTGATCTCATTGATTTATATTTCATGCTTTCATTCATTAATTATTCACAAATCACATCATCTCTATGTCAATCAAAGGACATTCATGACAACCAACATGCTAAATGTCAAGAGAGTCCTTTGATTGTCCCACACAGATTGATCTATTGATCCAAAACTTTAGTCATCTACCATAGAAGCACATATGGACGCTTAATGGTGCCATAATATTTCTGTGATATACCTCTGTGTTCAATGATGCAGGTTGAGAGGTCAGATGTCAAATTGAGGTTATAATGTCAGCACAGTACTTCAGCTAAACCCTTGTGATTGGTTCAGCCCCGCTTACTTATATGAGGTGAAAGCGCGGCGAGCTGACATCCCTACCGCCCGAGAGAAAAATATCACTCCATAAATCTGCATTCCCTCCATTTTTCACTCCTTTCTCATCTCTCTTCTCCTCTACCTCGACCCCCCCCCCCTCCCCCCTCCAGCCGCTTGTTCTCTCCTTGTTCTTCTAGCCATCGCTCTGCGGTTCTCCCTCCCAACCACTCTCGACTCTCCTAATCAATCTGGCCTGTACTTTTTCTTCTTTTTTCTCTTTTTTCCACCCTCACTTCCCTCATTTAAAGAGCATGTAAGACTGTGTTTCTCCTAATTAAATGCTGAGCTTGCGTTTCTACACTCACAAGAGTCGCTTCTACAACACAGGCCGTTGTTTAAGGCAGTTCCCCGCAGGGAAACCGAGCACTGGGGAACGGTTGACAGGACGGATCTGTTGCTTTATTGGGCGAGCATATGACAGGACAGATCTGTTCTTATCAGAGCGACTTGTGCTTTGGTTTAATTATTCTCTTGTTTCGGTAATGGACTTTTGGAGCATCAGAGCCCAAATGAGATGTGAAAAGCAGAAGACAATTGATTGCATTTTCTCCTCCCCCACCGCACACTGAGACATGCAAACACTTGAGGATCCACCAAGGAATTAGGGGTTTCTCTATTTTATGTAACTCTGAAAAGGGCAGATAAAAGACTGGGTGAATTGCTGAGAGAAAGAGAGAGGGAGAGAGTGCTCTGGTATTCAATGTAGTTAGGGCTGCACGTGCAGCTTTCCTCTCATCCATACTAATATCTCACTGCAGTTTTGAACGTGGCTAGTTTATATGTGTGCCGGTTTGTACTTAGACTTTGAATCTTTTGCATGCAGATTACAAAGGGAAGAAAAACGGCACACAAACACCTGCACTCATTCATTTAGATAGACACAACAACTTTATACACATCCTAAATGACAAGCCATAGGTGTGGGACATCTGTAATTCACGCTAAAGAGGACTTGAACAGGTTTTTCCTGGTTAAGTCAGTGGGCTCTTGCTGTGGATATTTGTTTAAAGGGCTTGTCTTTGATTGAAGAGTCGCTAAACACACACACACACACAAACACACACACACACACACACACACACACACACACACACACACGCACACACACACACTTTGTGATTTGTGAGGACATTCCATAGGCGTAATGGTTTTTATACTGGACAAACTGTACATTCTATCCCCTTACACTGCCCCTATCCCTAAACCTACCCATCACAGGAGACATTCTGCTTTTTTACATTTTTAATAAAACACTGCTTAGTAGGTTTTTAAAGCCATTTGAAATATGAGGACTCATGAAATGTCCTCATAAATCACGTTCAAGTTGTAATACCAGTGTAATAACCATGTCATTATACACATTTGTGTCCTCACAAATCACAAAAACAAACACACACACACACACACACACACACACACACACACACACACACACACACACACACACACACACACACACACACCTTTTCAAAAGGTTGGACAAATGTAGACGGCTTGATTTGCTTGTGAAAGGCCTCTAAAATCGAGATCAGGGGCCAGGTAAACACACCCTTCCCCTCCCTCCCTCTTTTCCAAACCTCCCCGCTTCCCTCTATCCTCTCTGCCATCCTCATGCCCTCTCTTTAAAGCCCACTCCTGAAGTGCCATCATCTGCATCTCATTAGCCATTATGCAGGGAGATAAAAGAGGCAGAGAAACAACAGACAAAAGGAAGCCATGGTGATCTGTTTTCCCATCTTTATTTATCCTTATTTGATTAATCAAAGCCAATAAATGGACATTTGGATGAGTAAACTCATGTATAATGTCTTTACCTGTGTGTGTGTGTGTGAGTGTGAGTGTGAGTGTGAGTGTGAGTGTGAGTGTGAGTGTGAGTGTGAGTGTGAGTGTGAGTGTGAGTGTGAGTGTGAGTGTGTGTGTGTGTGTGTGTGTGTGTGTGTGTGTGTGTGTGTGTGTGCGTGTGCAGTTTTCTGGATTCAGCACTAATGAGGCATTTATCTGACGGGACTGAACTGTGCATTTAGAGGGTGATGGATGATGTTCTTACTGTTTTCTACAAGTGTGTGTGGATCCATGAAAATGTGTGTCCACATGGTCCATATGTGTTTTATGTATTTTTAAAGGCACACTCAGTAATTGTTTTCCTCATTAAAAAGTTCTGCCTGTAAAGAAATCAACAGTACTTTAGGCGAATCTGTTTAAAATGATGTACGCTCACATGGGATGAAGACACTGGTGGTCATATCAGTAGCTTAATAAAAGCTGATTAATTTATGGGGCAGATTCGATCACATGACCAGCCACTACTTATTTTATCTTAGTAACACCCTATTATTGGAGAATTTTGCTTGTGGAATAATTTAATAATGGCTGATGGTGATTAGTACTATGGCATTGGCTACCAAAAATGGTCAATTCTCTTTATAGTTCTCATCCTCTTCCTCATCTGATCTGCTTATCCATGCATTGAAAAGCTTTTGCAGTACATATATCAGTAAACGACACTCAGCCTGTCCAGGCTAAATTGTATGTGCAAACCAATAGTGTACAGTACTGTATATGAGCAAAGGCAGTAGGATTCCATTCTCAGCCTCAACAGAAAGCCTTTCTGCAATAGTTAAGAGCCACCCAGTAATCCTACACTTTTGTCATTTCACAGCTTATATTTAGATCTTTCTATTGATCTGCAGAACCCTAAATTAAACACCTACGTTAGGCAATATAAACCAATTAGGTCATGTGACTCCACCATGCCGTTCTGCTTCAATAACCTGTAAGTCATACAGCAATAACATAAATTAAACTTATGTTTCTTAACTGATTAAATGATATTTAAGATATTTGGGCAGTTAGTGTGAAATAATTATTCATGTATCAGTTGTGCCTGTATGTTTGTAATGGTCTATTAAATATTAGATGACATATTATGAAATTATTATTATTTATTAATTTATTACTTACTTGAAGCCGTTTATCTATACACAGCCATTTATCTATACAATATTTTTATCCTAACATCTTGATGTGGATGTAGACCTGCAATGCGTCAATAACCCATTTACACATTTGCAGTATCCCATCTCTTTTTACATGCTGTAACATGTTTCATTTTGATCAATCTCTTTGAACTTGTTTACATCAGCCTGTTCTTCAGGAGAATTTGGCAACGAGCATTTTGACATCTCGTTGCCTGCGTTTCTTTCAGACAAAACTTGTTCTTCTGTCAGAGCTGGCTTGTTTCAATATTCCAGTCTGTTGAAATGTTAATTCTATTCAGATTCCGGTAGATGTCGGAGGCTTTTAAGATGTAAAGCCGAGACATGCGGGGGACCTCGTCTGCGGAATCAGCTGTTGATAGTCAACAATGTCTCTGCTAAGAATGATAAAGGTTTCGCTCCAGACCACTGCTTGTATGTGCAAGGAGGGGATTGAGACAGCTTTGTGTCTTAAGAGGGCCCGTCCCAGCAGGAAGCCCGGTTGAATGCAAGCGATCTGTGGGGGACTTGGAACTCTGTCAGTGGGCTGTGAACTGCAAACCGGCCCCTGTGGTTCTTCTGAAGACCCAAACCTGCTTTTGGCCTGACTTAATGGCTGCCATTTAAAAACCGCAAGGACAAACAATAAAAGGCCAGTCGGCAGGGATAAAAAGATACTAGGCTGACTGTATCTGCCTCAACCACAGTGTCTTTGATGGTCTGATATGGTTAGAGGTAATTCTATTCATCACATTCATTCTAAACAAACAAAATGTAACGGTAGATAAATGAGGTTGACTTCAGTAAAGCCACAGAAAGGCATTGAGATTTATAGTTTAGCGGAATTGTTGCATCTTGCTTTGTAGCTCCCTCCATTTCTCTTTCTCTCTCTCTCTCTCTCTCTCTCTCTCTCTCTCTCTCTCTCTCTCTCTCTTCTCTCTTTCTCTCTTTCTCTCTTTCTCTTTCTCTTTCTCTCTCTCTCTCTCTCTCTCTCTCTCTCTCTCTCTCTCTCTCTCTCTCTCTCTCTCTCTCTCTCTCTCTCTCTCTCTCTCTCTCTCTCTCTCTCTCTCTCTCTCCATCCCTTGAGATCCTATGGTTACTACAGGGCTTGTTGACAGGAAAAGGTGTTACCTTTGGGTCCCCCATCCCAAACATAACCTAATTAAATTAATTCTGCTTTATTGCACTGGTGCCAAAAATAAACTAGTGCTTGATTTACATTTTAAAATACCAGAACTTCATAGTGATGCTTACTTTAAAGTGTAAAATATAATATACCTATATATATATATATAGGTATATTATATTATGTACATGTATGTATTACATACATATACATACAATTATTATTATTATTTAGGCCCATTTTTTTTACTTACATGAAGCCTTATCATCATATCTAAGCTATCGACCTTGAAGCATTACAATCAAAAGTGATACCATCTGCTAGTGCTAAGCTTAGCTCCATTCATTAGTGCTGCTGTTGATGCTATGCCTAAATATACATTAAAAGCACTTTGGGATGTTTGGGGTCATGACAAGGGTAGCACTGAAATCGGGTGATGGATATTCCCATCTCTCCAGCACAGCAGTAGTCTTGTCCGTGCATTGTGTTCCCTTCCCTTCACCCTCGACCCTGTGGCATCCCACCTAAGGGGATTAAACTTCACGGCTAGTGGCCAACGAAAGCATACTTTGTACTGTTTTGGACAATGGATACGTAGTATATGCTGAGATTGACACCTCTCGCTTCTAAAAGCCAAGATCTTTTTTTCTTCTTCTTTTGTTTTGAATTGGTATTGATTAAAAAAAAATGGGAATTAGAATCAACATCAACACCCAAGGACCATGTAGGTTAGAGTATCCACTTTAAAGAATGTCTACAACAACAACAACAACAAAAAGAGACAAGGATAAAGCATCCAGGCTAAAAATCATGCATAATTGAACAGGATGTGAGTGATTGGTGTAAATATCCTGACATCAGATAATTGCACAGTTGCTCTGGGCTAATGGGTGGCCATTGGACATATGCTTCAAATAAGCTTCACAAGTGATGATGAGATAAGCACAGCGTTATATAGGCTAGAAGATGTAAGAAGATAAAGTGTTGCAAGCAAGTATGTGGCATAAATACTGTATTCGGATAAATATGTATGTGTGATATTTTAAGTCAGGTAAAGTGGTGTGCTATTACACGTCTATCTTCTCCACACACACATGCTCACACAGGCGTACATCCTCTCCTGCTGCTGCCTGGTTTGTTGTTGCTCACACACCCCCTCTTGAGTAATTAATTTTCACCCTGGCTGTCGGCGCGTGGTGCATGTGTAAGAGGGAAAAGGCGCTGCTGCCTGTCTGCCTACTTGCCCGCCTGCCTCCTTTCCTGCGTCAATACTCATTTCTTGAGAAAGAAAACAAATGTATTTAATGCCTGCTTGTCTTGTCCGCTTTTTGTATCCTGTTCCATCCTGTACATATGCCCCCAAATGGGAAGCTATGCCGAGGCGGCACGCCGAAGTTCCCTGTGGCCTTTTTTGGACCAAATGAATGAAATCTGTCACTGATTAATGGTTTAAAGTATCAAGATGCTGTTTGTTGTACTTGTTGGGGAAATTTAGTTGATGTAAGGAAGAATTCAGGCACGGCTAGACACACGGCAAATGTGCACAAGTCAAATAAATTGCAGAATAAATAGTGACAGAGCAGAGGGTGAAGGAAAGCGCTAGAGAGAGTTTATGGCATCAATAGGACACCGTGATGTCAAGCAATTTATTTTGCTGCATTGTTCTGGTGGTTTTTTGTATGTTAGCAGAGTGTCTGTCCCTGAGGTGGCACAATGAAGGTGAGGGGAACCTTCCTCTGCAAGCTTGAAAACCTTTTAGTGAACGCTTAGCTGTCAGAATTCGTTCCAAATCTCAGCACAGCCCTTGACTTCTGTACTCCGTTTTCATTTAAAAAGGAGTCAAAGGGGTGTCAACTGTTGCTCATTTTTTCTGTTTTTTTCTCTTCTTTTTTATTTTTCATTCTCCATGTGGCCGACTGCCTCTGTTTTGCTTTTTCTCACGCTCTCTCTTTCTCTCAATCTCGCTCTGTCGCTTTACAGGAAGGCAAACCATCTACAGTTTTTTGTTGTTGTTGTGCCATATCTGCTCTCATTGCCACTGTGCCAGTCCAAAACAACACTATTTCACCTAAAAGGTGCTAGCCTATATTTCTTCTCTCTTTCTCTTTATTGTAGCATGTTTGGGCTCTGCACTGGCCTGAAGCCTCTCAGGTGATTGAACTAGGAACAGAACAGAATATATAGAGGCACTTTTTCTGCCTCGGCAGCTGTGAATCTTTTGTTTTGTTGGGGCAGAACAGTATTTTAGTCTATGTGCTTCTCTAGAAGATAGAGGCCCACAAGACAAACAGGATACAGAAAGAGACAGGAGGTATATCCTCCCCCTTTACATTCTCCTTTCCTCTATGTGTAAATACTCTAAACATTGAGTTAAAGGTGAAAAGACCAGCTGCAGTGACTCACTGAACTGTGAGAGTAGAGTTAAGCCTGTTTTATGCTTCTGCGTCGAATCGACGGCGTACCCCCGCAGACCCCTCTGCGTCGCCGTGAACCCCTCTCCGACCGCTCCGCCCTAGCTCGACGTGCACCTCCAAAAAATTGTAACTACGCGTCGAGGCGACGCAGACCGCAAGGGCTGTGATTGGTCAGATGCACCGCGATGCAACGCAACCTGACGCAGAACCATAAAACGGCCACAACGCCGTAGGAGTGACGGCGTAGCTACGCCGTGTAGTTGACACAGAAGCATAATGAGGCCTTAAGTCAGTGTCGAGAGAATTTGTAAAGGTCATCCCTGTTTAAAAAAAAAAGTTTAAAACCAGCATAAGATGGTCCATCTGTTTTCCCAGTCTGATAAGTACTCAACACTCTTCTAAAACCAGCAAACTTTAACATCATGACCAGCTAAACAAGCTTCGGCTAAGTTTTTCTGCAGGTTTCTTATCTTGTTTGCAGGTTTTAGAAAGGTTTTGAGCACAGTTGGAAGACCAACTTTACCACAAACTAGACTGTAAAAATTGATTCTTATCACAGTTTCTGGCCTTATCTGGTCTCCCAGCCTTATTAGGCTGGTCTGGTTTGCTCATTTGGGGTTGTGGACACTTCGCCAGGTGTGAGACCAGATAGGCCTTCTTAAACCAGCAAAGACCAACTTTGGTTATAAAAATGGTTTTGAGTCCTTGTCAGGCTGGGAGATCATCTTGAGCTGGTTCTTACCTGGTCTCCCAGCCTCATAAGGCTGGTGTAGTTTGCATTTTTTTGTTAATTTGTAAATTAGCATGGTGGCAATGATCAGACAAAATACATTCAGTACCTGTCAAGTCAAAACATAAAACCGTCATCAAATTGACATTTCACTCTACATGGGATTACAAAATGTGCACGGTGAAAAAAAGACCAGTATAAATAAATAAATCAACAGACAGCGAGAAGGCGGAAGAGAAGCAACCACTCTTCTGAATAAAGGATGCGGTAGGCTTCATACTGGTTCCCTCATTGCATAATGGTAAACAGTGGAAGAAAGACAACCCGGGTCATGCATAACTGCGCTCACGTGCGTGCCTCTACCATGGTAACATCTCTAAATGAAGCCGCTCTGGGACCATGATTGGAAAATCGGTGGCCTATGAATAGGCAATTTATTGTTGCCATTGAGGCATTGATTGGATAGTGTAGGCATGAGTGGTTGGGGGGTGCTTGGATGATTGGTTGGGTCTTTGAACAGAGCATAACGGGCCAAGGTAGAGGGTCGTTCTACATTCAATCCTCCGGTAGGACATTTAAAGTGTCCTTTGGAGAAAAGCTGCCACAGTGCACGGTTTTTAATATATAATCCAAATCTTGCTTGTGTATTACAGTACAGCACTCTTTTATTGTCAGGAAGGGGCGCTGAGTAACTGTCTGAGGGGGCACATCTTATTCTAGTTGTCATAGTGTCATACTTTTCATTTCCTCTGGAAGCCATTGGAATGTTTCAGGAAGAAGGTTGGAATTGTTGGCTTAATATGATGCTTTTGCTTCCATTTTTGAAGCTCGAGACCTTAAGTTTAGTGTTATTTTAGTATTATTTCTATACTATTTTATTATTTATATTTTGAATGCGCTTTTATTTTTATATTTTCAATTTTAATTTTAATTAACTCTTTCCCTGCCAATAACATAATTTTCCATCATTAATGATACAACGCTTCCCCTCCATTGACCGGCAATCCATGTTTTCACTGTTATATGGTAGGGGGAGCTATTATGGATCTTCTGAAAGAGTACTGCATCTGAAAAACACAGGTGAAAAAGAAGCAGAAACAAGCAATATGAAACTACGTTTCTTATGAAACTTACACACTTTCAAGTGTTGATTAAATAAAAAAGAATGCATGAAGGTAGGCATTTCTAAGCAGATGCTCTGTTCTTTCTTTTAATATACATCATGTCCAGATATTCGTAAAAAAAAAAAAAAAAAAAAAAAAAAAAAAAAATTTATATATATATATATATATATATATATATATATATATATATATATATATATATATATATATATATATATATATATATATTCTGGGGGCCATGAAAGTTTTGTGAAAATGATAAAAAATAAAAAAAAATGCTGCAGTGGCTGGCAACTTAAATAAAAAATTTAAAAAATACTGGTGGTTAAAGCCATTTTAGTTACACACTTTTGTCATTTTTATTATTTTTTTTAAATATTTTTTTTTTAGATTTAATTTATTTTATTTCAGTTTTATCTAGTTGTATTTTAAACTTATTTATTTCAGTTACTTGCCAAGTTAACATTTCTATTTTTTTAAAGTTATGTTTTTCATCTAATATTTATATCTTATCTTATTCTAGCTTTATTTCGATTACTCATTTCTTTATTTCAGTCACTCTCTTATTGTCAGGAAGGGTTGTCGAGTAACTGTCTGAGGGGCCAGTCTTACTCTCGTTGTCATAGTGACATACTTTTCATTTTCTCTTGCAAGTTGTCGGAATTGGAATTCTGGAATGGATATTGTCAATTCTCGCAAAATACAGAATAGTTTTTTTTTTTATACTCTTGTTGTGGAGAACATTACCATAAAACATGGTGGCAAATTAAGGTGCATATTTGCTTTATGTTTTTCATGGACAAATTAAACAGGCTCATTAAACGGCTGTTTTTTCCCTTCTACCTCTTCCAGTTATAGAAGAACTTTCATTGAGCCTTTACAGCCCACATAAAACATATCCATTCGCTGAAGGATTTTTGCTGACTCTGGAATTCTCTATAACGGCCTGCGATATGAGGTGCCCTACATTCAAAATAAACCAGTGAGGAATGTGCTCACAGTTACCTCTCATTCTCTCCGCACTACTTATAGCGCACCACAGTTAACTGTATGCTCCTTATGGCCCTTCACTCTTATAATCACCTGCTATTTCCTTTTGCAGCTTTTCTTTTTTTTTTTTTGCACAGCCCCTATGTGAAATCCTACAAACACAAAAGATTCACTCCCATCTATCCATCTCATTTTGCATGCGAGGAGTCTTCATATCTCTTGCAGAGACCCTGTTCAAAACATATGTATCTCTCTGTGCCAGGCAAAGGGGACATTATACACGTTCAGCCCAAAAATGTTCTTTTTTGCACACACACATGGTTGCACACAGATAATCTTGCAACTCACACAGACACACACTGCAACTTAAAAGTTTACTTCAGTTTAAAAGCTCCACACACCTGTACTCACAAACACACATATGCACACTAATGTTCTCATGATTTCAGCTGCAGCAGCAGATTCTCTCTGTTCTCAGGCCTTTCATCTGTGCATTTTTAGAATAAATGAGAGAGAAAATCTCTCTCTCTCTCTCTCTCTCTCTCTCTCTCTCTCTCTCTCTCTCTCTCTCTCTCTCTCTCTCTCTCTCTCTCTCTCTCTCTCTCTCTCTCTCTCACACACACATACACACACCAACGTACAGGTCCTCGTGGGACGTGAGTATGTGTATTTGTGCAGTCACAGCTTTCATAGCACTTGGAAGAGTTTTTGTAGCTACAAGTCCCTCAGGCTAGACAAGTAGATCATCATGGAGGATGTGAGGGTGTCACCTTCCCTGTTCTGCAAGAGCAAAATGATTATTTTAGTCACTGATTATGAAAGAAACTCAAATCACCTCTAGAGAGCCAGATGTGCAATTCTTTTGAATTCTTCCATATTCTTTCATATTCATGTTTGTGTTTAGTTCCATTCATATGGCTGTCGTCAGGGGTGGACATCGGATAATGCAAGATACTCTAATAATCTATAGCCACACTCATTAGGAATAGTTCATTTAAAGAGATCACATTTTGCTATCGTTTACTTATACTATCATGTTATTCCAAACTGACAATAGCACATGAAGAGGCTTGAGGATTGAGGCTTTCGAGCTACAAAAAAACATTGGACAATGACCATAAACGTGGTCCATACAACTTTTGTCCCAGACTGTCCCAGTCTTCTGAAATCATATGATAGCTTTGTGTGATGGACATATTTTACATGCAAGGTCATGTGTTTCTGAACAAATCGTTACTCGGGTTCAACTCTCTGATTCAGTGATCCAGTCGCAGTAGTTAACAGCTAACCAAAGGTGGTTATCGGTGAATTACGACATCATTTTGCAGGGTTCAGATTTACACTACCATTCAAAAGTCGGTTCTGTATTTTAACAGTATATTTTGAAATATTACTACAATTTAAAATAACTCTTTCTATTTTAATATATTTAAGTTATTAATTTATTCCTGTGATGGCAAAGCTGAACTTTCAGTGTCACACACAAATTTACATTTCTTATTATTGCCAATGTTGAAAACAGTTGTACTGCTTAATATTTTTAGTGTTATTTGATAATTATTTTGTTATTTTATAGAACGTTCAAAATAACATTCATTTGAAGTAAAACAATCTTTTGTTACAATATAAATATATCTTTACTATCACTTTTGATCTTGTTATTGCATGATTCATTTCTTGAAAAATGATTACTGACCCAAACATTTGAACAGTGTATATGGTGTTTTTGCATCCTTTTTATGAAGTTTAATACCTAGTTTAATAGGGAGACAAAACACATTTTTTGGGTGAACTATTCTTAAGTGACAGCCCTCATTATTATGTAGAATTCTCACAATTATCTGGAAATAAATAAATAAACAAAAGCTGAGTTTGTTCAACCTGACTTACATAAGGGGTCTTCTAGAACGCTCCAGCCCATGATCTCTTGCACTGATGCTGTATGCTCATTTATAACTACATACTGTTATCAGTGACCTTGCAATACAGGAAGTGGACTCTCTCCTTCTCTCCTCCTAACAATTCTTTACTTTATGCAGTTTTTTTTTTTAAGGGAGGACTGTAAAGAGTCAATTACACACTGCCAGTCTCAGTGACCAGCCACCTCATAAAAACTTTATACAGGACAGACGGCCGCTTCAGGCATTATTCATAGGATATCCCTGATGCCTTCCTCTGATTGACACGAGCCACGATACCACAGCTACAAGCCTCTAGAGCCGTCAAACGCCTGTGAGCTTTTGTCTCCCAAATAGGACGCTGACCATTGGTCTGGTCTGAATTGGTTCAAAGGCAATCAGACACAAAATAAGACTTTGATTTATTGATCCTCTCTGCTGATGTTCTTGAAAGGCTCTGCCGGCTGTGTCATCATTACACTGGAGAAATGTTTTGCTTTTCTTTTTTAAGGCAGAAATGATCCGAGAAAATAGTTTGAAAATTAAAAGATGGAAATTAGCCAAATTAGACTTTTCATTGGAGCACAAAAAAAAAAAAAAAAAAAACATCTTGGCTTTTCCCATTAGAGATGGAGCTCTAAAATAAATGTTAATGCATGGAGGATATAAGCACACCATTTCCGTTTTGTAATCTTCCCGCAAATATGCCCACACAGGCTGGATTTGTGTCTCGGTGTTATTTAAAGTTTGGTAACTGAATCTGTGGGGAAGTATCTTGTGGAAGCGTTTACTTTCCTGTCCGGTAAGGTGACTCTTTGCTTCTATCCTCTTTTACTGTTTTTTTGTAGGTCTTTGAACAGCAAATGTTGAGTCATCTAATGCTATTCTTGAGATGTCTTCCTTTCGGGCTTGTGTATGCGTATATGTGTGTTTGCCCAAAGAAACAACCAGAGCGTACCAAATATGACTCTGCTAGCCAAAAGCCCGCCAGCAGACACTGGGATGGTGGCTATGAATGTGTGTGTGTGTCCGTCAAAGATTTGTGTGGAAGCTTAGACTGGTGAAACACAAGTGTGCTGTCCCTTCTTTGTGTGACGTCACCACAGGAAATGAGGTTGTGGCCTCATTACTGAGGGCTGCCCTGTAAGCAAAGTAGCATGCCGCTGCGCTAATTAGGCTAACGAGCGTTCAGCACACTACCTGAAACAAAGACTCCCTGTTTCTTACCCAGCTGTACAATATCACACTGGACCAAACCAACACTGGAGGGCTTCATTCGCTGGTCTCTCACCTCTCTTTCATGAATTCACACGACACATACAAATGCTCTCTCCATATAATTAGCTAGATATGGGTCCTGATCCTTACTGATTATATCAAAAGTTTTAAAAGAATAGTTCACCCAATAATGAAAATTATGACATCATTTACTCTACCTCATGCAGTTCCAAACCTGTATATCTTTTTTTATGTTGAACAAAAAATATTTTGAATGACATTTTTGGTTGTTGTTGTTTTTTCCCCCATGGAATTACAGTGAATGGGGACTGAAGCTTTCAAGCTTCAAAGAGAACCTATATTTTAATTATACTAGAATGGTTATTTTTTGTTATTTTTAGAGCTTTACATCCCCAGCCCTTATTCACTTCCATTGTATTAAAAAACAGAAAAATTCCATGTAAGAAAGTAAGAAGTCAAGCGGGTTTGTAACTACACTACCGTTCAAAAGTTTGGGATTTTTAAATGATTTGTTAACGTTTTAATTTGCAGCATCAATACCTCCTGTCTTCAGTGTCACATGATCATTCAGAAATCATTCTAATATGTTGATCTAGTGCTGAAGGTTTTTTTTTTTTTTTTTTTTTTTGTATAGTCAATGTTGAAAGCAGTTGTGCTGCTTAATATTTTTGTGGAAACCATGATATATGTTTCTGAATTATTTGAAGAATATAAATATTTGCCATATAAATGTTTTGTATTATACATGTCATTTTAAATATTTTCTGTCACTTTTGATCTATTTAATGGATCCTTCCTGAATTTCTTCTTTCTTTCTTTTTAATAAAAACTTACTGACTCTGAACTTTTGAACAGTAGTGTACATCAGAGTAATTAATTAAAAGCTTCATTTGTTTTTGAAATATCCCCATAAGACATGACATAGTCATATAAATGCTACATTTGCTTTTTCTTTTTTTTTTCTTTTTTCTTTTCTTTTTGCATTGTGGGGTAGGATTTATATTGTGGACTAGTCAGAAGATTCAGTATCTCAAAATTCTCAGAACAGGCTCAATAAACTAAAAGAACGGTCTGATCAGAACTCCAGTGTACTGATGATCCAGTTTAAAGGGGTTTGATTTATAAATGCTGTATCTCTGTCCAGGTGAAGCAGATGTAAGATATACGCTCTGAGAAAGCTTTTGGCATCAAGTAGGCCTATGAGTAATTCATTATCCTGAGATCTGACCATTTATAGTGAGAGAGAGAAGAACACAAATTAATAGTAGAAATATATATAGCACAAGTTGTTCTTGGATTTTGTGCAGAAGGTGGGGGTTTATGAGAAAGTGGGTGGGTGTGTATATAGTGGATGCAGGCTGCAGTTTACTTCTGTGAAATATGTGAACCATTACAGCCCAATTCACCAGTGGCATGACTAAATAAATAACTAACAGAGTGACGTGCGTGTGCGTGTGTGTGTGTGTTTGAGGTTGAAAATGTGGAGCAGGTGTTTAATATCACCACTGTTTGCTCTCTTCATGTCCTCTCATACTGTTTTGCTTTTTTTTGGAAGCTTATCAGCTTTTACATGTGCTTGAAGAAACACACATTCTCACACAAAAACTGACACACCTGTCTATCATTTTACCCACTTGCTTTATCACTTTCCTCTTCTCTTCTCGTCTCCGATCCTCTTCTCCATCATTCAAGCCCGTGAGCTCACAAGAGTACCGTCACTGATGAATAATATTGATAAAGCAGGTTTGCTTAAACAAAAACACTCTGGCAGCCCACATACTTGGATATATTGATTCTGGAATACGGCACAGTCTCTGACAGGGTTCATCTTTGTCCGTGAATCAAAGATTAAACAGACAATGAAAAGACTGGTATGCTTTAAAGGAAATCACACCATGATGGTTGTTTACTTACAACAACGCCACTTTATTCTATATTTACAAACTAGACAGATGTGACAAGTTATGCATGCTATTATAATCACACATAATTTAGTTTTTTTCTTGCCAGACATATTTTCCCACCAGTGTTGGGAAAGCTGTTCTATAACTGTAACTTTTTGAGCTAAAATGCTAATCTTAATTTAAAGTAGATAAACTACCTTTTGAAAGGCAGTTAGCTTTTCAGGACACTTTACCAAGTAGCCAACTATATTAATGCTATTTAATGCGGCAATATATTTTTGAATATAGGTCTAAATGTCAGATTATGTCATTCATTTTTATATGGAAAGTTATGAGACCCGAACAGAGTTTATGGAACCTGTTAAGAAAACCCTTGGGAATCATTTTAAGAGTTTCCTTACATTTGTTGCAAGCAGCCGCTGGGGTATAAACTAAGAAGATCTTAAAATAGTACTTTTACTTTTTTATTATTATAGTGCAAAAAAAAAAAAAAAGAAAGAAAAGTCCCTCATATAAACCAGTGAATTTTTTTTATTTTTTTTTAAACTAAATAATTAATTTACATGAACTGAATGAACCAGTTCACTAAAATGAATCTGACTTCCTAGCACCTCATATCAATCAGTGAATCATTTTGACGGAACAAAAAATCATGCAAGAGAGAGCACAGAGAATGTGTTGTTGTGTCACTCAATGCATATTTTAGTTTGTTACTCCCCAACTCTAGTTCCCATAACGAAGTAAATATGTAACACCCTAGTTTATGATTTCACGTCAGTCCAGCGGTGAAATGTTGTCATTCTGTATATGTTTGGAAGTATCCTTTCCTTCCACTGCATTTAGAAAGCAGGTCTAATGCAAAGTTAATATACCCTGCTAAACCTAGTGCTTAATCTCAACCAAACACTCATCATTTTAAAGCAGGAGCCAGTACACTCACACTCCACCTGCTGGCTATTTGTGTGGGCTTGTGCTGTAGCGTAGTCTCTCCCCTCTTTTGTTACAGAATTTAATTTAATCGATTTACAGATTGGAAACTTTAATTAAGGAGAATTCTTTGCCTCTTTGTATTTTCCTTCTTCGTCTTTGTTCCTAGTATAAAGGCAGCTGAAATGTGTGAGCGTAACTTTGTGAGAAAAAAAAATCTCTTTGTGTCTGTGTTAGAATGTGTGTGGATGGGTGTGTGCGTCAGCAATCATCTACCAGCTAAATTCCTGCTAAGTAATGATGTAACGCACAGCTATGTAAAGTTAATTCAAGCTTGAACTACTTGACCCATGTAAATGTGTCGCACACACAAACTTTGCCCTTCACTCAGGAAAACGCTAATCAATATTATGGTCTGGCATCACGATTATTGTAGATAAGGTCCTTAATTTGTTTTGTTTCATTTTTTTTTTTAAGCTGGCTATCATGTATGCTTAATGCTGACATTTGATTAGTGCATCAGATTAGGGTATCTGCTCCATTTCAATTCCACCACAGCACACAGCCAGATGAAAGAGCGAGAAAGAGTGAAAGAGGTCACATCACATTTCTGTCCTGAATAATGA